>CM022669.1:3058727-3066227 GCA_012295275.1 Chrysomallon squamiferum
ATAAATAAATAAATAAATAAATAAATAAATAATAACAAAATTAAAGAAAAAATGAAATGAAAGCCTTGTAATAACACACAATGTGCATAATAATGACTTTAAATTATTTCTTAGTTGTTTTCTTTTTCATTTAATGCATTTTATACCAGAATTCTAGAAATACGTGTGCATACAAATACTACAGTTTTAGATCAGCGATCGAACTATTGTATTGGTGATGCTATGTGCATCTCGACAGCTGGAATAAAAGAACAGACAGTTGTAAAAATAAGACAAAACAGAAAAGGGCCTACCGGGAACATAGTAAACGTCACTGGATAGCGATGATTTAATAGAAAATTCCTCGTACGGAATTCTTCCTTCAAGCATTTTTTGAAGCTCTGTCCCATGGTTGCTTCTGCCTGTGCATTAAAATGAATGAAGTAGTAAACAAAGAAGTAAGTAAACAAGTGTACGTCACAACTCAGTCTAGGTAACTGCCATTAAATCTGAATCTGATTAAATCACAAGATAACCTTGCTTGAACATTTTCTAATGGATGCTTGACAAAAATAACTAACAAGTATATATATAGAAAATTCAGAGTGTTGGAAATGGGTACTACTGAATTAGAAACTGTTATGGAAAGCCTCTTTTGGTAAGAAACGGGATTTTCTAATTTAAAATAAAATAAAATAAAATAAAATACAACACTTTCAAAAGGGACACGCTACACCTTTACAGTAGCATAGACCAACAGGAACGATAACTCGTAACAGCCCCAATTACGTCACCGTTTAAAATGCCTCCAGAATTTAATGGGTGCAAACTACACCTGAATGTTCTTTTCTCTTGGGGAATATTGCCAATTAGTCTTATACCAAATTATAATTTTAGTTTATTATGCACGCAGTTTGATTAAGTTGAAAAAGTAGTTACGAAAGGCGCGTGACATCATGGTTTGGTGATATGAATAACCATCCTTTATCTTTATCAGTAAATCATAAAAAGTTCAGAACCTCCCCCAGTAAAATAACTGAATTTGGAAGTTTAAAAACTTCCGTGAGCTCTCGATGGCAGTGTCGAACAACGATCAGTGCTTACAAACTTTTAAATCATATACCTTCACAACGCAATTCTACATGGATTATTAAAACTAATTTGGGGAAATATGTCATTCAGTAAATGCCTTGACACATAGATGTTAATCTGGAGTAGAAATTGCTGCAAAGGTCGAAACCTTTTTTTTCTTGTACCCATTTCATACTATATATTCTTTTCAGTTATTTTTACGACATCGCCAGGCAAAAAAAAAAAAAATTATAAAATAATAATAAAATAAAATAAAATAAAATAAATCATTTTCACAGACACTGGCGCGTGAATATGAAGAGGACTATTCGCATTAGGTACCATGATGTGGACACGTTTCTCTGCTAAAACTCTATAGCAGACTGTTCTGAGTACGTAGCTGTAAAAATGATACTTGAAACCATCATAATTCTTTTTTTTTTTTTTTTTTTTAATAATATATATTTCCATTTTCAATGCATTAGAGGTCCTGTTTACATGTAAAAAGCAAACTGATCAGGTTTGAATGATTGCTTTGAAACATTCATTATAACGCTTGATACCAGTTTTAAAACAAACTAAAAAAAAAATTAGTTAGAAATTAAATTTTCACTCTTTTTCGTTACAAGAAAAAGCATTCAACTTCTAAAATATGTACTATTGTGAATGCAAACAATGAGTTTCGTATTTTTATTTTGAAAACATCACTGGTCCATGCTATTTACAGTCCCTGCTATTTACAGCCCATGGTATTTACAGTCCATGGTATTTACAGTCCATGGTATTTACAGTCCATGCCCGCCACGCTATCCTCACCTCATAGTACCACTAGTTCCTGAAACCAGTTTCAGTCACTGAAAATTTAGAGTCGAGAACTAAACTGCGAATAAATCTGTCAACAAGACTGAAAGAGCCGTCTTTAGTCATCGATTGTTTATACTCTTTACAAATATAAAAACACATCAGTAATACCTTCTTATGCCTCTAGGACTTCTTTTTTATGTATTACATTTAATCGCTAAAGAGTAAATTAAGGATACTTACACTGTGTAATTATACGTTATTACATCCGTTAAAAACAAGAAGTAAACACAAATCGCAGATAATGAGTCCGAACAAGACGGCAGTGGTTTCCGCAACAAAACATTCACGTGATGTCTTAGCTATTGTGAGTTATTTATAAAATTACTGTCACACGACTCGAACGCTTTGTTCTGCCCGTGTCAACTGATTTCCAGCTGTGAAAGACGGCGCATGTAGTAGTTGATTTCAAATTCGTCAGTAGCTAAGCTTCATAAATTTACTCTCTCTCTCTCTCTCTCTCTCTCTCTCTCTCTCAACACACACACACACACACACACCACAGACATTCATAAAGGCGTGAGTGGCTCACAAATCACGTGCAACAACTGCACCATGAATTCGCCGGCAAGATAAGAAAAATGCCAAGTAAATATACCTGATATCGATTTGCTAATTTTTAAAGAATGTTGTTTTTTAAATATCAAATAATCAGGTCAGTGACATTGCGACTCTCCAGAACGCCAGGTACGTAACATATTTTACACGTTTTATCATCCGTATTTACTACCTGTCGTTAATGTTGAGTTGTAGAATATAATATGAAGATATGGCGGTGTGTATTATTTTTGCCCAAACTTGGAATCATATGTTTTCTTTTCTTTTCTTTTCTTCTTCTTCTTTTCTCTTACATTTTTTTTTTAATTATTTTTATTTTATTTATTTTATTTTAATTATTTTATTTTATTTTATTTTATTTTAATCATTTTATTTCAATTTTGCTTTGTCTTTATGATTAAATTCATTTTCTCTATTTCATCTAGCACATTTAGTTTCCTATTCTCCTCGTTGTTGTTTTTTTTCTTCTTTTGTTTCCTTCCGTGGACTGACCTGTCGCAATGCTTAAAAAGCCAACATGCGTACTCTGTTTACAATTGTCGTCAAATTCTACGGTGTTTTTAATTGTCGTCAAATTCTACGGTAATTTTTTTTTTTAAGTGGCTTCTTTATACATTTCCACATTTTTGTCTCTTTATTTGAAATAACCTTTTTTATTTATTTAGTTATTTCGACATTATTTTATCTCTTTATTTGAAATTAACCTTTTGAATTTATTTATTTATTTATTTTTTTAAATCACATCTATGTAAAAGTGGTATTTTAAACTATGGAGAAATGATTGATGTATAATAATGATAATATTTATGTCGTGGATGTTTTCATCATAACATTAAACATTTCCTTCGATGAACTTACAAAGAAAAACAACAAATTCCGTCTCTGTCTTAGAATAAATAAACGAAACAAAGATTGAATATTTATTTAAATTTCAGTACATATTAAAATTATTGATTATTACACGTTATTCAAATATTTCTTTTCTAACGATAGTATTATATATACAAACCGTACCAGCTCGATCCGTTTTTATCCCAGTTCAGTTTTTGTATGCTGCGCCTATATAAATATTATATATGTGTATCTGTCTGTGTGTCCGTCAGACCTCTGATTAATTAGTTGACTGATTATTTCAGTAATATCAAATGTCTGACATACGATGACAGCAAATTAATAAAAAGTTCGCTAACCATTTGTACTCTACGGTCATCAAACCATTTTTATAAATGTGTGTGTGTTTTTAGAAAATCTTTTACATGCAAAAATAAAATGGATATTTCAAACTTGATTTAAATCATATCTGTGAAAAAGGCTGCCAAGGGGTGTAATAACATTCACGTGTTTTGTTTAGCATGTCGCTATTTAACGCAGTCCCAAACATCCTAAAAATGTTATCATTTTTTTTTGTCTCTTGTAAACGAGAATGAAGACAGAGGCAGTAGGATGATATATAAAATTTATTTGTATTTACATTCTGCGTGGGTAGCGCAGCCGAGATCAGCGTTGTGTCCTATACAACCAATGTACAAACAAAATATACACAGTGCTATGTACAGTGTGTGTAATAAATACAGACAAACATCAACTATGTACAGGGCTTCCCTCCTTCGAATATAGTAAACTAATTTAAATAAAAACTCATACAGTTCATCGTTTGAATTAATCTAATTAATAATAATAATAGTAGTAATAATAATAATAATAATAATAATAATAATAATAATAATAATAATAATGATAACGATAATTATAACAACTACTGATTATAACAATAATAGTAAAAACAATAAAATTAAAAACATCATGATGGATTTAGTTCATATTTCGTATGTATTAAATTATTCCTATATAAAACGTATTAATATTTCGAATGTGTAAATTAATTTTATTAACCTGCTTCTTACACCGAATATAATAACTTTTGGAATAAATTCACATTAGATTAATTAAAATAGAACATTCATGAAACAGAAACTCGAGAAGTTAAAATAACATATAATAAATATAATACATGAACTGTTTTGGTTTGGATAAAAATAAAATAAACGGTTTAATTGTGAAAAGATTAAGGCAAAACTCGTATGTAAACTAAATTAAAAATCCGAACATATCCGAGGGACAGTAGGTACACGACAATTTAATATTTTAAAAGAATATCATTTTAAAATTGTTAAACATATAGAGAAATTGTTATTTTAAACTAGTACTTAGAAATGTATTGACTTTCATTTGAAAAATAGACGTATGAGATATTAATGATTTTAATATCACATTACCGATGATAGAACATTTATCAATACTTTCTAAAATTGTCTGGGATTTTTTTGCTTGTTTATAACTGCTTTCCCTGTAGTTTTTTAATTCAATAACTGTTTAGCTTTTCACCAGATAATTATTACTCCTGTTACAGTATGCTTGGTATCCCATGGCAACCTATGTATCGAAATAGGAGAATCAATTCGAAATACTTTTACCATTACCTGGTGATTAGTTCTGCGTTTTGATTTGATGTTATTACACTTGCATTAAAATAATATAGATTATAAGAAACAAGAATATTAATCTTAGAAAAAAATATTGTTTTTCTTTTTTAATCTATTTTCTTTTACCTAATCACACGTCTGTCATTAACTAATTATTTCAAAATAGAAACGTATGTCTAACGTTATTTCCAGGAAACTATTAGATCCTATTTCAGTCGAAAATTCGAGACACCGGGATTGGAGATATTGTTGTCCAGTATTACGAAACCAAAATCTGAAATAATAATCTATATAGTTTACGAAATGCAGCCATGCTTTTGAGCATGTATATGACAATACTTAAAGAAAAGTTAATTTTCAGTACATTTTAGTGTTTGTGTTTCAGAGATAACTAGACTGACAACGTATCCTGTATTTCATTTTTTTAAGTGACAAATTGTTCTCTGTTTTTTACTAATTTTTGCCTTCCGTCGTTATACCATTTGTTATCATATTTAACGTTTATTATCCCTCAGATTTAGATATCTTTTAATATTTAAAAAGTTACAAACGCTATTGCAGACAGATTAAAAGTTACTTCTGAGCGAAAGATATTAGTTTTCAACTTATTGTTCTTCATTTTCATTGTATTTAACAAATGGATATTTTTTTTGCTTGACTGTTACTTTAATATTAACCGTTATACACAAAAACTCTCTCTCTCTCTCTCTCTCTCTCTCTCTCTCTCTCTCTCTCTCTCTCTCTCTCTCTCTCTCTCTCTCTCTCTCTCTCTCTCTCTCTCTCATTTACAGACCCCAAAAAAATCAAAGCACATACATTAAATAAATAATCACATGCAGACATTAAAGGTTTCCACAGTTAAAATGTGATACAATAATATAATAAACAGTTACCTAGCAACGGTATGATAAATAGTTCATAGCATTATAATCCAATTTATGTTAGATATATAAATATATCCGTCATACAAGAATATATCAAAAAAAAATTTCTGTGTTTGAAGCGTATATCTCTATTTTTGTTATGCATGTGCATGTGTGTAATATATTCGTTACTTTGTTTACGGGTTTCACAGTTATTAAACAAAATCAGAACTCTAAAAGATAGCGTCGTCGTTGTTGTATTTTATCTTCGCCGTCTGTGTTCATCCCGTTACCTGAGTAGTCCGCTGTAGGAACTGAAAAATAAAAGTAATCAGATGTTATATAACTGTTCTTTGTTAACAGATAATAAATTTCAGGCTTGTTTTAATACTCACACCTGTTTATTGTTCACCAGTCACCTGTTAACGATTGTGCGATCTTCACAACAAAAGAAACTAACTCAATTTACGCTTTACATTTATAGAAACTCAAAACACAGACATCGTACGATTATGCAAAAATCTGAAGTTACCAAGATATTGCCTGTTTTTGTTTACAGAATGTGAACAAGAATGTACCATATTTCGTAGAACCGTCTCGAAAAATAATTATAAGTGTCAGTTTTACTTAAAGGTAATATATAGAAAATGGACTTAATCCAATACTTAAATGTAAGATTCTGAGTATTTGAAATCGTTCAATTACTACATAACATTTTATTTTAAATTCATCGCTGTTTTTCGTATCTCATTATTCTAAGACAGATTTTTAATAACATTTTAATAGCTTTGTTGTGTGTTTTAGAAAATCTTGGTATAACCTGATATATCTGCATGTATCGGGTATTGTCTTTATCGCATTAGAGTGAAATGTCACATTAATAACAGTGTTTCAAACAGCTGAATAATGTAATTGGTTCTCAATTCAAACTGACACAACACACAATGATGTGTCAGTTATAAACCCAATAGCATGTAATATAATTTTTTTACTTGGTTTATGTTCCTATAGCATTTAAATATTTATCAAGACTTTATATTATGTGTAAACTGAATATTTATTTGGTATATTAAATTCCTGTAACTTTTCAGTATTTGTTGTCACAGAATGTAAATTTAGAAACTAGAAGAACTGTATAAGTTTACTGAATCAAAGCTGGACAGGTTTGTCATTGCACTTTGTAAAACAATTTACACTTAAATATTTAAGAAAGCCGTATGAAAATACGCAGTGAGTAAATACTGGGTTGACTAAGCTTGACACTTTAATGTCAGTGATCATTATTTAAAATAAGATAAATAATATCTGGGATATTCAGTATAGAGCAGCACCAGTTTAATATTTTGATGTCAATAATAGTTATTTAAAATCAGATGAATAAAAGCGGATAGCCATTAAATGACAGCACAAACTTGATACTTGATGTCAACAACACCGGTTTAAAAACAGATAAATAATATAAGATAATCAATATATGACATGATAAGCTTGATATTTTGATATCAATTATCGATACTTAGAATCAGACAAACAGAATCGGATGTTAGTATACGACAGCACAAACTTGACGTTTGAAAAACACTTACAAAAGATGAGAGAATAATGAAAGGAAAACAAATTAAATATTAAAATAAAACAAACAGAAAGAGGCGGTGGTCAATACATAATTTGGAAAGCTGAAAATT
>CM022669.1:3073727-3076227 GCA_012295275.1 Chrysomallon squamiferum
TGATATATTTTATTTTATGTGGGGTTTTATTATTATTAATTTTTATTTATGTATTTATTTAATTATTTGATACCATTAATTTGATACCATTAATTAAGAAACAAAATAAAAGCTATAAGAAAATCAGCTAAAACCTATACATAAATTATATATTCACACCAACGTTTATTCAACAGAATTAAATACACTTTATTATTGTTTAATATCCAAACATTATAAATTCGGAAACAATCTTATGAATTTTACGAATATCATGTTCGTCAATATTCCCAACCATGCTTCAAACAGTGCAGAATGTGTCCTAACAGTAATAACTATATCCAACATTGCCTTCTCGAAAAGCCGAAAAGATTACCTCGATAAACTGTTAACATTATTTTGTTAAATTACATATTTTAGGTTCGGTCTTATTTTTAATGGGCTGGTTTCGATGTCTCAACTATTTTATTATTAAAGTAATATCAGGTACCCTGTCAGCACCAAACTGTGAATCGATTAAAGTATTGTATTATTGGGATCAACGCAAACTGTCATATGAAACAACCTTTTTATTTCTTTTTCGTTTTTTAAAATTAATTCTGAAATTATGGCTTGGCTGTTATCAAAAGTGCAGATTATTGCATCATTTAATGAACTACTTAATACACAAGTTCCAACCTAAATATTCATTTATAGTTTTTTTTTTCATTCTTCTTTTTATTGTATGTTGATCTCTCTCTCTCTCTCTCTCTCTCTCTCTCTCTCTCTCTCTCTCTCTCTCTCTCTCTCTCTCTCTCTCTCTCTCTCTCTCTCTCTCTCTCTCTCTCTCTCTCTCTCTCTCTCTCTCTCTCTCTCTCTCTCTCTCTATCTGTATGTGTCTGTATACTCGTTTGTATTTGTCTAATGTCATTTATGTCATCAGAGAGGTACATTTGTAATTATACACAGAACTACCGTTTCAATATTAGTCAATTTGTTATCAAATGTCTTGAAACAAATGTGTAAATTTAACAAGTCGAACAACTTTATTACAATGAACTGTTACTTTTTTGTGCAGTTGAAAGAAATAATGTCAATAAATGAACACTTTCCCGTTAAACTATAAACCGAAATAAACTTTTGTTTAATTGTTATTCTATTCTTTCTTCCAATCTTTCTCTCTTTTTTCTTCTTTATTTGTTCTGTAATTTTCTTTCTTTTTCTTTCTTTTCTGTCTTTTTTCTTTCATTTTCCTCATTTTTTTCTTTGTTTCTTAAAAGGTATTTGTGCTGTTTGATTTTGAAGAAATACAACAGAAGAGACTTTACAACGTGTCTGCAATTAATTATTCCGGACTACGCGATATCATTTTATATTAAACATCCTTTCTTTTTAATCAGGTTTCAGTACAGGGCATGTATCTCTACACAACTCAGCAACACTTTCAGTGCTCGCGTTTCTAATAATAATAATAATAATAATAATAATAATAATAATAATAATAATAATAATAATCAATAATAATCACGGCTTAGGTTATATTTTCTGTAAACTAATGTTTCTAATAATGTTTTTCTTATTTCTTATTTATTTATTTATTTGTTTATTTGTTTGTTTGTTTGTTTGTTTGTTTGTTTGTTTGTTTGTTTGTTTGTTTGTTTATTTATTTATTTATGTATTTATTTATTTATTAATGCTGCTTAGAATCTAGAATTATTGCAACTAGTTCCCAGTCATCACAAACAAATGAATCGCGTTTACTATGAAGTATCTAGTAGGGTAAGGTGGGATAATTCTGGCTCCTTTTCCATTCAACCTCACCCAGCTTCACAGACAAAAGGAAACAACAAAATGGAGTGAATAATGTGTAGTATATGCATTTCTGCTTCAGTAGTCACAAACACTAAATGCATAGTGCTTATACTTTTGAAATGGGAACCAGGTTAAAAATTGTTTTCAGCGGCCAGATTTGCCCGTTGATTTGGGGTAAAATCTGGCCCCCACATTCATGATGTATTTTGGTCCTAAAATTTGTTGTACTGATTATTGCTATGTAATCATTGTTTACTACTAATAATAATTAGTACTAATCATAATATAAATCAGATTCAAAACTTCAATAAACGAAACTCCTTGACAAATATCACACAAGAATACGCTATCTTTCAAGTCTGCACCAGCTGGGATTTCGAGGTTTGCGCAAGGATCAAGACAATACCAATTTGGTCAACCGTCACATCCTATGAACTCATCTGAATTCATTCCATCATCAACTCTGCCACTGCGTTCACATTTTTCTTGTGTATCTACTACATCTCTGTCTTCTAGTTAAGACTCGTCACCACCAACGTTTTCTTTGACTGCATCCAACAGTTCTGCTTTAGCATTCAAACTAAGCTGCCATTTTGTTTTGGTATCTTCTTTCGTTTTGGGGTTTTTTTTTTGCCTCTCACGCCTTTGCTCTCTCTGCCTTTTTTCTCCTTCCCATTCTTCTCTGCCAACTCTTCTTCATACCTCTTGACACTTTCTTCTTCTGTCAATG
>CM022669.1:3081227-3121293 GCA_012295275.1 Chrysomallon squamiferum
AGAAAATAGACTCTCTCTCTCTCTCTCTCTCTCTCTCTCTCTCTCTCTCTCTCTCTCTCTCTCTCTCTCTCTCTCTCTCTCTCTCTCTCTCTCTCTCTCTCTCTCTCTCTCTCTCTCTCTCTCTCTCTCTCTCTCTCTCTCTCTCTCTCTCTCTCTCTCTCTCTCTCTCTCTCTCTCTCTCTCTCTCTCTCTATATATATATGTGTGTGTGTGTGTGTGTGTGTGTGTGTGTGTGTGTGACTGTACATATTTCAAAAAGTGCTAGTTCTTAACATTTGTTTGACTAATCATTTCTATATTATTATTATTATTATTATTATTATTATTATTATTATTATTATTATTATTATTATTATTATTTATTATTATTATTATTATAATACCTGGAATAAGAATGAATTATGCCATCAAGACTGAAGGTTACTGAAGCTAGTTTAATGTTTCTGATATTAGAATCTGATACTGGTATTATGCCACTGAAACTGGCAGCATCACGAGACTGGTATTAAGCCTGAGTTTAACATCTGATACTGATATCATGCCACGAAGTCTGATATTAGAGTATTGAAACTGATTTTTCTGTTATTAGTGCTAGTATTATGCCACCGAGTCGGGTATTAAGGCTGTGAGTTAAAAATAAATTATTCCATTAAGGCTGATATTTCTGAGATTGCTATTACGCCACAGAAGATTTCGCGACTGAGATTGGTGTTGTGCTATGAGGGATGTTACTGAAACTGGTATCTTAAGTTATTCCGCCGCTGAGCTCGTATTATGCCACTGAGGGTTTAATACTGACTATAAAACTGCAGAACACCTCCCCCTCCGAAACAAAACCCGGTTAAATAAATAACCGATATGAACTTTTCTTCCGTTTGTAATTATTAAACTAGGCCTATTTTTCTTCATCAACGTAGCAAAGCTGGAAAAGGGTTTTAAATAGAATTGTCATGTGCATTGTATATGTGTGAATGTGTCCTGTCTGTGTATATGTGGGTGTTTGTGGATTGTTAAATATATATGTATGTGTGTATCTGTGAATATAATATATGTATGTATGTATGTATGTATATATATAATATATGTATGTGTGTTAATGTATGTATATACGTCTGTGTTTATGTATGCACTTTTTAACTCACTTTTTTCTAATGACAGCTTATTTATAAAATGTATATTAACCAGTCAACATTTCTTAGAACGGTTTGTTTAGTTTTAAACTCTGAGAGTTCATCAAAACATACTGTGAATGTAAAACAGAAATGTAAATTTTGACTCTGGCTTGTAAGAAATATAAAATTTGTATAACATCTTACATAATAATGACATCAGAGTTTAATCAAATGAATCCCCAAGTCAAATGCTATAAAATCAAACAAAACAGTGCAATCAGTTTAAACCTATTACTTGCACTGCATTTAAAAATTGACTTTTTGAAGCTTATCGTGAAAATCTTGCACACACAGCTGTTTGGAGTCGCAGTGATTGAAATATCTGAACAAACATAGAAACAAACAAAGCCGACCTAGATCTGAGTGGCATTTGATTCAGAATAACCAAGTATTCCGAGTATCCCAAGTAACTTGACTTGATTTTCTGGGACATGTTCCATATGTGAGCGTATTCTTATTTAATTTTATTTATTGCTGATGCACTGGATAATCAACAATAAACACAATCTTCATCATTATTATCTTCATCATCATCATCATCATTATCATTATTATTATTATTATTATTATTATCATTATCGTGATCATCATTATCTTCATCATCATTATTATTATATTATTATAGAATGTAGATGTCATAACATTTTTTTCAAAATCAGATCATGATTATTACTCGTACAGTTTTGGTTATGCTAATATTTTCACATCAACTGAATACGCAAGTATGCTTCTCCTGCAGATGCGGTCTAGAAGATTTGTTAATCAGAGAAGATTAGTATTACTGAGTTAGATGATAATCTGGAGAGCAGAAAGGCTTTGAGTCAAACAATAGCTTTCTAGCCGCATCGTGCTTTGTTTGGCGATGTCTGGTGTAGTATACTGATTATAATTTGTACTTTGCTAGAGTATCAGAATGCTCTTTGGGTACTGCGTGCTTTGCTTACATCCGCTCTCTCGTTTCTGTGTTTGTGTTTTTTTGTGACTGTTTTCCCTTCAATATGTACTGGAATTATGTTTTCCCTTTCATTTTCCTATGGCATACTTCTGTTCTTTCTAGATATATACGTATGGCTTTAGCGTGTTTTAGGTTAGGTAAGTGACTCAGGCTGTGGTAATTCCGACTTGCATCGAAAATCGCCTTACGTCGGAACGTAGAAACGGATCTCCGAGTAACTCGATGACCACGTGTAGTTAATAAACTGGGTGAATCCAAGATATATTTGAAATGGCGTTCACAAGCAGAAGAAGACGCTCTGAGCCTAGATTTTATTATTATTGTAACTTTCTATCATCGGATATTACAAATGATACATTTTGGCTATTTCTGAAAATAGCTACATTTTTTTAATTAGGTGCAAATGTGATTCTGCATGCATGTTAAAAAACATTCAGATTCTGTTAAAGTCTAGCTGTCATTTTAACAGTTTAGCAAAAAATAACCTTAAAAAAAATTTTAAACATTTTAATCAATTTATTTTAACAATAAGTAAATGTTTTAATTTTTCTTATAAAACACAGAAAAGAACCTAGTCCGTTTAACCGTTCGACTAAAGTTTTTTCTGTGCAAAACTGGATGCTTAGTTTTTGACCTTCATATATAGGCTGTCATTTCAGTTTCAATTCCCAAGATTTCCCGAGCTTTTCTTCGATCACGATCAACCCTTTCAACAACCAATTTTCAACTACGGTAAGATTTCCAAATTTTGCGTCATGTGCACCCGTAGCCACCCGAACCTAACCAAAGTCACAGTCAACCTAGGTTGTAGCCTACGTTCTTTTTTAGCGTGTATAACTCTTGTTTACGTTGTTTTTATGTCTGTATGTTATTTTTACATTATTATATTACTGTATTCAATAGCTGTTATGTCTACTAAACTTTAATGTTTCGGTAAAGTTTAGTATTAATGTTTACATTCGCAATTTCCCACTTTTCCATTTCTAGACCGGTGCTCCCCTTATTAGTCCATGAAACTGATCAACAGGTAACTAAACTGCGTTTGTCTAACAGTAAATCATAATCCAGCAAAATCCCATTATTTGAATATTATATAATTTGGATTATATGTTTTGAATGTGAATAAATAAATAAATAATGTTATATCTGTTGCCCTTAATATTACTATGAATATCGGGAAAACTATCCAATATAGCTCCTACAAAACAAAAATAGAAATAAAAGACAAGAAGACAACAATAACAAAAAGAAGAAAAAAAATTGAAACTTATTGTTGCAACGAAATGAAATGAAAATACAAGTAAACTATATATAAATATCTTCTTTTTTTTTTCTTTTTGTTTCCATATTTTTGGCAATATGAAAAATCGGATTTTAACATCATATACTAGAAAAAGTCTATTTAAAATTTTACGTGAACCAAATACTTAATAAATAGAGAGTTAGTAATGCAAAAGGAGAAAATAACAACGTCCAAGGAACACGCTGTTAAGAGACCTCCAAAGGAACATTAAGAAAACAGGTTACACTTGGAGACAGCATGAAATAAAAACACAGACTAGACAACCCTGAAACGCCCTGTGTGTGCCTCAGAAGGGTCAATGGACACTAGTAATTAGGGCTGAGTATTGCAAATTAGAATCATTAAAGGTTTTTTATTAATACAATCAATATTAACTAATTTTATTTAAGAAGGTCAAAATTAGACAAATGAACTACAACAATATTTATATCAAAGTTAAACACCAAACTTAAAAACATTTCCAGTCACTGCGAAAGGCAACCTTATTACATTTGCATATGTTTATTTTGCCTAGAGTTTCACCCTCAAAAGATCAACTTTAGTTATTAGCCATAAGCTATGTTGTAGGAACATTAAATAGAGTAAATGTATTCGACACTTTTACTGCTGTTAATGCAAAGATTGAAATTCACAGAACTTGAAGACTTTTAGAAAACTGATATATGGAAATGAAACAGTTATCACCAACTTTGATATGGTTTGTTAGCATATCTCTTAGACAAGAAATTCGTTTAACTGAAGTAAAAACGCAAAATAATTTGTGTCTTTACTTTAGTTAGCTGCCAGATCGAACTAAACACGAACGGGTTCGAGTCTACATGACGTAAATTTAAATTTTGTGCAGATCCACTTTGATGTACTGACTGAATTTGCTTAAAATAAAAGAAATAATAATAATTTTGGACAAATTAATATTTTCCATGATATAATATATAAAGTATATCTCGGTGAAAGAGCCATGCAAACAGTCGTCTCAATTAGCAATTAACCCAGAAATAAGAAAAAAGTTTGGTTAAAACAAAAAATAATTAATAATAATAATATAATATATATATATATATATAAAAGAAGAAGAAGAAGAAGAAGAAATATGTTATAATTTTATAAACGACGTGAATATAGGTTGAACTGAATATCAACATCATACCTAATCATCATTAATACTTGCATCATTGTCGTACTTTGGTAGCCGTAGAGATTATTTGCAAAGCTTTAGACATCTTGTAAAAGAAATTAAACTTGTACGACAAATCAATATTGGAAATATGTTTCTCCCGAACACAGAACGTGAAACCTGTTGTATGTTTCCTGGCTTTATTAAAATCCACAGAATAAATCACTCGAAATTGTTGAGTGCAAGGCATGTTCAGTAAACGTGTATTCATTACAACCAGTAAGGAAATACGGTCTGACTCGTCTTTAAATTGCCATTTATCCTGTTACTTGAGATAACATTCAATGACAGTCACAGGTATCAACAGCAGCTGTTCTTCATATAATGCATTATTAGCCATAACCAACCAACTGAAAATATGTTCACAAATCTGTTTCCGACATTTTAAAAAGGAAATATAATAATAAAATAAAATAATAATAATAATAATAATAATAATAATAATAAAAATACTACTACTACTACTACTACTACTACTACTACTACTACTACTACTACTACTACTACTACTACTACTACTACTACTACTACTACTACTACTACTACTAATAATAATAAATAAATAAATAAATAAGCACATGAACAAAATATATAACGGAAAAAACAGGTAGCTATAAAATGACTAAAGTATTTGTCAGTGGTAGATAGACTTACTGAACGAAAAAAAGTATATATATTTTGTTTTCTTCTCATGCCTTTGCTGTAGATAATGAAAAATGTTTGGTTCATATTAAATAATATGGCCACGTTTTATGGCGTTGGAGCTAGTTATAGAGCTGATATGCTTTACCAATACTATATTTATGACGTATTTGGCCTCCACATTATTTTATGCACACTTTTTTCAAGTAAATACAGATATAATGAGATTGCTGATGTTAAAAACATAAATACAGATATAATGAGATTGCTGATGTTAAAAACATAACAAAGATCGCAAATAAATAAATAAATAAATAAAAAAATATAAATAATAATATAAAATATAGGAAAAGAATAAGAATAAGAAAAGTGAACATCTTAATTTTGTGGCAGTATTTTGGCTCTTCTCAGTTCCTCAGTAGATAAAACTGATTTGTTTTATATACTCATTGTAGGTTAATTATCTATAAGCGACCAAACGCTTTGGCTATCACACTGTGCAGTTTAAACAAGCAGTTTTTATTTATCAAGTAACAGCGTAAATACCCGACACTGTCTGAGACCGTTCCGGCAACCTTTCGGTGAAAATAACAGAAAATTAAGTGTAGCTATTTGCTGCTATAAAATAAAAATGGTCACTCCTGATACTGAGAAAAAAGATGAAAGCCAATCCCCGAAGAAAACAGGCGAGGTGACCAATCATGTGCCTTGTAGTAGCAAACATGTTGCGACAAAGAAAGCTGATACCAGTGACCAGATTTCACATTCTAGCTGATAGCCAGTGACCAGATTTCACATTCTAGCTGGAAGCGCAAACCCTGGGTGACACGTATAATCTCTAAGGACTTTCCCTGCCAACTGTTGGTTATCCTGTCATGTTAGGTAGATCTACGTCATAGCGGGCCGAATATAAAATTAAGGTTCTTTTCGTTCCTATAATTTACACTTACTGATTAATAACAAGTTATTTTATAAATTATGTAATTTCTCTCTATGGATAAACTATTATAAAATATTATAATTATGATGTTTATTAAGCGATAAAGGTTGAGCTATGAGTGACGCTAAAGGGTTTTATTTTCATAAGATCATTATAAAGTCACATGATTGACAGCTAACTTGAGTTAACATAATAATAGGTCCAGCTATTTTATAAATTAATTTACAAAATGAAAATATAATAGTGATAATAAAAATAATAATAACAACAACAACAATCATATGATGATGATGATGATGATGATGATGTTAGGCATATAATCCACGTAGGCAAAGAGTACAAAAAATAAATGCAATTAAAACTGCCAGTAATAGTTATCCCAGTGTTAATGATATTCCTTTTATTTACTTACTTACTTATTTATTTATTTCTTCTTATTTTCTTATTTTATATGTATACACCCACACACACATACACACATACACTCATATATATATATATATATATATATATATATACACACACACACATACATACATCGCATCTTAACTGTGTATTTATTATCGTTTCTATTACTTAAAAAATATTAAGACACACACACAGAGAGAGAGAGAGAGAGAGAGAGAGAGAGAGAGAGAGAGAGAGAGAGAGAGAGAGAGAGAGAGAGAGAGAGAGAGAGAGAGAGAGAGAGAGAGAGAATCTAATGTCTGGAACGTGATTTAAGAGAGTGTAATGAGAATACAATAACTAAATGTGCAACATTTTACTCTTTTGGCGAGCGCTTTATCACTTAAATACTGAATTCATAATCCTGAAATCATTGATTGTTAACAAACAAAACAGTTACAAATTAATATTACTCACCTTTACATTTCTAAAAGGTTTCAAGAGTTAATAGCTTTGTTTACACGGTTTTGTCTTTATGAGTTTATAATTGTTATGACGTCACGTCTTCTTAGCAACGTCATGTCTATGTAACTACATGTGTGTTTTGTTTACAACTTTTTGGAATTGGAAAAATAGAAAAGTATCGTAAGATTATTATTATTATTATTATTATTATTATTATTATTATTATTATTATTATTATTATATTGGTGTCGTTGTTATTTAAATAATAAAAAAGATAATAGATTCACAATTTAAAATTCTTTCTTCACAGAATGAAATTTGTTTTTGGCGAAAAGCACAAACAAAAATATAATTATGACTGAACTTGAATTTGGATAATTAAAACGTGGATAAACTACCGGTTCTATTTTACATTTTACAAAATTAGTTTTTACAAGAACGTAAAACCAGCGTCAAACATTGCCCATTATAATAAAAATGTTTTACCTATTTTATTTCATATTAACTTTAATTAAGACATACTTGCATTTTTGTTTAAACTATATTACATATTTCATTACTTCATGAAAGAATGCAGCTATTAACCACACATCCAAACACACAATGGCTATGTGCGTATCTGCCTCTTTCCATCCATCCATCTATCCGTCCATCTAAATATCTATCTGTTTATCTATCAGTACTAATGTTTTCGACATCATACTTGATACAATGTAGTAAGAATATTTAAAAAAAAAAAAAGGTGGTAAGGTGAAATGTACTTATTTTTATTATTAAATAATTATCGTTTTGAAAACAGTTACACAAAGATTTTGTTTCATATGAAGACGTGAAATACTCCTTTGGAAATAAATAATTTTCCTTTGAAATAGAGTAATACAAAATAATTAGATAAATACTAGTAATTATCCAGAAGTTTCAGCTAGATGTAAACGGGATTATGAAAGAGAAAAGTAATAAAATAAATATGATAGCAGTATTATTAACATCGTTCTCACTGTCCATAACAATACATTTCAAAATTAAAATTTACTATGAAACGCAAAATTTTCCTTTGCATATATGGATCGCTAGGCACATTAAAATAGGCGACTGAAAAAGATGTTTACTCAGTTTTTAATTATTTTGCTAATTATTATTATTTTTGAAAGCATTTTATCAGTCAGTAGTGTTAGTTTTGTTCTCACGACTTCTTCCTTTAGTTTTTCGATATTAATACTGTCAGACTGTTTCAAATCAGTTCTTAACATCATTACCACCAGCGTGAAATTTCAGTATCTAAATATATTGCAAGATAAACAGGATCATTATAAAGTCCTTGAGAATTTAAAATTTTTATAACTTCTCATCTGTGCAAAGAGAAACAAGAAAATAATTCTAAGATTTATGAATATATTTATCGAGACTTAATTTTGAACAAGACAAACTTTTTATAGATCAGTTCTAATAAAGACTTTGTAAATCATGTATTACTCTAATTACAGTGGGGGGATGTAAGATAATCAAGTTATAGCGCAGTGCCTCACAATCAGAATAGGCATCTCATTATTATACTTTATTATTATTATCATCATCATCATCATCATCATCATCATCATCATCATCATCATATCATCATCATCATCAACGTCATAACCATTATCATCATCATCATCATCATCATCATCGTTAATTTTATTATTATCCAATATTTTAATATAATTAGCATAATTAAATAATCTGATTAACAATATTTAACATTTAAAAAATTAGACATAACATTTTAAAGTGATTTGATTAGTTAATAATTAATTTTCAGTTTTAGTTTTCTATTTAAATATCTTCACACTGATTATTATTTTAAATGTGCAGCGACATTTTTATTTTGCATCTTGATCAGTTCAGTTATTACGGAGTTGTATTAATTGTTAACAATTAGCAAGAAGCAACTTAAACATCTAGATTTAACCAGTCCCCGCTCCTGTATTTGTCTGTTAAACCACCAGTTAATTTGGCAGCACTTGTTCTGAAACGAGAGAACAGTGGGATAACTGTTTTGTTTTTCTGAAATGTTTCTATATTGTGTGTTAACAATATTTTCTTTGTGTCTTATTTTGAATGCTCATTACTTCTCATTGCTGGTAATGATGCTAAAATATTCTATTCTAACTGGGAATTCTCGTCCTGAACTCTCATTCATCATTTCATGATCAAAATTATTATTATTATTATTATTATTATTATTATTATTGTTATTGTTGTTGTTGTTGTTACTGTTATTGTTATTATTTATTGTTATTGTTATTGTTATTATTTTATTTTATTATTATTATTATTATTATTATTATTATTATTATTATTATTATTATTATTATTATTATTATTATCTGAAAATTCTCCTATATCTTGCCCTGTCTCATTGTGGTGATGGGGGACGGGGTTGTTCTAATTCTGAATATGACCAGTTTACAAAAATATGAATTCATTTAGAGAGGAATACTACCTAGTAAATTCAAATAATGATAGTTCAATACATTTCTATATTACAGTTATCTACATATGAAATTTTTATCAGACCATTAATAAGCCAGGTTGGAGCACTGGTTGGAACGTGAAGAAGCCCTACAAAGACTTCGATCATTTATACACCAGAGATTTGTTACAGAAAAAAATACGTTCGTTTCAGTTCACAGAAAATGTTTATTAACGTTAGGATTCTGCCCAACTTGTAAAATAATTTCTATAATATTTATTTATTTATTTATTTATTTATTTAAATTTTATTTAATTTATAAATGATAAATACTAACTTTATAATTAGTATTTGTCACTTATAATTATATAAATAAATATCTGACCCATAAAGGAGACGAAGCATAGCTCTTTTACAAGATGCACTCTAGAGTTTTTATCGTTCCAGCTAATGCTCCACACATGATGTATCAAAAGCTATGGATGCACTGTTCTGTTTGTAGCCTGGTGAATATAAAGTATTTTATTTTATTATTATTTTCTGTTGTTGTTGTTGCTAATTGGAAACAGTTTCCTCTCTGGTGGTCTTAACCGTGTGTTCGAACACTCTACATGCTGAGCTAAATAAAACATTTCCTTCCTGTCTCAACCGTCAAAACTGTGTGAGAGGAGTATGTTAGAATAACGTTTTAAAAAGTGTGTGTAGTTGTAGTTAATAATACGAGTAGAGAGAATACACTAGGCCTAGAAACAGTGGTAGTAGCAGCTGCAGTATTAAGCGTAATGGCAATAATAATAATAATAATAATAATAATAATAATAATAATAATAATAATAATAATAATAATAATAATAATAATAATAATAATAATAGTAGAATAATAATAATAATAATAATAAATAATAATAATAATAATAATAATAATAATAATAATAGTAATAGTAGTAGAAAGTAGTAGTAATAATAGTAGTAGAAGTAGAAGTAGAAGTAGTATGAATAATAGTAGTAGTAGTAGTAGAGTAGTAGAAGTAGAAGTAGTAGAATAATAGTAGTAGTAGTAGTAGTAGTAGTAGTAGTAGTAGTAGTAGTAGAATAGTAGTAGTAGTAGAAGTAGTAGTAGTAGAATAGTAGAAGTAGTAGTAGTAGTAGTAGTAGTAGTAGTAGAATAGTAGTAGAATAATAGTAGTAGTAGTAGTAGTAGTAATATAAGTAGTAGAAGTAGTAGTAGAATGAATAATAATAGTAGTAGTAGTAGAAGTGTAGTAGTAGAGATTATTAATATATTAGTAATTAATAACAAAACAAATATTTAGTATTAACAGTATTAAGTAGTGGTAATAGATACATATTTGATACCCCTTCACCAAATAATGCTACCGCACAAAATATAAAATTTTCTAAAATCTGAAATTGCTGTAAACAAAAACGGTTTTCTAAATCGCCCTGCAACAAATCCTCGTGCTCATAACGCGACACTCGGTACTGGAATAAAACAAATCTAGAACAAACATTAAACTCTCTCTTTTGAAATTAGTAATACGACTTGCATATTAGGTTTCAGTAAAATAAATGCTACAAATACGTACTTAAATAAAATATGTTTCTTCTAATAATCGAGACTGTTGTCATACTATGAAAGAGTAACCGAATATTTAAAACAAGTTCTTGGGACAAGGGTAAAAAACGAGCACTATAAACATGTGTAAACTTTCATTTAGATAAAAGCAGGGATTTATCTGGTATCATAAACAATAATTATAATTTTATTAATTAATTTATTATTAATATAAAATACTATATTTTACAGAACGAAGCTTTATGTATATATGTATGTATGTCTTTGCTTTAATTTTTTTTTTGGGGTGAGGTGCTATTTTTGAGGGGGTTATGGGGGGCTGTTGGATCATAACATCCGTAACCTAACATTATTTTAGATAAGGTCTTGCTTAAGAATTTATTAAATTATTTTCTTCTTAATCTGATGCCATTTATTTTTCTGCTTTAATTCCCAACATTTCTTCTAACCTTCACATAATTATGATACACTTTAAAACTCACCTTGTTACGTTGAATCATATTTGTTTACTTTTTGTTGTTATTGTTTAATTCTGAGTATAATGTATATTTTTGCTTGTTAACTTTAAAAGTTTATGTATAAGCTAGATGCAGCAGTAACAATAGTAGCAAGAAGTTGTTACTGATGATGCTAACGGTGTACAATTATTAGGATATTCTATTATTCTACAATACTAGACAGACTACTTTAATAAACAAAATGTACTAATTTATATAACCTTATTATTAATATGAAAGATTTCGTGTGTGAGTGCTTGTCTGTAGGTGTGTAAGTGAGTTTTGTGTGTGCGTGCATTGCGCGTTTGTTTGGGTTTTTTGTTCGCAGGTTTATGTGTGAATCAGAAGATTCTATGTTTTGCGTTTTGTTACTACGTACCGTGGTTATTCTTGTGTATTTATTATATAACGTAGGAAATCCTGGTACTGTGAATCAGTGAGCTAACTCTTGCGAGCAGAGCTTGTGTAGTTTTAAATCAGCACCTTCCAACAGAGGAAAGCAACACCTCCACATGCGTGCTACTTGTCCATATAGGAAATATTTGCATGTAACGGAGGGTGCATGCGTGCGTGCATTTGTGTTTGTATATATATATATGTATGTATGTATGTGTGTATGTATATATGTATGTATGTATGTATGTATATATATATGCAGCTATGTATCTGTGTATGTAAGCCATTGTTTATATGTGTGTGAGTATGTACAGTTTCTGAATGTTCCTGTGTTCACTTGTGTTTGTACATGTAAATATGTATGCGGCTGTATGTATATTTGAATGTTTATATTTGTGTGCATGCGAGGTGTGTGCGCGTGCATGTTAGGTTTAGTGAAAAGCTAATTTAATATCAAAGTAACAGGTTTATATAACGTGACTGAAATATCAGCGAGTCAGTTTGACAGGTTGCTACTTTCATTCAACAAGGATTCGAACTATTCTGATTAAACAACCTGTGTTCATCACACACTGACTCAGGCTGGACAGACTCACTACAAATTATTTAACTAATGTTTTGTTATTCGTTTGTTTAACCACATGGCAATAGGTACTGAATCATTATGATTTTTAAATTTATTTATTTATTTATTTATTATTATTATATTTATTTTTTTTTTTTTTTTTTTTTTTTTTTTTTTTCGCGCCAATTTGCTGATTGCTTCGTACATGTGTATTATATAGTGCAAAAGACGGATATAACAACAACAAAAAATTATACATAGACAAAATAACAAAAAAAAAAAAAAAAAAAAAAAAAACAAAATACTGAAAGAGAAAGAAAAAAGAAAAGAAAATCCACCAAAGTACTTATTATTGTTAGTCTTTTCTTGAATCAGTGCCTAAACATATCGAATCGGATCGAAAATGGCCGAAGCAGACAAAAAAAGCACCATTATAGCACTTTTGTATTTGTTTATTTCAGACATGCATCTAGTTATTAGCTAATCTTTTGAGATAATCAGATTTTAAACTTTTACATGTTTCCTCAAGTTAATGTTTGAAGTTAAGTGTTTAAAATAGGAACTAGGATCAATAAATATTTTATAATTTTAAAATTATTTTAAACAGTTCAGATTATTCGAAATAAGTAATACACCATCATAACATTCACGGATTAGTTTATTATAACTTCATATTTACAATGGTAAAGAGACAGTTCAGAGTTTAAGGTCAGTGAACTTCAAACGCTCGCCTAATTCCCTGGCCTCACCTTGGACGTATCTACCCCTCTCTAAGTTTGGACGTATCTACCCTGTCTAAGTTTGGACGTATCTAAGTTTGGACGTATCTACCCCTGTCTAAGTTTGGACGTATCTACCGCTGTCTAAGTTTGGACGTATCTACCGCTGTCTAAGTTTGGACGTATCTACCGCTGTCTAAGTTTGGACGTATCTACCGCTGTCTAAGTTTGGACGTATCTACCGCTGTCTAAGTTTGGACGTATCTACCGCTGTCTAAGTTTGGACGTATCTACCGCTGTCTAAGTTTGGACGTATCTACCGCTGTCTAAGTTTGGACGTATCTACCGCTCTAAGTTTGGACGTATCTACCGCTGTCTAAGTTTGGACGTATCTACCGCTGTCTAAGTTTGGAAAACAAGGCGTATGACGCGCAAGAGAACAGACAGCTTTGTTCTTATAGCGAAGTGAAACTAAATGTAGTTTGAAATAAATAAAACAAAGTACAGTAATGTCAATGTAAGGACCGTTTCGGTCTGATTCATATTTTTATGCATCCTTCTTGAAATTATTCTTTATTTTTCAAAAACATAAACATACAGGTTTTTGGTGGTTTTATTCAAAGACCAAGAGGAATTTTATCTCATTTTTCTCTTTTATATATTTTGCACAGTATTCAAGTTTATAAACGGACTGCCCATTTAAGAAGATATATTCAAGAAAGAACTAATTATAACTTGAAAAAAAAAAAAAAAACATTGGAAAATATAACCGCTTTAACAAGGTAAAATGACTCTTATATGTTGTTAGGTAAAAAGAACGTAAAAAAAATAAAAATAAAAATAATAATAATAATAATAATAATAATAATGATGATGATGATGATGATGATGATGATGATGATGATGATGAATAAAATAAATAAATAAATAAAAATCTTTCTTTTTTCATAACAAACAGGAGAGTTGATAGTCACTGGTTATCTAAATTCATAAAAGTCAGGCGGATTATGCTTTAGGTGAGGGCGATTTCCGAAAAGATATCTAAATGTTTATAATTTGAAATTATATATTTGACTGGATACCTGCTTTGATTCTTTGGCATCTAGTTTCCTCAAAAACGTAGTTTCGGCATCTTGCTCGGAGTTTAGGGTTAAAGACATCAAGGGAAGCTACTCCACAAAAAAATGATATTTACCACGAAGGTATTCGAACGATTTCACGGCGATTTCATAAAGAAAGGAAACAATCATGTTTCCTGTAACTTTGGTGGAATGGAGTAGATAGTCACCCAGTTTTGTAATTCGTTGTACATGTATGAGTATATGTGGAAATCAGATTTATTTATTTATTTACTTAGTTGTTAATTGTTGTTGTTGTTATTATTATTATTTTTTATCCGGGGCGATGAGGGGGGGGTGCAACATTTAACTACAAGTACTTACATCTCTGGCCGCCCTGTTGTCAGATATCGTGGATGTCTAACTAGGGAACGTGTGCATGTATAAAACAGACTGTGTAATAGAAAGCAAACCATTTCATGAAATAACTGAATGACATAATGACTAGTTTCACAGAATAACTCTGACGTATATATATATATATATAAAAATAAATAAATTATATGAGTGTGTCTATGTGTGTATGTGTGTAATTTTAATTTATTGATTTATATATATGTGTGTACATGCCAATGTTTTAAAAATAACAGTTGTAGAAAAGCACGTGGAAGAGTTTATATAGGTTAAATATCCATTAAATATCTGAATACTAAAAGATGGTTATTTACAGATATAAGTACATACCAAATGGGAAAAAAAAATATTATAGTGTCATTAATATTTGTTTCTGTGGATAACGAAGTAATAGGGACTAACAGTTGTAGTAATAGTAGTGTTACTAGCAGCACTGTATTGTATGTCACAGTATATCACAGTAAAACTTAAACAAGAACTATTTATAAAATTTTAATAATTGTTTTTCCAGTTTTTAAAAGTATATACTTAATTATATTACTTTCGTTATAGCGTAAAAGCCAAAAATCCAAAAGCATCATCTTGTTAAAAGTCTACAAAAATAATCCAATAAAAATTATCTGGTGACTTCGCGTCAAAAGAATGTAGGGAAAATATCTGGTGAAAGCAATATTGACCGATTTAGGAGTTAAACTACACTCTTCATTTACTTCTCAATAGTTGGGTAATGATCAGTTATAATTTTAACATTATTTATGTAATTGTGTTCCAGAAATAAAATAATGAATGAAAAAATCATTTTAAATGGTTGTTATTATTATTATTATTATTATATTTATTGTTATTGTTGTTGTTGTTGTTGTTGTTGTTGTTGTTGTTGTTGTTGTTGTTGTTGTTGTTGTTGTTGTTTTGTGTTGTTGTTGTTGTTTTAACTCAGTATTACAGCTACTCAAATCTGTGATTAAAACTGAAAAGTAGCTTATGTCGCGTCATTACAGGTTATGAAATGAAATACATAAACATAAAATATTCTAAAATATAAAAACTAATCTACAAAATGTATTTGTTACAGACATTTCACTCTGCAAAGCAGTTTATGAAGTCCTATTCAGAATTTTAAAAAGTTCTTAATACATTCACTTCTGCGAAATACAGCTAAAAACATCGATTATATTGACGAACTGCAGCAAAACATTTGCAGTTTTGTGCACCAGTATTTCAGACATTAAAACTTCCAGCTACAAAAATAAACTCAAATGCAGCAATTTGACACTGTTGTATGATTACAAAACTTTAGCACCGTGCATGATTACAAAAACTTAATCTACAGAGTCACAAACATAAACACAGATCGCGGAAAAACTTACAAAATATTCATTGCAAATCCTTCCACATTGATCTTCACAGAATATTTATGCTCGCTGCATAAACAGTGCATATGAACTTGCGTTCGTTTTCAAATCTGCAAGTCGCTTGCGCAATTTCGAGACGAATAAACAGTAAGTTTTAAACACCTTTTTGAAGAAAACTGATGTTGACAAGAGATTTAAACTCTGGAAATTGGAAAGGATGTTTTTGTACTAAATGTTTACGAGGTTCGTAAAAAGACAAAATAAAAAGGTGATAAAAGTTTAAGACCTTGAAAATTGGAGAGAAGTTTATTTATATGTTTTCTAACGATATTTTAGAGGTCCTGAATAGTAATGCTGAAAATCGGAATACATTTTTTTTTCTTTTCTTAAAAGTTGTTTGTTTTATTTAAAAAATGTATTTTTGTTAAAGAAATGAAATGATTTTTGTTGTTGGTGTTTGTATTTTGATTTACAACATTCTAAATTAAATTGTTCACAGTGAATACAATACCTGTATACTCCAGTCAGATTATTACTTACCTGTAATCACGATCATACAATATCACTTATAATTACCATATCCAGTAAACCGTAATTTTTTTCAGTACTCACCTGAAATAAAAAATAAAAATATTTCTTAGTGTTATTTACAAAATCATATACAAAACCATATAAGCGCAATATTTGCATGTATCGGAGGGTACATGCGTTCGTGCGTGTGTGTGTGTATATACATATGTTTGTATAAATGTGTGTGTATATATATATAAACTACAATACATGTTACATATATACTTGCATACATACAAACATCCATATATGCATACAACATATTTTGTGAATGAAACTGGTAAGATACAAATAACAGATCACAGCACTCAAGTTGGTGTGGTGCTAATCCACTAGAAACAAGCCTGGTAACGTCAAGTTTCATATTTGTTATGGCTAACTGAAGACTTACAACATCACAACATCCTCATTTTTCATGTAACTAATCATCAAACACTCTAACACTCTACATTTTAATCGCATGTAAAACAGAGTAAAACTAAACTCTCTCCATTTTAACCTTTCAATACACTAACATCATATCTATCTAATCCTCTAAAATATTAATATAAAAACATTTTTCTCTAACTTTCAAATTCACTAACATGATAATCCTCTGATATATAACACCATAACTCTCTTCAAAATAATAACCCTCTAGCAAACCCCTCTCACTGTACCTTTGTTCATCATAATAACCATCTAACATACTAACACTATATCTCTTCATCATAAAAATCATCTAACATACTAACAACCGTCTAATATAACACTGTATCTCTTCATCATAATAACCATATAACATACTAACACTGTATCTCTTCATCATAATAACCTCAAATATAACACTATATCTCTATCTCAATCATACCCTGTAACATACTAAAACTGTATCTCTTCATCATAATAAACCTTTAACATACTAACACTGTATCTCTTCATCATAATAACCTCCAACATACTAACACTGTATCTTTCTTCATCATAATAACCGTCTAACATACTAACACTGTATCTCTCTTCATCATAATAACCGTCTAACATACTAACACTGTATCTTTCTTCATCATAATAAGCGTCTAACATACTAACACTATAATTTCTCTTCATCATAATAACCCTCTAACATACTAACACTGTATCTCTTCTAATATCATAATAACCTCTCTAACATACTAACACTGTATCTTCTCTTCATCATAAACCCTAACATTCTAACACTGTCTAACATACTAACACTAATTCTAACACTGTATCTTTCTTCATCATAATAACCTCTAACATACTAACACTGTATCTCTCTTCAACATAATAATCCTTAACATTCTAACATAATGTATCTTTCATCATAATAACATCTAACATACTAACACTATAATTTCTCTTCATCATAATGAACCTCTAACATACTAACACTGTATCTTTCTTCATCATAATAACCCTCTAACATACTAACACTATAATTACTCTTCATCATAATAAACCTCTAACATAACATACTAACACCATAAGTCTCTTCAGCATAAAAATTATTAGTAACAACATAACACTATACTGTCTCTATCATGATAGTCTCTAACATACTAGCACTATTTCTATATCCAGTACAGTAAGATTCTAACAGACAGCATGCCTCTTCATCGTAATAACCTCCTAACAAACTGTTCCCAACTTAGTCATAATGCCCCCCGGCAAATGCCCCCCAGGAAAAAACAAGTTGCCCCGAACAACTGCCCCCATTTATTCTTCCAATAATGATTTTCAAGCATAATGACAGATATATGCGTATAAGGACAAATTTTTTAATATTTAAAAAATTATAGATCACATATAAAATAAATTCAGAGTAGTCTGTCCATAGTTATCTAGTAAAGCTTTTATAGCAACAGTTCATTCACAAGTACAGGTTCAACTATAACCATGTATATTAAGGCACTTCTTACAAGAGTTCATTCACACTTTTCAGTTTTCACACTTTTATGTTGTGTGCTCAGATAGTTCAGGACATGTCGGTTTTCACGCTGTCTGGCCAGTTTCAACAAACGCTGTGAAGCTTTTTGGTATTTTCGATGACGTGGTTGAGGTGCTTTTCCCCGCCAATCACCTGGTTTATTTGCAGTTCATTAGTGCTTGTTCACGCTTCAAAGTGTCTGTACACTTCCAGAAAGGCAGACGGTAGGACCAGTGTTTGACTGGAAGCAAAGGTGCCACCCTTCCACGAAGTTCTTAGTCCGCACCAAATTCTTTTCCATATTTTGCATACAGATGCATTGTCCACCTGACAACATTATTTCAAAAGTGGATCATGTCTGTCCAGCTCACCATACTGGCTGACGGAATGAATTTGTCCTTTTAAATACCAGACGTATTGGCGCCAGATGCGGATTGGCTCAAATGAAAGAAGAAAGAAGCATCCACAGTACACTTTAGTTTTACAGACCTGTTGCCCTCTTCCTTCACGCTCCACCACCCCTGAGTCCCTTCTGTCGGACATACACATAGTTTTCGATGGCAAGTTTTGGATGACCACATTCTGAGTCAATGAACTCCATCTTATAGAATAGAATATTTTTGCTACAAGGCATGACCTAATATACTGTGTCATTCATCTCAGTTATAGATCACTTGCCAAAACAAAGGAAGTTTTAGCATTTAATTAGCCTGAATTAGTAATTAGCTGACTCTAAAAACTTTGACTAATTTATTGGAATTAGTAATCCAAATTCCTTTAATCAAATTTAATGTAACACACTTTGACCAGTTTATTGGAACGTTGCTTGAAAATCATTCTGTGTGGTGTATTTGAAGAAAAAATTGGGGGGCATTTGTCCAGGGGGCAGTTGTCCAATGGGAAGAGGAATTGTCCTGATAATTGGAGACAGGAAATACCACTTCTATCTAACGCTGAAAATATATTCTTTCTTCAAAATACCCAGCTTTCTAGCAACATTTTACTCTTTTTTTCTATCTGACACTTAACATTATTGTTCACTGTTCACCACATTTATCTCCTTAACACATTCACATTAAAACCTTTGTGACCAGTTATCTCTAAAACACCAGTTATATATATGCTGTTTCATCAAAACTAACTTTCAAGTATACTAACACCTGTTCTAACTAACCCACAAACATACCAATATAAATATTCTCTTAGACGGATACCTCAGAATTCAAATTACCTGCCCAAGAGAGACATGCTTCAGGAATTTAAACGTATATTTCAAATAGCTAATTAACAGACATGCAAGAAGATTCTGACATAACTTGATAATTAGATTCAGTCATACTTATACGATATGTATTTCAAAAATGCTGAAAAATAATAATAATAACAATAATAGTCAAAACTATAATAATATTTGTTCTTTTGATTACGATGGTAATAACGGATGAAGAAGTAGTAGAACTACTAGTGTGTTAATATAGTGGTAATAATAATTGTCATGGTGATTGTCGATCTCATTACTAAAAAATACTAGTTGTAGTTGTAGTATAGAGTAATAAACCGTAGTAATTGACTAATTTATTGGAATTAGTAATTTTGTATCTAGTCAAGTAGTAGTAGTTATGTAATTTATTGGAATGTGATTAGTAAATCATTTGAATTGTAATTTTAATAACAAAATGTAGAATTAGAGAAGAACCCACAGAATTTGTAAATAATTTTCAGTTCTCTGTAAAATGGAATTGCTAAAACTAATATAATGAATGTACAAAAATAATGTTATTTATTTTAGTCTATCGATCATTAGATGGAGAACATAGATGAAAGATGAAATGATGAAAAAAACATAACTTGACAATTAGAGAGAGAGATAGAGAGAGAGAGATGTATTTCAGAAAGAGAGAGAAAGAGAGAGAGAGAGAATAGAGAGAATAGAGAGAGAGAGAGAGAGAGAGAGAATGAGAGAGTGTGTGTGTGTGTGTGTGTTTTAACTATTTATAAAATGTTTATTTTGGTAATATTTATTATTATTATTATTATTATTATTATTATTATTATTATTTTCTAGAAGTGGTAGACATATCATATTAGTTAGAGAGTTAGTTTGTGAATAAGAAAGATCTGTGTGTGTGTGTGTGTGTGTATATATATATATATATATATATATATACATACACACGCACACACACACATACACATATACACATATAATAATAATAATAATAATAATAATAATAATAATAATAATAATAATAATAATAATAATAATAAAATAAAATAAATAACGACTTAAAATTAATAATTATTATATATAAAAATATATTATGAAAAATATATATATATATGATGAAGAATCACGTTGTTAGGTAACCCTGACGTCAAAACAATTATGACTTCATAACAATGTAGCTGGGTTAACGGAATAGCCATTATAAGACTGACCCTTTGTAGTATATTGGACATTATTTTAGACAAGCGTAAGTAATATACATACACTATATAAAATTACTGTCTGTTTTTTAATATTAATTTTTATTTGGTTTATTTCATATAGTTATTCATTTATCTACTGTCGAAATTTAATTAATAGCTTTACATAATGGTTTCTAACTATTAATAAATAATAATAACTATAGATTAATATGCATGGATCCCAAAACATGAAACACAAAACATGGTGATGTTTTACCTAAATATTTAAACAGACAAATATTATTAGCATTCTCTAGGATTTAGCTGCCAAATATCGATAAACACCAGAATTCTTAACATTGGAGTAACTTTGTCCTACCTTGATAAATCCCTGTAGACGTTGAAAACTAAATATTTAGACATCATAAAGTTAAATATAATGCGTATCTTGGCGGATTCTAATAACGATACATATTTAACATGTCCAAGGTTTATTGAGGGCCTCTACAAAAATATATTGATAGTTTATTTATGTATGACAGGAATTCTGCTATGAAACTCAGTCAAACGCTATACATGCTAAAGTTATATTTGACTACATGAAAAGAAAAGAAAAAACGAAGAGAATAACAAATAATTTAAATAAGGAAAGAATTAATATTTGTTTAGCGATATCTGCACACATTTTCATATTAACGATTATTACAGAAGGAAGGAAGAAATGTTTTATTTAAAGAAACACTCAACACATTTTCATTCGATTTAGTTGGCGTTATTCATATTAATGACCACATATAGGTAATGAGGTAATAAACTTAATCAGAGGCAGCAATAGGATGTTTTGTTTGTATGACGTCAGACAAATTATTTAATGACGCAGTCACGAGTAATTCACTCGAGAGGAAAACGGTCCAATACTAGTTATACACTGAGCTACAGATCTCTACTGATTGATGTGTAAAACGTGACAGTGACGGTGTAAAAATTACATTATTTGAAAGAGGAACTTGGGTGTCTCTGTTCTTAGTTAAATACCAAAATAACATTTACAAAGATTTTCTTAGAGACAACACAGAACAGAATATGGCCTTTGGTATTCCAGTTTGACACTGGGTGAAAAGGATACGGCCTTTTCAGTGTAAAGAATTGATCACATGACCAATCACGGCTCCACAACACTTATCTACTGAACTTCAGTACAAACGTTGTGTCAGTTTTTCAAAAAGACCATCTGACCAGTATTCAGAGTTGATTCGGCTGAAATCATGATTATGACATGTACAAACCGCTATTGTTAAATATACAATGTAAATATACATTACACATTTATTGTTTTTTCTTGAAAATTATTAAAAACTACATAAAAAAAATAATAATAATAAAAAAAAAAAATTTTTTTTTGGAAACGCTATTTCAGATAAACAGTTATGACTTGTTTCGCATATCTATTAATTTGTCACTACATAGATAAAACACAGCATGCTTCGTGGGTTTTTTGTTTCGTTTTCCTATTTCTTTTTTCACCCCAATAATATTTTGGGTATAATAGAAGTGATAGTAAATTCTTTTTTAAGTACATATGAATATATAGTGTGTGTGTATATATATATATGTGTGTGTAGGTGGATAGATGTATACATATATATGTATATAGATGATGTTATATGTATATATGTATATGTATATATATATATAGAGAGATGTATGTATGTAGAGAGATGTAGAGAGAGAGAGAGAGAGAGAGAGAGAGAGAGAGAGAGAGAGAGAGAGAGAGAGAGAGAGAGAGAGAGAGAGAGAGAGAGAGAGAGAGAGAGAGAGAGAGAGAGAGAGAGAGAGAGAGAGAGAGTATCTTCCCGTATATATTACAGGATAAATAGTTAGAAATGTAAATGTAATTAATTTGTTTTACAAAACTAAATTTAAGCTGATATGATAAGAAGATAAATTCAGCAATAATAGCAATATCTATACAAATAAAAGATATCGAATGTTCGTTAGTCTGTTTTTCGCATAAATTCTGATAACATTGTTTTAAACTATGGTAGTGGTTGGATTATGATGTCGGCAATGACAGTCACTAAGGTGGCAACATCTGTGTTAGCGGTGTACATTACCTGACCGCAACTTTCTAACGTTTTTTGGTTAATCATCTTCCACGAGCTTGCATAGTTTATGTTAAATTAATAACGTAACGTGATTGGTTACATGATGTCACATGCATTTATCAGCTCTAATTATCCCATTCAAACCACCGGCTTTTCAAAAGCCACGATATGTTTTTACTTATTAAAGCTCTGTGCTAATAACTAACTTATAGACTATGGAATGACAGAACTGGTTTGTCTCATTCATATCGCCATTACACCTGGCACTTAGCACACATTCATTTGATCATGTTTGCGTGTGGCACTGTTGGTACAGATGATGCGCCAGAGAGGCGATCCCGAAACCCATTTTGTTGTAACAATATTTTTATATTTCTAACTTAATGCCTACGCAACTTTTCTTGTTCTGGTAGCTATCAAACTAGGGAAAGTGTACGTATGTTGAATCCCCTGATTTCTGACCTTCATTGCTCAGTCCATGTGGAATCAACGAAGATCAGTCTTAGATGTTACGTGCCCTAAGACAATCGTAAAGTAAAAAATATTTAACTTATAAACTCCAAGTGTTACGGACCAAATAAAAAATACTGACAAACGTTCAATTTAGAGCCCCCGTGACTTATATTCAGTATAAGGATAGAATGGTTCTATATAAGGAATTCTGAGTATCCTTTGTAAATTCCATTTTCAATACATTATCTTTTGCCTAATTAAGACTGCTGCACCATAGAACTGACGTAGATATAAAACTAGGATTAGAAAGATAAAAAGGAAGGAAGAATTAAACACCAATTCAAAATAGCATATTCATTGTGTCAGTCAGTTATATTGCCCAGCTCCTCATATAAGTTGAAATTTTCCAACATATGATTCATCATTTTTGATCTCAGCATATCTGACTGCGTCAACTCGGAAGTCAATTAAATGTCCATCCTCATCTCTGGCGCTATTCTGAAGTTGTGGTTTCTGGCTATTTAGAGAGAGATTAGTCGTGCTACAGTCAGGTCCTTGTGGCGGACGGTGCTTTTCTCTCTACCTCATATTCTATGTTTTCATGTTCGGAATCTTCATTTACGGACTGAGCGGAGCACAGTTCTGTTTTGGTTCGGGTTGATTGTCAGGTTTGGAGGCGTTGTTGCTGTCGTCACGATTATGACGTCTAAAAGTTACATTTAAATGGGCAAAACACGATTTTACCTCACCCATTTCTATTCGGTTGACCTCCCACTTTCTTTACTATCACAAAATGCACGATGTCGACTGAGGAATCACACAGCTATGGCAAAATACGCTTCAAACAATCAGAGGCTGAGAAATGCCAGAGGTTCAATATACGAATACTTCTCCTATTAGTCAAAGAAATTATTTTCCAAAAAGTAACAGATATAGGGATAAATCTTATATATATATATATATATATATATATATATATACACACACACATTCACAGACACAGAGAAAGAAGACCATCATTAATTGCAAGCAGATATTATCGCTGAAGATATTATCGCTGAAGTTTATTATAATTAATTCGACGGGTTCTTCGAAAAGCATTTGCGAGTGCAGTTCAAAATTTAAATTTGTTTTGTTTAACGACACTAGTCAAACCACTTTGGTGAATTTCCTCTTACAGACAGCTGTTCGAAGACAAATATTTGATGAACCTGACATGAATCTGTCTGTTTTGGGGCATTTGTTGTTATTGTTTTTTGTCTTTTTCAGCAAAATGCTTTTGTTATGCATTTCCATAGAATAAAAAGATCTGAAAGCCAATAAAACGGATCAGTTGAGATGAAAAATAGTTCAAAGTGAATACCAAGATAAAATTTTGCCAGAAAACTGCATCTCTTCACATGTCACAGTTTAATAAGGATTATTAATTTATCGACCCACATATAATATGTTACTGTTGTTTTCCATTTGTAATTTTTATCCGTATATCTATGTTAATCATTGATCCTGTGTATAGTAGCATTTCTAGGTGCGAATATTTTCAAGTAGTTATCAATTATAACTGTTGTCAAATAATTAATACAGTAAGCAAAACACAGACCATTCTCAATAATCATCCTCGCTAATAATATTTCTTTATCTTGTCATCATCGTTTTCTTAATTCTGTTGTTGTTGTTGTTGTTGTTATTGATCTTTCTTATTCACAAACTAACAGTAATATGATATGTCTAATGAACATATATCTAATAAGGGCATAAGCAAATATTTTTAAAAGTCAGAACCTAAACAAACAGACAGGCAATAGTTTTAGAAAAGTTCTTTAGTGAGCGTTGTGGCCATATGTTCAGGTGAACATCAATGTCAGATATTTATTTATTTATTTATGTAAAATGTAAGAATTTTTTCTCTAAATATTCAAATACAAATATTGTTATTTCATTATTAGATAACATTCTGTAGTCTTAGAGCTGAGAAACTAGTTTAGGTAATACTCTAAGGTTATATTTTCTGGCAGTGAAACAATAATCAAGGAGGTATGAACTCACACTGTTACTTTTTTTTGATATTTTTTCTGTTTTTGGTATCTGTATAGTAGAGTGAATTTAAGCACATTTTAGATATCACGTTGATTGTAAAATATTAGTGACATTGAAAAGTTCTCTCTGTTTTCTTCATTATTTATTTATTTATTTATTTTTTTTTTTTTATTTTAAAATACAGGAAGTGTAGATACATTTGGTTCTAATAATTAAAAAAAAAAAAAAAAAAAAAAAAAAAAATTAGTACGTAATATAATTATTATTTCCAAATTTTATATCTTGTTTCATGTTTAAAATACGTATAACATAGTACTGAAAGACCTTCACTGATATTAAACATAAAACCATGGATAAATGTACTTAAAAAAGCAGTTGTGCAGGTTACCAGTTTATTTCTATGTAAATAAATTTCACTAATCCAACGATCCAAAATTAGACTCGTGTTGTGGAGGTCTCAGTAGACGTTTTCTTCTCCCTAACTGACCAGTGACATGCACCTGCATATACACCAAACACATCAACCTTCATATACACCAAACACATCAACCTACATATACAACACATCATCAACCTACATATACACCAAACACATCAACCTACATATACACCAAACACATCCACCTACATATACACCAAACACATCCACCTACATATACACCAAACACATCCACCTACATATACACCAAACACATCACCTACATACATATACACCAAAACATCCACCTATATACACCAAACACATCCACCTACATATACACCAAACACATCAAAAACACATATACACCAAAAACACATATACACCAAACACATTATACACCACAAACATACATATACACCAAACACATTCACCTACATATACACCAAACACATTCACCTACATATACACCAAACACATCCACCTACATATACACCAAACACATTCACCTACATATACACCAAACACATTCACCTACATATACACCAAACACATTCACATACATATACACCAAACACATTAACCTACATATACACAAAACACATATACACAAACATACATATATACACACAAAACACATTCACATACATATACACCAAACACATTCACCTACATATACACCAAACACATTCACATACATATACACCAAACACATTCACCTACATATACACCAAACACATTCACATACATATACACCAAACACATTCACATACATATACACCAAACACATTCACCTACATATACACCAAACACATTCACACCTACATATACACCAAACACACCTCAAATATATACACCAAACACATTCACCTACATATACACCAAACACATTCACCTACATATACACCAAACACATTCACCTACATATACACCAAACACATTCACCTACATATACACCAAACACATTCATATATTCACACATATACAAAAACACATTCACCTACATATACACACAAACACATTCACCTACATATACACCAAACACATTCACCATATATACATACATATACACCAAACACATTCACATACATATACACCAAACACATATACACATACATATACATTCAAAACACATACACCTACATATACACCAAACACATTCACACATATACACCAAACACACATACATATACACCAAAAACACATTCACCTACATATACACCAAACACATTCACCTACATATACCAAAACACATTCACATACATATATACAAACACATACCTACATATACACCAAACACATCCACCTACATATACACCAAACACATCCACCTACATACACCAAACACATCCACCTACATATACACCAAACACATCCACCACATATATACACCAAACACATACATACACCAAACACATATACATACATATACACACATTCACATACATATACACCAAACACATTCACCTACATATACACACACATCAACATATACACCAAACACATATATACACCAAAACACATTCAACACATTCACATACATATACACCAAACACATCACCTACATATACACCAAACACATTCACCTACATATACACCAAACACATTCACCTACATATACACCAAACACATTCACCTACATATACACCAAACACATCCACCTACATATACACCAAACACATTCACCTACATATACACCAAACACATTCACATACATATACACCAAACACATCACATATACACCAAACACATCCACCTACATATACACCAAACACATCCACCTACATATACAACATATACACAAACACATACATACATATACAAAAACACATTCACCTACATATACACAAACACATTCACCTACATATACACCAAACACATTCACATACATATACACCAAACACATTCACATACACACAAACACCTACATATACACCAAACACATTCACCTACATATACACCAAACACATCCACCTACATATACACACAACACATTACACATATATATACCAAACACATCCACCTACATAAAACATCATTTATACTATGAAATACACCTAAAAATGAAAAAAATAAATAAATAAGTAAAATAAATACAAAATTAAAAGATAAAATTACAATACATATCTTACGTTTATACAGCATTGTCCAGTATATCAGAGATATGGTGAAAGCGGCCGGACACGCTATATTATACAGAACCCAGTCAGCTTTCAGATACCATGTCATCGAGTTACATTTTCCTTAAAAATAAATAAATAAATAAATAAATAAATAAATAAATAAATAAATAAATATATAAATCATATTTAAGTTTTCAAAATGAATCAATATCCCGAGAATTATGGGGATCTACACAAAGGAGTATATTGACGCCCTAACATTAAGTATATTCATACTTATGCACAGATTCATGGTTTTGTGGGTTTGGTTTTTTTTTCATGTACTAGTACTGTGTCTAGAATGTTCCGTCATACATATAGATAGCCTTTAGAGAGTGAGCCAGGAAATATCTGCACATAATGAATGAATGAATGGATGGATGGATGGATGAAAAATGAATAAATGAATAAACGATTAAGGATATCTCAGCACATCTGGTTGTAAATAGTTAAAACTGATCATTTACTTGCGATTATACATATTATTATTATTATTATTATTTTTATTATTATTATTATTATTATTATTATTATTATTATTATTATTATTATTATTATTATTATTATTTACAGGAATTTGCTTATAGGGACTCATCGTTTAAAAAGGGCAGTGACGTTTGTTTACGCTTTTCTCAAAATTTCTCGCGTTTTGCTCAAATCTTTCACATCTTTAGCCACGCCTCGAGTCTTTCACCGCTGGTTATCAGCTGGTTACCTGTGAGCAAGTCTGTGCGTCTGCAGTGCACGTAGACACACACAAGCAGATCAGTAAGTGCACTGGCCAGGAGGAAGGCGAGGCTCCAGTTAGTGAGGTAGATTAGCCACTTGGAACGATTTTCTTGTCTGGTCACATAGTACTGTGACAGATGTAAACTCGCAGCCACTAGACTCGTACACAGACACACGGCAAACAGTCTCCAAACAATATACAGTTTCTGTCCTCCAAACTGAAAGTAAGCAGTACTCTAGTTCAAAATCACAGTTGAACTAAGTAAAAATAATCTTAATCTGACAGTGGTTTAGATATAATTTATAAATTCAATTTTTGTTTGTTATCTCGTTTTCATAAAACAATTAAAAACAATTAAAGTTACGCATTCTAAAGCTCACCCCTTTTTTCAATAACGTAACTTTTGAAATAGTAAATTTAAACTATACTAAAACACGTTGCTTTAGTTCATCACCTAATTATTATTTATATATTTGTCTTTATGCTTATCTTATTTTTAACACAATTAAACATTTTACTTAAAGTGTCCATTTAGCCAGCGGTGTTGGTTTGATTAACAGATTTCTTTTATGTACTATACGTCATTTAAAATACTACTAAATACACACATCTATCCCCCCCCACCAACACAATGTTAATGACATAAATAATTTAAGAAAAAGAAAGAAAAAAACAAGAAAGAAAGAAATTTAGAAATAAAAAAAAAACAAAGTAAGTAAATAAATAAATAAATAAATAAATAAATAAATAAATAATAACAAAAATTAAAGAAAAAAAGAAATGAAGAAAGCCTTGTAATGACACACAATGTGCATAATATTGACTTTAAATTATTTCTTAGTTGTTTTCTTTTTCATTTAATGCATTTTATACCAGAATTCTAGAAATACGTGTGCATACAAATACTACAGTTTTAGATCAGCGATCGAGCTATTGTATTGGTGATGCTATGTTTATATCGACAGCTGGAATAAAAGAACAGACAGTTGTAAAAATAAGACAGAACAGAAAAGGGCCTACCGGGAACATAGTAAACGTCACTGGATAGCGATGATTTAATAGAAAATTCCTCGTACGGAATTCTTCCTTCAAGCATTTTTTGAAGCTCTGTCCCATGGTTGCTTCTGCCTGTGCACTAAAATGAATGAAGTAGTAAACAAAGAAGTAAGTACACAAGTGTACGTCACATCTCAGTCTAGGTAACTGCCACTAAATCTGGATCTGATTAAATCACAAGATAACCTTGCTTGAACATTTTCTAATGGATGCTTGACAAAAATAATTAACAAGTATATATATAGAAAATTCAGAGTGTTGGAAATGGGTACTACTGAATTAGAAACTGTTATGGAAAGCCTCTTTTGGTAAGAAACGGGATTTTCTAATTTAAAATAAAATAAAATAAAATAAAACACTTTCAAAAGGGACACGCTACACCTTTACAGTAGCATGGACCAACAGGAACGATAACTCGTAACAGCCCCAATTACGTCACCGTTTAAAATGCCTCCAGAATTTAATGGGTGCAAACTACACCTGAATGTTCTTTTCTCTTGGGGAATATTGCCAATTAGAAAAGTTAATACATTAGTCTTATACCAAATTATAATTTTAGTTTATTATGCACGCAGTTTGATTAAGTTGAAAAAGTTGTTACGAAAGGCGCGTGACATCATGGCTTGGTGATATGAATCCTTATCTTTATCAGTAAATCATAAAAAGTTCAGAACCCCCCCCCGTAAAATAACTGAATTTGGAAGTTTAAAAACTTCCGTGAGCTCTCGATGGCAGTGTCGAACAACGATCAGTGCTTACAAACTTTTAAATCATATACCTTCACAACGCAATTCTACATGGATTATTAAAACTAATTTGGGGAAATATGTCATTCAATAAATGCCTTGACACATAGATGTTTAATCTGGAGTAGAAATTGCTGCAAAGGTCGAAACCTTTTTTTTCTTGTACACATTTCGTACTATATATTCTTTTCAGTTATTTTTACGACATCGCCAGGCAAAAAAAAAAAAAAAAAAAATATATAAAATAATAATAAAATAAAATAAAATAAATCATTTTCACAGACACTGGCGCGTGAATATGAAGAGGACTATTCGCATTAGGTACCATGATGTGGGCACGTTACTCTGCTAAAACTCTATAGCAGACTGTTCTGAGTACGTAGTTGTAAAAACGATACTTGAAACCATTATAATTCTTCTTTTTTTTTTTTTTTTTTTTTTAATAATATATATTTCCATTTTCAATGCATTAGAGGTCCTGTTTACATGTAAAAAGCAAACTGATCAGGTGTTATTTGAATGATTGCTTTGAAACATTCATTATAACGCTTGATACCAGTTTTAAAACATAAACTAAAAAAAAATTTAGTTAAAAATTAAATTTTCACTCTTTTTCGTTACAAGAAAAAGCATTCAACTTCTAAAATATGTACTATTGTGAATGCAAACAATGAGTTTCGTATTTTTATTTTGAAAACATCACTGGTCCATGCTATTTACAGTCCATGCTATTTACAGTCCATGCTATTTACAGTCCATGCTATTTACAGTCCATGCCCGCCACGCTCTCCTCACCTCATGGTACCACTAGTTCCTGAAACCAGTTTCAGTCACTGAAAATTTAGAGTCGAGAACTAAACTGCGAATAAATCTGTCAACAAGACTGAAAGAGCCGTCTTTAGTCATCGATTGTTTATCATCATTATACTCTTTACAAATATAAAAACACATTAGTAATACCTTCTTATGCCTCTTCGACTTTTTTTTTTTATATATCACATTTAATCGCTAAAGAGTAAATTAAGGATACTTACACTGTGTAATTATACGTTATTACATCCGTTAAAAACAACAAGTAAACACAAATCGCAGATAATGAGTCCGAACAAGACGGCAGTGGTTTCCGCAACAAAACATTCACGTGATGTCTTAGCTATTGTGAGAGTTATTTATAAAATTACTGTCACACGACTCGAACGCTTTGTTCTGCCCGTGTCAACTGCTTTCCAGCTGTGAAAGACGGCGCATGTAGTAGTTGATTTCAAATTCGTCAGTAGCTAAGCTTCATAAATTTACTCTCTCTCTCTCTCTCTCTCTCTCTCTCTCTCTCTCACACACACACACACACACACACACACACACACACACACACACACACACACAGACATTCATAAAGGCGTGAGTGGCTCACAAATCACGTGCAACAACTGCACCATGAATTCGCCGGCAAGATAAGAAAAATGCCAAGTAAATATACCTGATATCGATTTGCTAATTTTTTAAAGAATGTTGTTTTTTAAATATCAAATAATCAGGTCAGTGACATTGCGACTCTCCAGAACGCCAGGTACGTAACATATTTTACACGTTTTATCATCCGTATTTACTAACTGTCGTTAATGTTGAGTTGTAGAATATAATATGAAGATATGGCGGTGTGTATTATTTTTGCCCAAACTTGGAATCATATGTTTTCTTTTCTTTTCTTTTCTTCTTCTTCTTTTCTCTTACATTTTTTTCTAAATATTTTTTTTTTTTTATTTTTTTTTTTATTTTTTTATTTTAATTTTTTATTTTATTTTATTTTATTTTATTTTATTTTATTTTAATCATTTTATTTCAATTTTGCTTTGTCTTTATGATTAAATTCATTTTCTCTATTTCATCTAGCACATTTAGTTTCCTATTCTCATCGTTTGTTTTTCTTCTTTTGTTTCCTTCCGTGGACTGACCTGTCGCAATGCTTAAAAAGCCAACATACAGTTATCGTCAAATTCTACGGTGGCTTCCCTTATTCTTTAATATTTTTTTTTAAGTTAAAATACTTAGTCATTTCGACATTATTTGTCTCTTTATTTGAAATAACCTTTTGCATTTATTTATTTATTTATTTTATTTATTATTATTATTATTATTATTATTATTATTATTATTATTATTATTATTATTATTATTATTAATTTAATTATTTATTTATTTATTTATTAATTTATTTTTTAAAATTACATCTATGTAAAAGTGGTATTTTAAACTATGTTAAATGTAGATGGTGGAGAAATGATTGATGTATAATAATGATAATATTTATGTCGTGGATGTTTTCATCATAACATTAAACATTTCCTTCGATGAACTTACAAAGAAAAACAACAAATTTCGTCTCTGTCTTAGAATAAATAAACGAAACAAGGATTGAATATTTATTTAAATTTCAGTACATATTAAAATTATTGATTATTACACGTTATTCAAATATTTCTTTTCTAACGATAGTATTATATATACAAACCGTTCCAGTTCGATCCGTTTTTATCCCAGTTCAGTTTTTGTATGCTGCGCCTATATAAACATTATATATGTGTATCTGTCTGTGTGTCCGTCAGACCTTTGATTAATTAGTTGACTGATTATTTCAGTAATATCAAATGTCTGACATACGATGACAGCAAATTAATAAAAAGTTCCCTAAACCAATTGTACTCTACGGTCATCAAACCATTTTTATAAATGTGTGTGTGTTTTTAGAAAATCTTTTACATGCAAAAATAAAATGGATATTTCAAACTTTATTTAAATCATATCTGTGAAAAAGGCTGCCAAGGGGTGTAATAACATTCACGTGTTTTGTTTAGCATGTCGCTATTTAACGCAGTCGCTATTTAACGCAGTCCCAAACATTCTAAACATGTTATCATTTTTTTGTCTCTTGTAAACGAGAATGAAGACAGAGGCAGTAGGATGATATATAAAATTTATTTGTATTTACATTCTGCGTGGGTAGCGCAGCCGAGATCAGCGTTGTGTCCTATACAACCAATGTACAAACAAAATATACACAGTGCTATGTACAGTGTGTGTAATAAATACAGACAAACATCAACTATGTACAGGGCTTCCCTCCTTCGAATATAGTAAACTAATTTAAATAAAAACTCATACAGTTCATCGTTTGAATTAATCTAATTAATAATAATAATAATAGTAATAATAATAATAATAATAATAATAATAATAATAATAACGATAATTATAACTACTACTGATTATAACAATAATAATAAAAAAAAATAAAATTAAAAACATCATGATGGATTTAGTTCATATTTCGTATGTATTAAATTATTCCTATATAAAACGTATTAATATTTCGAATGTGTAAATTAATTTTATTAACCTGCTTCTTACACTGAATATAATAACTTTTGGAATAAATTCACATTAGATTAATTAAAATAGAACATTCATGAAACAGAAACTCGAGAAGTTAAAATAACATATAATAAATATAATACATGAACTGTTTTGGTTTGGATAAAAATAAAATAAACGGTTTAATTGTGAAAAGATTAAGGCAAAACTCGTATGTAAACTAAATTAAAAATCCGAACATATCCGAGGGAAAGTAGGTAAACGACAATTTAATATTTTAAAAGAATATCATTTTAAAATTGTTAAACACATAGAGAAATTGTTATTTTAAACTAGTACTTAGAAATGTATTGACTTTCATTTGAAAAATAGACGTATGAGATATTAATGATTTTAATATCACATTACCGATGATAGAACATTTATCAATACTTTCTAAAATTGTCTGGGTTTTTTTGTTTGTTTATAACTGCTTTCCCTGTAGTTTTTTAATTCAATAACTGTTTAGCTTTTCACCAGATAATTATTACTCCTGTTACAGTATGCTTGGTATCCCATGGCAACCTATGTAGCGAAATAGGAGAATCAATTCGAAATACTTTTACCATTACCTGGTGATTAGTTCTGCGTTTTGATTTGATGTTATTACACTTGCATTAAAATAATATAGATTATAAGAAACAAGAATATTAATCTTAGAATTTTTTTTTTTTTTTTTAATCTATTTTCTTTTACCTAATCACACGTCTGTCATTAACTAATTATTTCAAAATAGAAACGTATGTCTAACGTTATTTCCAGGAAACTATTAGATCCTATTTCAGTCGAAAATTCGAGACACCGGGATTGGAGATATTGTTGTCCAGTATTACGAAACCAAAATCTGAAATAATAATCTATATAGTTTACGAAATGCAGCCATGCTTTTGAGCATGTATATGACAATACTTAAAGAAAAGTTAATTTTCAGTACATTTTAGTGTTTGTGTTTCAGAGATAACTAGACTGACAACGTATCCTGTATTTCATTTTTTTAAGTGACAAATTGTTCTCTGTTTTTTACTGATTTTTGCCTTCCGTCGTTATACCATTTGTTATCATATTTAAAGTTTATTATCCCTCAGATGTAGATATCTTTTAATATTTAAAAAGTTACAAACGCTATTGCAGACAGATTAAAACTTATTTCTGAACGAAAGATATTAGTTTTCAACTTATTGTTCTTCATTTTCATTGTATTTAACGAATGGATGTTTTTTTGCTTGACTGTTACTTTAATATTAACCGTTATACACAAAAAAAAACTCTCTCTCTCTCTCTCTCTCTCTCTCTCTCTCTCTCTCTCTCTCTCTCTCTCTCTCTCTCTCTCTCTCTCTCTCTCTCTCTCTCTCTCTCTCTCTCTCTCTCTCTCATTTACAGACAAAAATCAAAGCACATACATTAAATAAATAATCACATGCAGACATTAAAGGTTTCCACAGTTAAAATGTGATACAATAATATAATAAACAGTTACCTAGCAACGGTATGATAAATAGTTCATAGCATAATAATCCAATTTATGTTAGATATATAAATATATCCGTCATACAAGAATATATCAAAAAAAATTTTCTGTGTTTGAAGCGTATATCTCTATTTTTGTTATGCATGTGCATGTGTGTAATATATTCGTTACTTTGTTTACGGGTTTCACAGTTATTAAACAAAATCAGAACTCTAAAAGATAGCGTCGTCGTTGTTGTATTTTATCTTCGCCGTCTGTGTTCATCCCGTTACCTGAGTAGTCCGCTGTAGGAACTGAAAAATAAAAGTAATCAGATGTTATATAACTGTTCTTTGTTAACAGATAATAAATTTCAGGCTTGTTTTAATACTCACACCTGTTTATTGTTCACCAGTCACCTGTTAACGATTGTGCGATCTTCACAAAAAAAAAACTAACTCAATTTACGCTTTACATTTATAGAAACTCAAAACACAGACATCGTACGATTATGCAAAAATCTGAAGTTACCAAGATATTGCCTGATTTTGTTTACAAAATGTGAACAAGAATGTACCATATTTCGTAGAATCGTCTCTTAAAAATAATTATTAGTGTCAGTTTTACTTAAAGGTAATATATAGAAAATGGACTTAATCCAATACTTAAATTTAAGATTCTGAGTATTTGAAATCGTTCAATTACTACATAACATTTTATTTTAAATTCATCGATGTTTTTCGTATCTCATTATTCTAAGACAGATTTTTAATAACATTTTAATAGCTTTGTTGTGTGTTTTAGAAAATCTTGGTATAACCTGATATATCTGCATGTATGGGGTATTGTCTTTATCGCATTAGAGTGAAATGTCACATTAATAACAGTGTTTCAAACAGCTGAATAATGTAATTGGTTCTCAATTCAAACTGACACAACACACAATGATGTGTCAGTTATAAACCCAATAGCATGTAATATAATTTTTTTACATGGTTTATGTTCCTATAGCATTTAAATATTTATCAAGACTTTATATTATGTGTAGACTGAATATTTATTTTTCTGAATATTTATTTTATGTAACTTTTCAGTATTTGTTGTCACAGAATGTAAATTTAGAAACTAGAAGAGCTGTATAAGTTTACTGAATCAAAGCTGGACAGGTTTGTCATTGCACTTTGTAAAACAATTTACACTTAAATATTTAAGAAAGCCGTATGAAAATACGCAGTGAGTAAATACTGGGTTGACTAAGCTTGACACTTTAATGTCAGTGATCATTATTTAAAATAAGATAAATAATATCTGGGATATTCAGTATAGAGCAGCACCAGTTTAATATTTTGATGTCAATAATAGTTATTTAAAATCAGATGAATACAAGCGGATAGCCATTAAATGACAGCACAAACTTGATACTTGATGTCAACAACACCGGTTTAAAAACAGATAAATAATATAAGATAATCAATATATGACATGATAAGCTTGATATTTTGATATCAATTATCGATACTTAGAATCAGACAAACAGAATCGGATGTTAGTATACGACAGCACAAGCTTGAAGTTTGAAAAACACTTACAAAAGATGAGAGAATAATGAAAGGAAAACAAATTAAATATTAAAATAAAACAAACAGAAAGAGGCGGTGGTCAATACATAATTTGGAAAGCTGAAAATTAAGATTTGTAATTAAAGTAAACTTTTCGATGTTGTTGTAAAACTGTGTCTGTCTCAATCGCCTAGTTTCTGTAAATGACTTAAACTGGTAATCTGTAAAATAACAATAAAATATAATTTTCTGTCTGTGAAAATGATGAAGCAAATAAAAAAGTATAAAAAGTATGTCATATATATCAGATTTAGAATTTTTCACACACACAGATATATACATATATATACACACACACACAGACGCAACACACACATAGACAATAGTAAATAGAAAGCGAAATTCGAACCCTGAAAGTTTACATAAATTATTTTTTCAATAACTGAAAATATCTTTACGTCATCGTCGTATTATTATTATTATTATTATTATTATTTTTTAATTTTTTAATTATTCATACTGAGTGTGCTGGTTCAACCAGTTATAAATGTTAATTTTCTGTTTTTTTAATCATGAACATCTGTCTTCGTGTAACGTTATGATAAATATGAAAACATGTGGCTGGTAGCAAAATATTTCGAAATAAAGGAAAATATGTGTGTTCTGGGCCATTTGATATGCTTTTATTATTATTATTTTCTTCGTCAAATTGGATATTATTATACTAAGGGAAAAAAAACAAAAAAAACTGTGTGAAACCGTCGAAAATTCCCTGACGTCATTTACTTACCAACCCCACCATTTGTAACCGCAGGGATGACAGATGTTTTGTGGAAAGTCACATTTCCCTTCCCGAGCGTTGAAGAAAAATCCTCCGTCGCTTCTTGTACACACTGCTTAAATCCTTGGAAAGTACCGTTCGTGCACTCGTAGTAAAAGCTGCAACCTTTAACCAGGGCCGGGTACTTTCCGTCTTTCTTGCCCTTGCAGTTAGTCGCATGTCCGCAAGGTTCAGAAACACGATCAGTTAGGTCGCATTTCCCGCTAGCACTGCTGAAGATTTTGTTTGCAGGACACTGGCCTTTCCTAATGATGAAACCCCGACTACATTCAGTGTAACTTTGACATCCACTGTCAACATCTGCGAATACCCCCGTGTTTTTGTTTTCACACGGGTTGGGAAGAAGTCCACATGGTTTTGGAACGAGTTCGCTGGGGATGACGCATTCCTGGTGTATAGGATCAAACGAGCCGAAGTCGCATGTCCTGTACTTCAAGAATCTCTTTCTGCGGCATTCGAAGTAATACGTACATCGACCGTACAGATCTGCATAAAATCCATCCTCTCGTTTCTCGCAGCTGGGTGGTTTTCCCGTTCCACACGGAGGAGCTGCGATGTCAATGGGCTGACATCTTAGCGTTAAAGGATCGAATACCATACCTGCTGGACACTCGTCATAGCTGAGAAAGACGCTGTCACGACACTCGAAGAAAATCCCACATCTGCCTTGTTCGTCTGGATAGTACCCGTCCTCTCTGATAGAACAGTCCGGCCTCAGTCCGCCCCGTTCTTTCGGTACCTCCAGCAGAGACACGCAGTCGTTTCTTTCAGGGGAGAATATCGGGGTGGGTTCCTGGCAGTCGTCCTGGGCTATGTTTCTCTGGTCGAAGCAAGTGACGAACGTCGGAGTCCACCTTGTTACGTGGAAAGGATAGATTCCGTTAGGTCGACCTCTGCAGCTGCCGAATCTTCTGTTGCACGGAATACAGTTAGCACGCATGCACTGGTTCATCGTGTACTCACCTGCAACATTTAGACAAAGTTAATTATTAGAATAAACAAATATTTTAGCAGATTAAATTTAGAAAATCCGCACTACCCGACCTATGTAGACCTGTGCTTTTCCAAAAATTATATAATTAATAACTATATGTGTCATGTTATATACTGTATACGGTTTTGCTGAATCCACACTTCCGTGTGTCGAAGAGTTTCTAAACGATAACAGATGAAAAAGAATATTTATTTAAATATATAAATGTTATTATTCACGTAATGCTTGGCTATAACCATTAACTGCTGAGTCGAATATGAAGACAGTGTCATATGTCCAATGGTAATCATCAGTCGCAAATTCTTAAATAGGTCAACTTTGGCCCTCGTTCCTTCAAAGGGATGAAGTTGCAGAATGCAGTTTATGTCTTACACAATTCCATTGTTAGTAAATAGGTAACAGAAGCTGATATACGTTTTATGAATATAAAGAAGACTTGAAATTTAATAATAAAAGTTATTGCCACTGTCTTATAATTACGTATATATGTCTTATTTGGTTTAATGTTTTTTGTACTTTAATAAGATGTAGGTTGAATATGTATATGTTTATTTATTGTTTAACGTTAATCTATATCTACTTCTTTCTCTTCCCCTCTCTTTTTTCTCTCTCATTCTCTCTCATTCTCATTATCTCTTTATCTCTTTCTAACTCTCTCTCTCTCTCTCTCTCTTTTCTCTCTCTCTGTTTCTCATTTCTCTTTCAGTTATCGGTATCTCTGTCTTCTACATTCCTCATTCTCTATCTCTGTCTTTCACCATCCCTCTTTCTCTCTCTCTCTCTGTCTCTCTGTCCTCTCTCTCTCTGTCTCTCTTATTCCCTCATTCCTTTCAATTATCATTGTTCTCTGTCTCGTCTCTCTATCATTTCTCTCTTTCTCTCTTTCTCTCTGTCTCTCTCCTCGTTCACCTCACTCACTCACTCTCTCTCTCTCTATCTTTCTCTCTCTCTCTTCTCTCTCTCTCTCTCACTGACTCCTCACTCACTCATTCTCTTTTCGGTTATCATTCTCTCTCTGTCTTCTATATTCTATCATTCTGTCTCTCTGTCTCTCTCTCTCTCTCTCACGCTCTCTTTTCTCTCTTTCGGTTATCATTATCTCTCTATCTTCTACATTCTATCATTCTCTCTCTC
>CM022669.1:3121493-3126493 GCA_012295275.1 Chrysomallon squamiferum
GTTTCTATGTTTTCTGAATGTTCCTATGTTCACTTGTGTTTGTATGTATGTACATGTAAATATGTATGCGGCTGTATGTATGTTTGAATGTTTATATTTGTGTGCATGCGAGGTTTGTGCGCATGCATGTTAGGTTTAGTGAAAAGCTAATTTAATATCAAAGTAACAGGTTTATATAACGTGACTGAAATATCAGCGTGTCAGTTTGACAGGTGGCTGCTTTCATTCAACAAGGATTCGAACTATTCTGATTAAACAACCTGTGTTCATCACACACTGACTCAGGCTGGACAGACTCACTACAAATTATTTAACTAATGTTTTGTTATTCGTTTGTTTAACCACATGGCAATAGGTACTGATTCATTATGATTTTTAAATTTATTTATTTATTTATTATTATTATTATATTTATTTATTTATTTTTTTTTTTTTTTTTTTTTTTTTTTTGGCGCCAATTTGCAGATCGCTTCGTACCTGTGTATTATGTAGATAAAGACGTATATAACAACAACAACAAATTATACATAGACAAATAACAAAACAAAAACAAAATATTGAAAGAGATTGAAAAAAGAAAAGAAAATCCACCAAAGTACCTATTATTGTTTGTCTTTTCTTGAATAAGTGCCTAAACATATCGAATCGGATCGAAAATGGCCGAAACAGACAAAAAAAGCACCATTATAGCACTTTTGTATTTGTTTATTTCAGACATGCATCTATTTATTAGCTAATCTTTTGAGATAATCAGATTTTAAACTTTTACATGTTTCCTCAAATTAATGTTTGAAGCAGATCGTATGTGCGTGTTTAAAATAGGAACTAAGATCAATAAATATTTTAAAATCAATTTTAAACAGTTCAGATTATTCGAAATAAGTAATACACCATCATAACATTCACGTATTATAACTTCATATTTACAATGGTAAAGAGACAGTTCAGAGTTTAAGGTCAGTGAACTTCAAACGCTCGCCTAATTCCCTGGCCTCACCTTGGACGTATCTACCCCTGTCTAAGTTTGGACGTATCTACCGCTGTCTAAGTTTGGACGTCGCTACCGCTGTCTAAGTTTGGACGTATCTACCGCTGTCTAAGTTTGGGTAAACGAGGCGTGTGACGCGCAAGAGAACAGACAACTTTGTTCTTATAGCGAAGTGAAACTAAATGTAGTTTGAAATGAATAAAACAAAGTACAGTAATGTCAATGTAAGGACCGTTTCGGTCTGATTCATGCATCCTTCTTGAAATTATTCTTTATTTTTCAATAACATAAACATACAGGTTTTTGGTGCTTTTATTCAAAGACCAAGAGGAATTTTATCTCATTGTTCTCTTTTATATATTTTGCACAGTATTCAAGTTTATAAACGGACTGCCCATTTAAGAAGATATATTCAAGAAAGAACTAATTATAACTTTGAAAAAAAAAAAAAAATTGGAAAATATAACCGCTTTAACAAGGTAAAATGACTCTTATATGTTGTTAGGTAAAAAGAACGTAAAAATAATAAAAATAAAAATTAAATAATAATAATAATAATAATAATAATAATGATGATGATGATGATGATGATGATGATGATGATGATGATGATGATGATGATGATGATAAATAAATAAATAAATAAACTAAACTTCTTTTCATAACAAACAGGAGAGTTGATAGTCACTGGTTATCTAAATTCAGAAAAGTCAGGCGGATTATGCTTTAGGTGAGGGCGATTTCCGAAAAGATATCTAAATGTTTATAATTTGAAATTATATGTTTGACCAGATACCTGCTTTGATTCTTTGGCATCTGGTTTCCTCATAAAACGTAGTTTCGGCATCTTGCTCGGAGTTTAGGGTTAAAGACATCAAGGGAAGCTACTCCACAAAAAATGATATTTACCACGAAGGTATTCGAACGATTTCACGGGGATTTCATAAAGAAAGGAAACACTCATGTATGGATTGGAGTAGAAAGTCACCCAATTTTGTAAGGTTTTTATCCGGGGCGATGAGACGGGGGGGCGTGCAACGTTTAACTACAAGTACTTACATCTCTGGCCGCCCTGTTGTCAGATATCGTGGATGTCTAACTAGGGAACGTGTGCATGTATATAAACAGACTGTGTAATAGAAAGCAAACTATTTCATGAAATAACTGAAATAACAGAATAACTCTGACGTATATATATATATATATATGTAAATAAATAAATTATATGAGTGTGTCTATGTGTATATGTGTGTAAATTTAATTTATTGATTTATATATGTGTGTGTATATGCCAATGTTTTAAAAATAACAGTTGAAGAAAAGCTCGTGGAAGAGTTTATATAGGTTAAATATGCATTAAATATCTGAATACTAAAAGATGGTTATTTACAGATATAAGTACATACCAAATGAGGAAAAAAATATTATAGTGTCATTAATATTTGTTTCTGTGGATAACGAAGTAATAGGGACTAACAGTTGTAGTAATAGTAGTGTTACTAGCAGCACTGTATTGTACGTCACAGTATATCACAGTAAAACTTAAACAAGAACTATTTATAAAATTTTAATAATTGTTTTTCCAGTTTTTAAAAGTATATACTTAATTATATTACTTTCGTTATAGCGTAAAAGCCAAAAAATCCAAAAGAATCATCATCTTGTTAAAAGTCTACAAAAATAATCCAGTAAAAATTATCTGGTGACTTCGCGTCAAAAGAATGTAGGGAAAATATCTGGTGAAAGCAGTATTGACCGATTTAGGAGTTAAACTACACTCTTCATTTACTTCTCAATAGTTGGGTAATGATCAGTTATAATTTTAACATTATTTATGTAATTGTGTTCCAGAAATAAAATAATGAATGAAAAAATCATTTTAAATGGTTGTTATTATTATTATTATTGTTATATTTATTGTTGTTGTTGTTGTTGTTGTTGTTGTTTGTTGTTGTTGTTGTTTTTGACTCAGTATTACAGCTACTCAAATCTGTGATTAAAACTGAAAAGTAGCTTATGTCGCGTCATTACAGGTTATGAAATGAAATACATAAACATAAATTACTCTAAAATATAAAAACTAATCTACAAAATGTATTTGTTACAGACATTTAACTCTGCAAAGCAGTTTATGAAGTCCTATTCAGAATTTTAAAAAGTTCTTAATACATTCACTTCTGCGAAATACAGCTAAAAACATCGATTATATTGACGAACTGCAGCAAAACATTTGCAGTTTTGTGCACCAGTATTTCAGACAGTACCTTCCAGCTACAAAAATAAACTCAAATGCGGCAAATTTGACACTGTTGTATGATCTCAAAACTTTAGCACCGTGCATGATTACAAAGACTTAATCTGCAGCGTCCCAAACATAAACACAGATCGCGGAAGAACTTACAAATCCTTCCACATTGATCTGTAGAGAATATTTACGCTCGCTGCATAAACAGTGCATATGAACTTGCGCTTGTTTTCAAATCTGCAAGTCGCTTGCGCAATTTCGAGACGAATAAACAGTAAGTTTTAAACACCTTTTTGAAGAAAACCAATGTTGACAAGAGATTTAAACTCTGGAAATTGGAAAGGATGTTTTTGTACTAAATGTTTACGAGGTTCGTAAAAAGACAAAATTAAAAGGTGATAAAAGTTTAAGATCTTGAAAACTGGAGAGAAGTTTATTTATATGTTTTCTAACGATATTTTAGAGGTCCTGAATAGTAATGCTGAAAATCAGAATAAATTTTATTTTATTTTTCTTATAATATATTTTTGTTAAAGAAATGAAATGATTTTTGTTGTTGGTGTTTGTATTTTGATTTACAACATTCTAAATTAAATTGTTCACAGTGAATACAACACCTGTATACTCCAGTCAGATTATTACTTACCTGTAATCACGATCATACAATATCACTTATAATTACCATATCCAGTAAACCGTAATTTTTTTCAGTACTCACCTGAAATAAAAAATAAAAATATTTCTTAGTGTTATTTACAAAATCATATACAAAACCATAGCGCAATATTTGTATGTATCGGAGGGTACATGCGTTCGTGCGTGTGTGTGTGTGTATACATATGTTTTTATAAATGTGTGTGTATATATATAAAAACTACAATACATGTTACATATATACTTGCATACATACAAACATCCATATATGCATACAACATATTTTGTGAATGAAACTGGTAAGATACAAATAACAGATCACAGCACTCAAGTTGATGTGGTCTAATCCACTAGAAACAAGCCTGGTAACGTCAAGTTTCATATTTGTTATGGCTAACTGAAGACTTACAACATCACAACATCCTCATTTTTCATGTAACTAATCATCAAACACTCAAACACTCTACATTTTAATCGCATGTAAAACAGAGTAAAACTAAACTCTCTCCATTTTAACCTTTCAATACACTAACATCTATCTAATCCTCTAAAATATTAATATAAAAACATTTTTCTCTAACTTTCAAATTCACTAACATGATAATCCTCTAATATATAACACCATAACTCTCTTCAAAATAATAACCCTCTAGAAAACCCCTTTGTTCATCATAATAACCGTCTAACACACTAACACTATATCTCTTCATCGTAAAAATCATCTAACATACTAACAGAATATATCTCTTCATCATAATAACCCATAACATGCTAACACTGTATCATTCATCATAATAACCGTCTAACATACTAACACTATAATTTCTCTTCATCATAATGAACCTCAAACATACTAACACTGTATCTTTTTATCATAAAGACCGTCTAACACACTAACACTGTATCTCTCTTCATCATAATAACCTGTAACATACTAACACTGAATCTTTCTTCATCACAATAACCTGTAACATACTAACACTGTATCTCTTCATCATAATAACCCTCTAACATACTAACACTGTATCTCTCTTCATCATAATAACCGTCTAACATACTAACACTGTATCTCTTCACATACAAACACTGTATCTCTCTTCATCATAATAACCG
>CM022669.1:3131493-3346493 GCA_012295275.1 Chrysomallon squamiferum
AGAGAGAGAGAGAGAGAGAGAGAGAGAGAGAGAGAGAGAGAGAGAGAGAGAGAGAGAGAGAGAGAGAGAGAGAGAGAGAGAGAGAGAGAGATTTTCTTTTTTAGTATCTTCCCGTATATATTACAGGATAAATAGTTAGAAATGTAAATGTAATTAATTTGTTTTACAAAACTAAATTTAAGCTGATATGATAAGAAGATAAATTCAGCAATAATAGCAATATCTATACAAATAAAAGATATCGAATGTTCGTTAGTCTGTTTTTCGCATAAATTCTGATAACATTGTTTTAAACTATGGTAGTGGTTGGATTATGATGTCGGCAATGACAGTCACTAAGGTGGCAACATCTGTATTAGCGGTGTACATTACCTGACCGCAACTTTCTAACGTTTTTGGTTAATCATCTTCCACGAGCTTGCATAGTTTATGTTAAATTAATAACGTAACGTGATTGGTTACATGATGTCAGATGCATTTATCAGCTCTAATTATCCCATTCCAACCACCGGCTTTTCAAAAGCCACGATATGTTTTTACTTATTAAAACTCTGTGCTAATAACTAACGTATAGACTATGGAATAACTGAACTATCAAACTAGGGAAAGTGTACGCATGTTGATCATGTTTGCATGTTGAATGATGCCCAGAGAGGTGATCCTCAAACCCATTTTGACCATTTCATTAACTCATTTTTCTTGTTCTGGTAGCTATCAAACTAGTCCATGTTGAATCAACGACGATTCAGTCTCAGTAGTAGAATCAACGATAGATGTTACGTGCCCTAAGACAATCGTAAAAAAGGTTTGAAAGGTTTGAGTAAAAAACTCCAAGTGTTACGGAGCAAATAATAAAAAATGTCGAGCCCCCCGTGACTTATATTCAGTAAAAGGATAGAATGGTTCTATATAAGGAATTCTGAGTATCATTTGTAAATTCAATAGATATTCTTTTGACTAATTAAGACTGCTGCACCATAGAAGTGATGTCGATATAAAACTGGGATTAGAAAGATAAAAAGGAAGGAAGAATTAAACACCAATTCAAAATAGCATATTCACTGTGTCAGTCAGTTATATTGTCCAGATCCTCATATAAGTTGAAATTTTCCAACATATGATTCATCGTTTTTGATCGCAGCATATCTGACTGCGTCAACTCGGAAGTCAATTAAATGTCCATCCTCATCTCTGGCGCTATTCTGAAGTTGTGGTTTCTGGCTATTTAGAGAGAGATTAGTCGTGCTACAGTCAGGTCCTTGTGGCGGACGGTGCTTTTCTCTCTACCTCATATTCTATGTTTTCATGTTCGGAATCTTCATTTACGGACTGGGCGGAGCACAGTTCTGTGCGGGTTCGGGCTGATTGTCAGATTGGGAAGCGTTGTTGCTGTCGTCACGATTATGACGTCTAAAAGTTACATTTAAACACGATTTTACCTCACCCATTTCTATTCGGTTGACCTCCCACTTTCTTTACTATCACAAAATGCACGATGTCGACTGAGGAATCACTCAGCTGTGGCAAAATACGCTTCAAACAATCAGAGGCTGAGAAATGCCAGAGGTTCAATATACGAATACTTCTCCTATTAGTCAAAGAAATTATTTTCCAAAAAGTAACAGATATAGGGATAAATCTTGTCTATATAAATATATATATATATATATATATATATATATACACACACACACACACACAGACACAGAGAAAGAAGACCATCATTAATTGCAAGCAGATATTATCGCTGAAGTTTATTATAATTAATTCGACGGGTTCTTCGAAAAGCATTTGCGAGTGCAGTTCAAAATTTAAATTTGTTTTGTTTAACGACACTAGTCAAACCACTTTGGTGAATTTCCTGTTCAGAAGCTGTTCGAAGACAAATATTTGATGAACCTGACATGAATCTGTCTGTTTTGGGGCATTTGTTGTTATTGTTTTTTGTCTTTTTCAGCAAAATGCTTTTGTTATGCATTTCCATAGAATAAAAAGATCTGAAAGCCAATAAAACGGATCAGTTGAGATGAAAAATAGTTCAAAGTGAATACCAAGATAAAATTTTGCCAGAAAACTGCATCTCTTCACATGTCACAGTTTAATAAGGATTATTAATTTATCGACCCACATATAATATGTTACTGTTGTTTTCCATTTGTAATTTTTATCCGTATATCTATGTTAATCATTGATCCTGTGTATAGTAGCATTTCTAGGTGCGAATATGTTCAAGTAGTTATAAATTATAACTGTTGTCAAATAATTAATACAGTAAGCAAAACACAGACCATTCTCAATAATCATCCTCGCTAATAATATTTCTTTATCTTGTCATCATCGTTTTCTTAATTCTGTTGTTGTTGTTGTTGTTATGTTGATCTTTCTTATTCACAAACTAACAGTAATATGATATGTCTAATGAACATATATCTAATAAGGGCATAAGCAAATATTTTTAAAAGTCAGAACCTAAACAAACAGACAGGCAATAGTTTTAGAAAAGTTCTTTAGTGAGCGTTGTGGCCATATGTTCAGGTGAACATCAATGTCAGATATTTATTTATTTATTTATGTAAAATGTAAGAATTTTTTCTCTAAATATTCAAATACAAATATTGTTATTTCATTATTAGATAACATTCTGTAGTCTTAGAGCTGAGAAACTAGTTTAGGTAATACTATAAGGTTATATTTTCTGGCAGTGAAACAATAATCAAGGAGGTATGAACTCACACTGTTACTTTTTTTTGGATATTTTTTCTGTTTTTGGTATCTGTATAGTAGAGTGAATTTAAGCACATTTTAGATATCACGTTGATTGTAAAATATTAGTGACATTGAAAAGTTCTCTCTGTTTTCTTCATTATTTATTTATTTATTTATTTTTTTTATTTTAAAATACAGGAAGTGTAGATACATTTGGTTCTAATAATTAAAAAAAAAAAAAAAAAAAAAACACATTAGTACGTAATATAATTATTATTTCCAAATTTTATATCTTGTTTCATGTTTCAAATACGTATAACATAGTACTGAAAGACCTTCACTGATATTAAACATAAAACCATGGTTAAATGTACTTTTAAAAGCAGTTGTGCAGGTTACCAGTTTATTTCTATGTAAATAAATTTCACTAATCCAACGATCCAAAATTAGACTCGTGTTGTGGAGGTCTCAGTAGACGTTTTTTTCTCTCTGACTGACCAGTGACATGCACCTGCACATATACACCAAACACATCAACCTACATATACACCAAACACATCAACCTACATATACACCAAACACATACACCTACATATACACCAAACACATACACATATACACCAAACACATACCAAACACATACACATACATATACACACAAACACATACACATACATATATATACACAAACACAAACACATACACATACATATACACCAAACACATACACATACATATACATATACACACAAACACATCCATATACATACACCAAACACATTCACATACATATACACCAAACACATTCACCTACATATACACCAAACACATTCACCTACATATACACCAAACACATCCACCTACATATACACCAAACACATCAACCTACATATACACCAAACACATCACCTACATATACACCAAACACATCCACCTACATATATACACCAAACATTCACATACATATACACCAAAATACACAAACACATTCACATACATATACACCAAACACATTCACACATATACATATACACCAAACACATTCACATACATATACACCAAACACATTCACACATACATATACACCAAACACATTCACACATACATATACACCAAACACATTCACATACATACACATTCACATACATATACACCAAACACATTCACCTACATATACACCAAACACATTCACATACATATACACCAAACACATCCACCTACATATACACCAAACACATTCACATACATATACACCAAACACATCCACCTACATATACACCAAACACATTCACCTACATATACACCAAACACATCAACCCACATATACACCAAACACATTCACCTACATATACACCAAAACACATTCACATACATACATATACACCAAACACATTCACCTACATATACACCAAACACATCCACCTACATATACACCAAACACATTCACCTACATATACACCAAACAAAACACATTCACATACATATACACCAAACACATTCACATACATATACACAAACACATTCACCTACATATACACCAAACACATTCACATACATATACACCAAACACATTCACATACATATACACCAAACACATTCACCTACATATACACCAAACACATACATATACACCAAACACATCCACCTACATATACACCAAACACATCACATACATATACACCAAACACATTCACCTACACAACATACACCAAACACATTTCACATACATATACACCAAACACATACACACAAAACACATTCACCTACATATACACCAAACACATACCATATACACCAAACACATCCACCTACATATACACCAAACACATTCACATACATATACACCAAACACATTCACATACATATACACCAAACACATTCACATACATATACACCAAACACATTCACCTACATATACACCAAACACATTCACATACATATACACCAAACACATCCACCTACATATACACCAAACACATTCACCTACATATACACCAAACACATCTACCTACATATACACCAAACACATTCACATACATATACACCAAACACATCCACCTATATATACACACATATACACACATATACACCAAACACATTCACCTACATATACACCAAACACATTCACATACATATACACCAAACACATTCACATACATATACACCAAACACATCCACATATACACCTACACCTACATATACACCAAACACATTCACATTCACCTACATATACACCAAACACATCCACCTCCATATATACACAAACACATCCACCTCCATATACACCAAACACATCAACCTACATATACACCAAACACATCCACATACATATACATATACAAAACACATTCACCTACATATACATATACCAAACACATCCACCTCCATATACACCAAACACATCAACCTACATATACACCAAACACATTCACATACATATACACCAAACACATCAACCTACATATACACCAAACACATTCACATACATATACACCAAACACATTCACATACATATACACCAAACACATTCACATACATATACACCAAACACATTCACCTACATATACACCAAACACATCAACCTACATATACACCAAACACATCCACCTACATATACACCAAACACATTCACCTACATATACACCAAACACATCCACCTACATATACACCAAACACATCCACCTACATATACACCAAACACATCAACCTACATATACACCAAACACATTCCCCTAAACACTCCCACCCACATACACACACGCGCACTCACACACACACACACAAACCCACACACACACACATTTAGTAAATAAAAACTCAAACGTACCAGTATAAATTAAATGATAATAAACAAGAAGGATTAATAAGCTAATTTAAAATTATTAAAATATGTGAATATTTTATTGAACAGAACGTAATGGTACTAAGTAGACACATTGAAATAATGTCAGTCAGATTAATAATGACTAAGTTGTCTCTGAGAAACATTTTTCTTTTTCTTTTTAGATAATCTAATATTTCATGAGTCGTTATTGTTTGTTGTTGAAAACTTCTGAAGAAAGAATACAACCAGCTGGTGACGATTCAGTGCAGTATGTTTGTTTATTAACTAATTTCTTTTAAGTGTAGATGCTTGTTCATTTAGACGAAGATAGGACAAACTTAAGTATTTTTTTGTGGGAAGTGGAGCAACACAACTTGTTACTATAAGAGTGGAATATACATTTGTATTACATCAAACCAGTCTGGAAATAGTGGCAGTCCTCTTACTGACTGAGCAGAAAAGAAATGCTGTCATTGGTTTATTTTTTCCTTTTTGTTTTCTTTTTGTCTTTGCGTGTGTGTATTTTAGATGGATTTAAATTAACTTTCTATATGTTCTGTTCTGCCTTATAATAATTAAATATATTTTTACTTAAGCTAAAGAGCAGAAAAACCTCTGTAACTTCATCATTGTCTAGTTATATTTTAATTTGTATTTAGAATGAAGAGTAACTTTTAGATATAAAAGGAAAATAAAAACATTTTCAAGTAAATTGTTACTAAAGATAAGCTGTTTCAATCCACATAGATTAGTTAAACAAGAACAATGTATATAAAAATAACTGTCTTGCACTAATATAGGATAGCTCTGAAATGTTTCCGAATATATCGAAATTTTAGCACGTGTCTTATAAAACATACAATAAAGACAGCATTGTCTAAATTAAAGATTTGGTTAGGAAGATTATAACGAATTATTTATGAAAAAATATTAATTTGATCCATTAATTATATATATTTATATGTAAATGAAAAATTATATATTCTTTCAGATAAAAATATATTGCACGTCCATAATCAGAACTAGTTATGTAATTTTAAGAAGAGTAAAACTGTTGTAAATGGACAGTCAGTTCAGATGAGTACTCTGTGAAAGCTACAACAGACCATTTCTCACCAGTTTAAGGATACGACACATTTGTACTGACCCACTGATAAGTTCTAAACGGCTCAGGAAACAATCTCAATCTTTAACACAGTGTAAATCTGTTTAGTTCTACACACAGCCAAACGTCTTCCAGTCATTTTATTTACTAGTCGATTTTAACCTGGTTGAAACAAGCTTGTTTTTTACATAAATATTTTCAAAATTGTTTTGCTTCAGTAAACATGTAAAACACAACTCGCATCAGCCTTTTAAAATCAACCATACATTCCGAGAATTATTAAAATAAAATATTTACTCGGTCAGTGATTTAGAACAGACATGGTGAACCTTTCATGAAAAACGGACTGCATGAACTATGACTCATCATCAGGCTCGCTGCAGCACTAACAAACTTTATCTCGTGAAACTATGCGTTGTCCTGTTAAAAACTGTCCGTGACTGATTTAGAATATCTAAATAAAACTGTCATCAACACAGTTATTACTAGAGCTGAGTTAAGACATATATCTAACAACAGCGAACGTCTGTCTTGAAATTCCAAGGAAAGATGACTGATTAAATGTATTTATTAATATCTGTTACTACGAATGGAGGTCAGTGATGTTATTTATTGTATTATTGTAATAATATAAGAGAAAGGATGCCTTTTGCGATAACTCGGGCTACTTTACTGATTAGCAACAACAAATATTTCGTACAATACTTTCCGCAATCACAGGAACTCGCACACTCTTACCTGGGACAATAGACGTGCGTCGTGGATAAGACAATTCCGTGCAACCATTGATTCTCAACGAATATCAAAACAGAAATACCAAATTCAGTTCTAATTTCTGTCGATCTGAAGCATTTTGACTGTGTACGTTTAATTAATTATAATTATAGAGTTATGCCCTGTGTGTGTGTGTGCGCGCGCTACATAAATTGGACATAAAATAATTTAGAGAATAAACAAAATGTATGACTGTTTGAGACCAGTAATAGACGTACTGTATGTGTTTGTCTTGTTTAATTTATTAACTGGTAACATTATCGTTTGACTGAATCTGTAATATCATATACGATAACTCTGAGTTTCTATTCATTCCGTTTAATAAACATATAGAGGTTACGTGCCTTAACCAAAGAATGACACTGACAAACTAATGAGATAAGTTATTTCAAACAACAAATATCTCTATACTGATATTGATCAGAAGACCGATGTCATCAGTGTAACAGACTAGATTAATGAAATAAATAGATCCAAAATATTATTTATAACTCGTAGATCATTATAAATATTCTTACTTATTCACAACATCTCTGAATTAAGACCACGAACAAATATATTAGAGAGCCAAGTCCATCAGCCAATGTTATCTCATCCGCTACGTACATACATAGCTAGCCAAGACGTTGTGAGAAGCAAATAAAAGAAAGAAGGCATTATAGACATTTCCTGAATAAAGGAAGCAGTCTCCTTGCTTTTTCTAAACTATTCAGGTTTGTAAGCGAAGTGCTAGGGAAACGGTAATGTTAATCTTAGATTAAACTGTTTTACAGATAGGTGAACGTATTAACCTGACTGGACGCTTACACTGGCGTATTACCAGTCACATTTACAAAAAAAATAGTCTTTGCTACAATCAACCACAACAGACAGTGAAGTGTTAACAAATGAGTTCTAATAAATGTAATTATTATACTAATACTATATGTGTCACACCGTATATATGTGTGTGTGTGTGTGTGTGTGTGTGTGTGTGTGTGTGTGTGTGTGTGTGATATTCTTCAATTTTCTACCTATAAATATTATTTTCTGCTGTTCGTGTTTTCAGGTTTGTTTAACTACTGTATAAGCTTCGATATATTTGTATATCGAGGAATTATTTTCATATTAATGTAAACAGAATATACATAGTTCAGCAGTGCAAAAATCGTTTTAGTAAAATTAGCCATGGAATAAAAGCAAACAAGAACAGATGTATGTGTGAAACACACACACATATATAGATAAATAAATGAGCTCATACACACAAACATGTTCTTCAAAATATAGATTCCTACCGTTCATACATAAGGAATTGAAAAGTAAGGAAATAATACTACAGATAAAACTGTATGGAAGAAATGTGGCAAATAAACGTGATGGAAATGATATGACATGCATAATGTATGTGGAAATAATACAATAAGCAACACATTTCTTATGACACGTTAGCAAATAATGACTGAGAATAATGCCATACATAATACTTAATTAATGTGAGTTAAATACAGATTAATACAAATGGTATAATACGATATTGGAGTGATAATATAGGCAGTACGTATAGGTGATATATACTTATAGGTAATACATATATGGGAAAAGTTGGGTAGGTAATACGAATGGAACTGATATGATGGTATCAAATGGCATATGGCAAAGAATAGGAGTTATGTAGTAGATAATAAGTATGGTTGTGATACAAAAAATAATTTGTAATATGTAATAGATACAAACTGCGACACGATAGGTAATATGTTTGGTATGATATGACAGGTAATGTGTATGGTATGAAAAGATATATAATACGTGTATTACCTTTAGAACCACTATCATATGTAGTACCTGTTCATATATATTAACTATAAATATGTGCATGTGTGTGTGATATAACATAAAACGTACGATGTAAATGTAATAGATAATATCCATATGTGTGATATGATAAATAATATTATGAAAATATGTGTGGTTTAATAATCACAAATAATGTGTAATATGTTTGTGAAAGGTAACCTATGTGTATGACAATTAATATGTTTGTGAAAGGTAATATGTATGTGTGTTATGATAGATAACAAATATGAAGTGATGTGATACATAATATATGTATGGTGTGATATGATAGATAATGTGTTTGTGTTGATATGATAGATAATGTGTATGTATGTGATATTATAGATAATATGTATGGGCGTGATATGACAGATAATGTGTATGTGTGATGTAATAGATAATACGTATATGTTTGACATGATAGTAATATGCATGTTGTGATAAGATAAATAACATATTATAGTGTAATATGATAGATAATATTTATGTGTGTCATATAATATGATAAATATTATGTACGTGTGATATAGAAAATGCGTATGTGTGACATGCTAGATTAAAATGTATATATGTGATAGATAAAATGTATATGTGTGATGTGATAGATAAAATGTATGTATATGATACGGTAGATAAATAACATATATTTTGTAATATGATAAATAATATGTATGTGTGATATAATGGGTAATATGTATGTGTGATTTGATAGATAATACGCATATGTATGATATGACTGATTATATATATGGTGTGATATAAAACATAATGTGTACGGTGTAATATGATAGATAATATGCATGTGTGTGTGATGTGATAGATAATATGTATGACGGATATGATGCATAATGTATAGGTGTGATATAACAGGTAGTATATGTGGTGTGATACAACAGATACTATGTATGGAGTAATTTAAATTATTATCTTATGATATGAATGGTAATATGTATGGTATAATATGATATCTAATATATGCATAGTATGATATCATAGGCAATATGTCTGTTGTGATATGTTTAATAATGTATGAGTATGATTATATAATATCAAAGGTTGATACGTCAGATGAATATGTATAGCAATCTTGCAATTACAAAAGGTACAGGAGTAATATGTTATATACATATATAAGCAGTGAAACAATAATAATACGATAAGTAATCTGCTTTTCAACACTACACTAGGAAAGTAAAATGTAATACTACAGGTAAAAGCACGTAAATGATACGTATTATGTGATGTAATAAATAATATATATGGCAAGATATGACACATAATACGTATTGTGTGTTATGAAAGATATGTATGATGTGATATGATAGAAAATATGTATGGTTTAATATGATAGATAACGTGTATCATATATGTATGGCGTGACAAAATAGATAATATGTATATGTGTGATATAATATATAATGCCTATGAGTGTGTATATTACATATAATGCATATGTCCCCGGACAACTGCCACCCCCATTTTTCTTCCAATATACCATTCAGAATGATTTTCAAGCAACATTCCAGTAAATTAGTCAAAGTGTTACATTAAAACTGATTAAAGGCATTTGGATTACTAATTCCAATAAATTAGTCAAAGCTAACTAGTCAACTAATTACTAATTAAACTTGATCAAAGCATTTTTATTACTTTGATCTGCTAAAACCTCTGCTAAAACTTCTGCTAAAACATCTTTAAAAAATCATCTAACATCAAAGCTAACTAGAGTCAGCTAATTACTAATTCAGGCTAAATAAATGCTAAAACTTCCTTTGTTTTGGCAAGTGATCTATAATTGACATGAATGACACAGTATATTAGGTCATGCCTTGTAGCAAAAATATTATATTCTATAAGATGGAGTTCACTGACTCAGAGTGTGGTGATCCAAAACTTGCCTTCGAAAACTATGTGTATGTCCGACAGAAGGGACTGAGGAGTGGAGTGATTTCTTACGAGTGTGAAGGAAGAGGGCAACACGTCTGTAAAACTAAACTGAACTGTGACTGGTTGCTTCTTTCATCTGGCGCCAAGTTCAACTCATTAGTCTGGCAGTTCGTTACAATACTGATGAAGAAGACTACAGTGTGAAAACTGAAACGTGTCAATGAACTCTTGCAAAAGGTACCTTAGTATACATGGTTATAGTTGTACTTGTACATGTGAATGAACTGTTGCTGTACAAAGCTTTACTAGAGAACTATGGCCAGACTACTCTGAATTTCATTTTATATGTGGTCTATTATTTTTTGAAGTATTAAAAAACTTGTCCTTTTACTTGCATATATGTCGTTATGCTTGAAAATCATGATTGGAATAAAAAAATAGGGGTGGGAGTTGTCCAGAGGCAACTGTCCTAGAATCATAGATACCTTATATACTTGTGTATAAGTCGAATTTTTGGGAGACTATATTAAGGTAATATTTTTGGGGTCGACTTATACATAGGTAATGCTTTTGTAGCTGTTGCTGAAGAGTCGCCATTTTGACTATTTTTTGCTACGGGAGGCATCTAAAATAATCGCGGTCTTTCAGCTTTTCAAAAATATAATTTTATCGTATAAAACATTTAGAAACATTAAATAACAAAACCAAATATGAATGTAAAACATGATATTCTTCCGTTTAATGACATAAAAATACATTTTAAAGCGAGAAAACCGTCAATACGGCGTTATGCCTTACGGCGTCTTGTAATGATCTAGGAATGCAGACTTCTCTGCCAAATTGCACTAAATATCGGTCCTAATTTCATAAACAAAACTCACTTGTGTAATTGTAAAGAATTTGGTGAAATAATATTGCAATCATCATTAATATCCACTACCGACAAATCGAAAACAAACTAAATTTCTATAAACGTTCTGCAACAAAAATCAGTTCAACTTCTCGCCATATTTGAGATACTATTTATGATACATTTAGGCTATAGCTCGTGTAATACATGCATTTACGTTATTATGGTATGTTCGTGCAAGTTACAGCTCGTGCAAGTTATGTTACGGTAGGCGTACAATGTAGGCCTTCATGGCACTGTCACACTGGTCTAAAAATAGTGACGGTGCCTGGAATCTACAGACTACTTATACACAAGTAATACCTAAAATGACGCAAGTTTTGGTCTTAAAATACACATCGACTTATACATAAGGTCGCCTTGTACACAAGTATATACGGTAATAATTATGTATGATTTCATTTGATAGATCATATATATATATATGGCTTAATATGAAAGGTAATATGTATAATAGATAATATGTATGATGATATGTGTGGTGTTATATATATATATATATATATATATATATATATAATATGTATGGTATGATATTATAGACACAATGATTGATATAATGTGATATATAATATGTATAGGTATGATATGATAGATAATATTATGTGTGTATAATAATAATGCGTACTTAGAAGTTTGAGGGGGAAACATGCAATGAATTTTTGTTTTCCATACTTTACCTTACAGAAGGAAATATTCGTAACTTCTTAAATATTGCTCAACTTACCTGAAAAACAAAGAAAGATATATAAGTAAACAAGCAAAATAAAATAAAATTAAACATATTTTTGTTTTAATAATATATTTATTCTCTTAATATTTAATTTTAGGTACAGTTTTAGTCTTTAAATAAAAATGTTTTAGATACATATACGTATACAAACACAATGCACGTAAAACACAACTCACAATATTTAGCTTATATATTCATTTATACAATCAAATACAAAGATTCACACACGTTCAATATAAAAATCCAACATATAGAAACAACACACACACACAGATTTCTTTTTTTGTTATTTTCAAAAGAGAGCTATATTTATTTATATCTTTATTTATGCTGCATTATTATCTATTTATTTTATTCATTCCAATATCGTTTCTCAACTGTTTTTTTTTTTTAATTATTATTATTTGATACCAAACAAACTTTGTACAACAAAAATACTGTCTAAAATCAGTAATCTAATGCAGAAGTATACGAATGTATTAATACGAACATCTGGCCCTAAATACCGCTAATACAATACTTGTCGATAGATGCAAATATGTACAAAATGTATAAATATGGTCCTGAACAAACAATTATATATAACCTATATATATCCAAGGCACCATTTTATGGTCCCGTTTTGAGTTTTCATATTTTTATATTCAGTTTACATTGAATTAGTCATAAATAGTGAACATTTAGGGTTTGTCATACTTCAGAGAACGCTCCAAAATGAGCAAACTAAGAATACATTGTATTAGTCCAAGCATGATCCTTGACGTCAGACAGCTTAATTACACACACACAGTAGCCAACCAATGACGTGATCAACAGGATGGTTAATATAAAATACGTAACTCATTACGTTAGTCAGAAAGCGTTAATCACTTGCTCTGATTAGCACGTTAATTTTTTTCCTATTCCTATTCCTATTACGTTAGTCAAGAGCGTCTGAAAATAATCGGTATACTGTAACTTGTTATTTCTAACAAAAGTAGTGACATGTACTTAACATAGTTTCCAGCAGTACAGTAGTAACTGTAATACATTTCCGTTGATAATGTTATTATTTCGTCGTCGTCATCTTCGCCTTGGTCATCATAATTCATAATTATCATCAATCATCATAATATTGATTATAAATCATAACAATAATCTTTATTATTACTTCTACTACTGCTAATACTTATATTACTACACTGCTATTACCGGTACAGCTACTAGTAATATTGGTGGTAATAAAAGTATCAGTAGTAACAAGGGTAGTAGAAATAGTAGTAGTACAGTATTAATAACAGAGTAAAAGTGTTAGTAGAAGTGTAGTATTTTGTCAAGGCCTCATAGATTGTTTCAAATGTATTTGTATTGTTGTTTTGTGTAACTATAATTTTCAAATACATGTTCTGTATTGTTATGTTGCATGTTTATATGTGATGATTCTGAATACATCTTTCAAAATAAAGTGGGATAACGTGGGATATCAAAGCCGCCAGGTTATGGTGGATAAATATTTATACCTATATCCATATAACACGTTTCTGTTATTATTGTTATTATTATCATTATTATTGTTGTTTTTGTTATTATTATATTCTGTAACGCTCTATCGACTTATCAGTGCTTCTGATCTCAAACTGTTCATTTCAGAGTAATTAAACATAATTCTAAAATTATTATGTAGGATATCCTAGCAATATCAACAACAAAAACAACAGCAAAACTACTACTCTACTTCTCTACTGCTACCGTTGCTACTACTGCTACTACTACTACTACTACTGCTACTACTACTGCTGCTGCTGCTGCTACTACTACTACTAATAATAATAACGACAACGATATTTAATTTAAATTTTTTTTTAAAAGAAAAAATTAAAAATTAAAAAATCAAAAAAAGAAAAAGGACGATAAGAAAGAAGACAATTTTGTTTAGATATTTTTAATAACAATATTTAATGATTTGTACAAAAACCAGAAAATTATGCAATAGTTCCTGATTTCGGATGATGTGCTTGAAACGGTTATGCATGCAAAACAAACTTTTTCTTACCTAACTACTGGACCATTAGCATATTAAATCCCGAAAAGAAATCAACACAGACGTTGCTAATGACTCAGTTCAACTCGGTAACTATACATTACGTTGCTACGTAGATGGCTCGTAGAGGGTTTATGACGTCATAAGGTCATGACCTCGCATTAGAAACTTGCAGCTCAAAACAGATATGAAGATCGGTTCTAGCGATATTTTTTTGTTTTTTTTAATTTTATTAGTTAGTTATTTGGTTATTTAAATAATTATTAATGTTGTTATTACGTAAAGTGATTAATTGTTATTGTTGTTTCTGAATGCAGAAGATTCATTCTTACAAACAGCGGCTGACTTGTGTATTATCATCATCATCGTTGTTTTTGTTGTTTTTTCTGTTGCTGTTGTTATTTATTTATTTTTTTGCAGTGTTGTTTTATTGTTGGTTGTTGTTGTTGTTGTTTCTTTTTATTGTTCTTAAACTGAATTTAATTTTTATGCAACAGTTTTTTCAGGTAACTAAAATAACAAAAAACAACAAAAAAGGCGTCATCACAGATCCAAGTTGACAAAGTGAAATTTGCCATTTCTCTAGCACATTTATTCAATTAGAAATCAACAGAAAACGTATGGTTTTCATACATATAGATATATTCAATAAGTGTTTTAAATAAATTTATACTAAATGATGCTATAATGCTCAACTGATTTTGTTTACGTAAGTAATTGAGCGGCAATAAAGTTCATTAAAAAGTATTGAATATTCATGGATTAGTTTACATATAATAATGAACACGACTTACAGCTATTTGTCTGACTGATATCGGGCGATTTCGCTCAGATGGCAGAATTGAATGTTTTTTGTTTTTTAAAATACGGTTTTCTATAATCAAAACTTTATCGTTACGGGTTTCGCGTGCGTCATATCAGGATTGGTTTTGTGACCTGATTTTTTTTCAGATGAAGAAAACTGTCCGTTTTTTTATGTGTTTCTGTTTGGTAATTATTAAAGTCGGCAACAAACAGAAGAGATCTATAACAAAGTTTTAATATGTTACGGCATTCCTTAACCTTTTTAATAATAATAATAATAATAAATAAATAAATAAATAAATAAAAAAATAAAAAAAAAATAAAAATTATTAATTTAGAAAAAAAAAATTTGGGGGGGGTTGTTGGTTATTTTTGGGGTTGTTGTTGTTGTTTTTTAAGTCTCTGTTAGAATATCTGTATGACAATGCGGTGGTTCAGTATATTACTTTACATGGCCTAACTACACTCTTTGTGAAATGAGGCAAAAACACTTAATCGCCGAGCGGAGCGGGGCAAACAAGTTTGGGCGAGAAGTCTGCTGGTCGCGAAACTCTGACTTGAAACAGCAAAATCCGTGATTCTTGTGATTTATATTTTATATTTCTTAAATAAACTACAAACTATAGAAAAAAATATTGTTAGTACTGTTGTTGTTATTATTATTATTTGCTATTACAGCTACTGATGCTACTATTACTACTATTGCTGCTGCTGCTGCTGTTGTTGTTGATGATGTTCTTATTATTCTTATTATTCTTATTATTATTATTATTATTATTATTATTATTATTTACAAACTCCTTTCAGTTCCTGATATCATTTCAGCTGGGTTAAAATGATTGAAGTTAGCAGACGACGGACACACGAAAGAAAATTAATTTTTTTGAGGATGTGTGTTTATTACTTGTTTCAAATGTGACTGACATTTTACTTGCCTTATTTGTGCGTGGCAAACGATACAGTTGTTATCATTGTTACCTTTCTCGCATTCTTGTATTAAGTCTGGCCCATCGTATGAAACATAATAAATAAAATATGACGTCGTCAAACATTCTAAGATTTGTGTCACAGCAAATGTTAGTACAAAGGAAGAGGGTTCTCTGACGTGTTCTTACAAAATAAACACTAAAAATGTTTTATCCTAATCTTATACTCGTATAACGAGTAAACATCTTGACAGAATTGTTTATTGATAACACTGTGTTCTCGAGTTAGAATACAGAGCAGTGCACTGAGTACAAAGATAATGATAATTAAAATGGGCTATGATCACAACTAAATCCTTGGGCGTTATTATATTATAAATAATGTGCAGTTCTAAAAACAGTCAGTGCAGACAAATTAGAAGTCTCAAAACTATGTCAGTAGGTGCTTGCATTGGTTTTGTGAGAGAGAGAGAGAAGGAAAAAGGTCAGAACATAAGACTTTTAATCGTTTACTGTTCATCAAATCAGTTTAACGTCCAGTGTATCTACTGCCAGTCTTTCATAACCTAAACAGCAGTAACTGTGATGTGTATGCGAAGGTTACGTTACCACCCTTCTATCAGAAAACTGCTGGAAGATGCCTAACATCTGAGAGTTCTGCAAATGTTTCTAAAGTCACACTTTAATTATGTCACTCTCTGAATTTATCTAACAGAAATAAACACATAACTGACATGTCCAAATACTGTAGTTAGAGATTATTTGCTGTTTGTATAAATTCTGGAGCATAAAGGTAATAATACTTTAAAAACATCTTAGTGAAGATGTTACTATAATGTACAACAATGCAGACTGCAAAAACAATGTTGATAAAAACATTATTTTATTGATAACTTGAAAATCTTTGATTATTATTCATTTTTTTCCTCTTTGTTTTTTTGAAATTGAATAATGTACACGTGGCATTGCTTTAAGTACTCGCTGAGTCAGCGCGCACGCACACCGCACACACACACACACATGCAACCATTTATATATGTGTGTGTGTGTGTATGTGTGTATATATATATATATATATATATATATATATATATACATATATATGCAGACACATACTCTCATAAAAGAAAGAACCAAACAAACAATTCTAAAATCAATGCTCATGGGTATAATTAGGTAAGTAATCATTATGTGTGGGTGGGGCTGGTTATACGTGTGTGTGTGTGTGTGTGTGTGTGTGTGTGTGTGTGTGTGTGTGTGTGTGTGTTTGTATATAGGTATGAGAAAGAGAGAGAAAGAATGCAGAAAAAGGGGAGAAATATACAGGAGTGGGGCATACATGAGTGAAAAGTCTTATTACTATCAGATTAAAGTATAATAAATCTTGTTTTATATTTCTGATACACGTCGTGTCTTAAAAGACGCATGTTTATCGACTAATAAATAATGTTTTCTTTATTTTAGAAGATTAATAGAAAAAGAATGCAGTAGTTAATTTTCGAACATTGGATGGTATATAATCAGTATTACTGGTACAGGCTTCCAGAATAATAATAATACATACATACATACATACATACATACATACATACATACATACATACATACATACATACATACATACATACATACCATAAATAAATAAATAAATAAATAATATCCACCTTTTTTATATTCACGTTTAGGAAAGCATACACCGAGATCTGTCTAGAAATAGCCCACAAGGGGGTGAACCAGTTACACTGAACCTGTAAATATAGGTCAGTGGTTTTTCTAGGGTAACTAAAACATATTTTGATCGGGGAGGGTGACATGACTTATTTGTTTTTGTTTGTTTTACATTGTTATCGCTAGTAGTTTCTTTACATTAAACAACAATAACACTGGTGTTCATTAGCAAAAACAAAAAGTTAGACAGTGATATAACTTTATATTCATACACAGTAAGTGATCGGCAATTTATATTAACACAAAATTCTAGAATGGCACCAACACCTTTGTTCGAACTGTTTAATTCTCTTTATCACGTATATACATACAGCTGTTAGATAAAGTCAAATAACGAGCGCCAGTGTTAAGACGTCGGAAGGAAGTATCACACTACAGTTACACTGCATCGGACATAATACTAGTTTAGATTACTCTGATAAAGATTCATAATACTAGTTTAGATCACTCTGATAAAGATTCATAATAGTCGTTAAGATTCTCTGATAAAGGAAACACGCTGTCACCACTTCACAGACTACTCACTGCGATTAGCGGTGAGTGACCGGTTACATGCGTCATCTTTGTTACGTTGTTACACCAGTTGTTACACAAGCTGTTAGTCTATAACAGCGGTGGCAAAACTCTGATGCTGGGCATGTAAATACTTTTATATCTTAGTCATTTTTACATCTTGAAATGGTACCCTCACTCTTAAAAATGCAGCGAAGAACTTTAGATTTAAACGAACGTATCTTCGTTATTAAGAATTACTATGCAATGACTAGCTACAAGCATGTTGAAGAAAGATGGGAAGTACACTTTAGAACACCTGTACCGAGTAAATTGACAATGTTCAATCTTGAAGTAACTGGAAGTGTGTCAAATGCTCCTAAAAAAATTCGTCCAAAAACAGTGATTGTATTGAAGTTCAAGGTAGACATTTTGAACATTTGTAAATAAATATACAGATTAAATTTGTGTTTTTAATATAATTTTATCTAAGTTTGCGGTTCTGTTACTTTTGGGACACCCGGTGTACTTGGTAGAAGTTATATGATTAGCAGTTCAGTCAGCCGTGACCTGTGTCCTTATAAGATGCTGCCCGAGGACCCCCTTTATGTAAAAAAACAAAGAATCACAGACATGTTTTTATTATTATTTAAAAGAATTAACCGTGAAGACATACAGGTTGACCCAGAGGCTCATTTCAGGGTGTTGTCTACAATAACTACTGGTAATAATTATACTGAGAAAGATTAGTCTGTGACTCGGGTGTTATTTAGTGTAACTACAGAAATTAATGTACAAACAATAACATTATTATGATGATGATTATGATGATTGGTTTGGGTATGATTTCCACATACTAATAGGTTGACAACAGTTAATAATTTCATACGGAAATCCGATAAGAATACTGATTTCGAAGACTATTTGTAAATTAAACTGTCACTTACCTTTATCTAAATGCAGTAGAGCCTTTGTATATATTGTTATTATTATTTTGTATATTTACTATTCTATTTGTTTAACTTATATATGCTTTGGTCTGCGCATCATCCTATGAACTGTATTATTAATTAGCTGTGTGTGTATGCGTGTGTGTATGTTTGTATGTGTGTTTATGTATGTGTGTGTATGTGTGGTATTGTATTATGTAATATACATAGAAATAATTAATTCGCTGACCACGAAAACGTAAATAATCTAAAATTTATATGAGTAACACTTTAATAATAATAATAATAATAATAATAATAATAATAATAATAATAGCAAGAATAATACCATAAAACAGTTTGATGCAGTGATTACAATGACTCGATCAGTTTGGATTATGCTTTGTTCATGTCTCTGTGAGTAATATATATATATATATACAGATATCAGAAGTCACAGCTGCCCGTCCAGACACTTAGGAATTTCTTCTTTCTGTCTTCATAGCCCTTTAAGCAGTAAATACTTTTTAATTTTATTGTTCTTTGTGTGTTTGAGAAAATAGTATAGTAATAGGAATAGTAATATTATTAAAATAAATAAATAAATATAAAATAAGATTTAAAAAATGTATACTATACGCTACCTTTGACCTTAAGTCAGACAAGTATAGGAACTATAATTTTTAGCAAGTACTACATTCCGTTTCTTTTTTCAAATTAATCCTTATGATACCAAATTAATACTGGCTTAAGAGATAACCCAGGTTTTTGATTCGTAGATCGATTATTTCAATCGGTTAGTTTTATTCAGTTTTTATAAGTTAACAGATTCGTAACATTTTTCAGAGCAGTTGTGGCCAACAGTCCAGTTTTTGCAGGTTTTATTCCATGGATATAAGAGAACTTGACCAAGGGGGCAGAAAAGTTGTATTGTCGAAATTTTACATTGATAAAATTAAAAGTATAAGTCTAAATAGAAAGCCATTTTATCACAACCCAGAACTTAACAGAAATATTATGTTTGGGACGGCTTTTTTCTGGCTTTTTATCAAGAAAAAATGTCCACCGTTTTGCCCTAATCTTGGAAGGCACCCTCACTGATTCGTACACCCATGTTTGTTCGCAAAAACTCGACGCTTTTTGTAAACTGATCAAACGTATCAAATGTAGACCAGTCACGATCAAAATCTCCTAAAGAATTCAACTTTCTTAACTCAAAATTCTTAACTAGCTTTCACTAAAAGAAAGTTTAAAGGAAAATAGTCTGGCAAAAAATGTAATCTCCTTTGAGGTTGTATTCATTTATTTTGTTATTTCCAGTCACTGATATCAGGGAAATATGAAGTTGTGAAGACACTGTATATGTAAGCAGTCTCTCGGCTACTTAAAACTTACAGAAAAAGATATTTACATTTCTCCACATTTATAACATCTACTGTTAGTCTCGGAGTTGATTTTCAAATCAGAGTCCAAGAAACTGATTTCGCAGCATGCGAAATAGTCAGGTTTAATGATAGCTTTGGTCTGCGCATCATCCTATGAACTGTATTATTAATTAGCTGTGTTTGTGTGTGTGTGTGTGTGTGTGTGTGTGGTATTGTGTTATGTAGGGATAATTAATAAGTAGGGATAATTAATTCGCGAACCACGAAAACGTAAATAATCTAAAATGTCCATTAATAATAATAATAATAATAATAATAATAATAATAATAATAATAATAATAATAGCAACAACAATACCATAAAACAATTTGATGCAGTGATTACAATGACTCGATCAGTTTGGATTATGCTTTGTTCATATCTCTGTGAGTAATAAGCAATCCAAGGACTATTTAGTGATTTATGATTATTAAATTATTATTTATCTCTGTTTTTATTTCATGGAAACGTATATAATAATTATAAAGAATATACAAATTGACCGGCATATATTTACAGAATCTGAAGTTGCAGTTAGAATTAATTTGATAACAACTATATTACGGAGTAGTGTATAATTATGAAAATTGATAGTTTCAGTATATTTCAGCTAGGATCACAATTAAAGTAGCGCTTCGTGAGTTTTTGCCAGTAAAAATGTTAGCTAAAATAATGCGAAACCGATACTGATAATTCGAATAAAATCTTTGTTTATGTCTTTTTTATTTACTTTACTCATTCACTTTCTTATCCCGAAAATAAAAAGTCTATGACTGATGAACAAAATTCTATGAACAGGAAATATACTTACTCAAGATTTCACTTTTAAAATGAACATTTTATGTTATCTTTATTGTCATCAAATAATGTATGATCCTTTCGATTGTATAAATTATTTTGTGACTCGAAATCACAACACTCAAGGCTAAATACTTTCAGAAAAAAACTAGCCCGCACATTCTCTTACAGCCGTTGCTATGGTGTTTGAGTGTCCGCGACGCTCTGGATTCTTATGACGTCACAAAAGATTGTTTACGTCGTAGCTACCTACATCCGTATAAACAAGCGATTGTTTGAACGCAAACCTGGTATGCTGGTAAGTTGCTGGTATGGCAAGATATACAAAAACTAAATGTCCAGACAAGGCCAGTTAGAACGAAGTGTGAAGTATTTGTTTATATCGAACTGTAAATGCGTTAACCCTTTCTCTCTGGCTTTGTTCATTCATTACAGAGTTCATAAATATCTGAAGATCGTCAGAGGCTTTGGTAGAGTTAAGTACAATTAGGCCGTTATCATTGTGGTGGAAATCACTTCCACGGTGATCCTTTATATACATAATCTTTATATATGGTCACGATTGTGCTCGAGTGTTTTTTGTATGAGTATTTGTGTTTGTGTAATTTCATGTTTGTATCAGTATGTGAACGTAGGCATATGACTTCTTCAGTTAATTATTTTGTTATTTCTGATCCTTTTTATCGCTTTCATTTTTTTTATAACCTTATCTTTTTTCTTTTTTTATCTTTTAATACAAATATGTTTAATTCATCGTTTTAAATTGTTAATATTTTTATATCATATCGATTGTTACGATCTGTGCCTGCTAGTTAATGTGTAACCTTTAAAGGGAGATAACTAAAAATACTGGTCTGTATAAGCCCTGGCTACAACAGTGACAGGAAAACGAAGTGTTGATTGAGTCAAGAAGACAGTGACCACAGCAGATGCTGAACACAAAACCTAGCTAAACATCTAGAAAGTAGCTTTCGTAATGACGTGAATTAAATCTGCAAATTCACACAGTCTCCCTTTTTCTTTGTTGTCTGTCATTTTTCTTAAATTTCTTTTCAGCCTACTTTCACGCATACGTCTGCTGGCACTTAATCACTTAGACACAAACTTATAATACACACACGTACAGATACACCCTTCTTCATTTTAAGTGTTCTGTATATATTTATTTCATTTAGAAGACATGGTTTTTTGTACTGACAAACTATTAAGGAAAATATGTGGATCACCGCATCTAATAACTTTAAGAAAGATATTAATGACTTCATTATTAAATAACACTTTATAGAGCATCCACTGTCTAAATCAAGCTGGACTAATTAACAAAAATAAATAAATATAAATAAATAATAATGATAATAATAATAATAATAATAATAATAATAATAATAATAATAATAATAATAATAATATAAACACACACACACACATCGATTTAAAAAGAAAGAAAGAAAAACGGTATCTTATATTATGTGGAACTGGCATATTTATTTTGATTGGATATTATTTTTAAAAATAAAAAATATAAAAAATTAAAATCAAAATGAATTAATATATAAATATAAACAAATATACATATATATATATATATATATATATTTAAATATGACTCTTTCGCCTAATAATGCTTATAAACAGAAGGGTTCCTTAGTAACATATGAACTGTTTAGTTTTAACTGAATTTGATGATAACACTTTATCTTTTTAATTTTGGAAGACTCTGCACATTAATACCCAGAATGAATGAATGGAATAATGACCCGAATGATGTCTGTACATTATAATACTACTGCAACAACTAAGAAAACAAATTAAAAACAGACATTAACATTTAGGCAGAAAGTAAAATAACTATATAACTTATTTTAAAAGATCTAAAGCAGAGAGAGAGTATGTGTGCGTGCCTGTGCGTGTGTATGTATCAAGTGCCTAAATGTTAATTAGGATGCATTTATGTCATGAAGAAATAAAGAAACAACAATCAAATTCTGCCTTATGAAAAAGTGTATAACCGTTATATCATTAATTTTAATTATTTAAATAAATAATAATAATAATAATAATAATTATTATTATTATTATTATTATTATTATTATTATTATTATTATTATTATTATTATACAAAAAGGAAGATTTAGCTGTGAAGTTTTGACCATGCATCATTTAAACGCTGTTTGTATGTTCGTCTACACAGAGAAGAAAACACATGGTTGTAATGGTTTTGATAATTAAGTGAAGTATGGAAAATATAAGAATGCAGGCGCTGAGACAGATCGATCTTTCGACACCTGGCATCTCAGACTTCTATGAAGAAGTGATTATAAAGTTAAATTTTACCTAATTTGCAGTTCTAAACTGAGCCTCACGGGTTATATTTAATGATGTCTAACTACTCTGTTTCTGAGTAATAACAAAATTACATTACATAATTTTAATGATTATTGTCTTGACAAGCAACAAAGCGATGCATTTCTTCACACACACACATATACATATGTACGTCCATATACATAAATACATACATAAATTCATACATACACACATACATACATACATACATACATACATACATACAAAAAAATTGATTCTGATAAGAAAATTTCATTTCAGAACATTAAATTTAAATTATAATAATAATGTAACGATTTCTGTTGTTTGTTTGTTGTTGTTGTTTTTTTTGTTTTTATTTGATTGAAAATCTATCTGTAATGTCAGTTTAAGATTACTGAGTCAGGTATACCAGTGTATGAAAACAATAATTTAAGAAACATGCTAACAACAATCTTCTGATAGGGTGTGGAACACGAGAAAAAACATATTGCACAAAAGAAAAAAAATTAAAAGAAATTTCGACAACAACAAATGATTATACGCCTAATGAGCGCAACGGATTGTAGGTGACGTCATCTACAAACGAACACAAAGCTAAACACGACAACTCCAAACCGTTTTGCATTGTTTCATTTGTTAAACAATCACTGCCTAAGTCCTGTCTAAAGAAACAGAAAGAGTTTTATTCTGAAAACACGGTTAAACCCATGCGTGCAGAATTACCTCAGATTTGCAGTGTTTGCTCAGCGAGTCCGCCAGATTAACGGCAAAAGAATCGACAGTCACCCGCCCAAGGTGTGGTAATTATACCTGGCGAAATAATCTGTCGAAAGTCATCTTTAAACTTATCTTTCAAAGAAACCAACGAAGGGCAATAAAAATAAATCAGTTTAGATAACAGTTGTATTATAAAGGTTGTCTCTATGAAGTTCTGTCTCTCTCCTCCTGTATGATGAACAGACTTTGATTTCTTTCGCCAAAAGAGAATCTTAAAACTGGGATGTACGTGTCTGGCTTCAGTCTTGTTTCGCCTTAACATATAACAGTCGCCTTGAAGTTATCCTTTTACTCTCTGAAACAAACAAAACGTTCTTTTCTCCCAGTGCTAGGAGTTTAACAACTGCTTACTGAATTAGAAACTGTTTTAGGCGTTCGTTGACTGGATGTTTTGTTTGTTTTAGCAATCTTATTTATTTATTTATTTATTTATTTATTTATTTATTTATTTGTTTGTTTGTTTGTTTGTTTGTTTGTCCGATGGTTCGTTCTATGTTCGTGCTTGTTTGATGCTTACTCTTCTTTGTTTTTCTAATTTGTTTATTCTTTTTATTTCTTTTTAGCTATCTACATTTTATTGTTGTATTATCCCATGTTAGTTTTTCTTTTATTCTTTTATTACTGCAACTGATAACTGTTACCTTTATACTGATTTCCTTTACCGCCCCACACTAAACAAGTCAGTTTTCATAAAAATCTTGAAATTAGGTATCGATATTATAATAGTGACAAACTTTCTTGTTCTCTGTTATTAGTTTTCTTATTTTGCTATTGAGCTAACTCTGTGGAATTTATCGAGGGAGCAAGGTTGACCTAGAGAATAACAAGGTCAAGCTGGAATTATTTTATTAAACTATTTTAAACTGTTACATAAACACCTAAATGGATATTTATTTGTCATATGTTTAACTGCTACTATTTCTTTGTGCCGTAATAGTTCATGAAGCTTCTGCCATGTTTGTTACATATTAAATTGCTTAGTGTGTTCGTAGATCAAATTAACCAATGTTTATTTATTTCAATTTGTTGTTTATACATAATGACAGTGACAATGACTTTATACTTATTTTTACCTTATGTCAGTACCGGGTTATAAACTGTCTGTTTCTGTTAACTGTCACGTTGGCAGGTTTTAACCAATGTTTGTTTATCTAAGCTGGTTTCTTGTTTAAAGTGTAATGAGTGTTTCGCTATGTTTATTGTTTGTACTAAATGTTTCATTTAATATTAGTGTTAGTTTTATCCAACACAACATTACAGTGAAGTAATCGAAACATCGAAGAACTCTGTTTTGTCTGTTAATCTTCTTGCAGTGGTCATAATAATTGGATCCAAAACAACTTTCAAACGGTTGATTTATTAAAAGTATTCTAACTTTGCTCTGAATGTTACACCGAAATATATACAGTTAGTTTATTTTATCAAAATAACTTTTCTGTCGAGTAAAAAGTGTTTAGACGATTTAGTAGTAAATTCTACAGAATTTGATTAAAGACGAAGTAAAAGATTTGAGAAACATTTAAAATGTAATTCTTACTGTGTCGAAATACGTGTGTCCTGGAAATACATTTGTTAATTAGTTAGTCAGTTAGTTTGTTTGTTGATTTATTTATTTATTTATTTATTTATATTCTTGACCTATATTCACAATAAATGTACGCTGGACGTCGTAGTATTGAAGAATACTTAATATCCATTGAAATAGTTTTAAACCACATCATCATCATCATCTGTATTATTATAAGTAGTACCTGTAGAAGTAGAAGTAGTAGTAGTAGTAGTAGTAGTAGCAGCAACAGTAATGGTACTAATGACATATATTACTAAACTAGCACACCTTAAGAATAATTTTAAATCTAGTAAAGTGATGAATTTACAACAAACAAATACTGCTTTACTGCACTGGTCGGATTTATATCTCAGAAAGGTTACATCATCCACTGTGATGAATATAAATTTCTTAACTGAAGAGAAAATAAATACTGATTGGAAAGATAAAGATTTAGATGTACCAAATCTGCGTTCTTTTAGTGCCATATATATTTACAGTGTTTACTTTTTTTCAAACAGGTATTTGTTGTACGTACCTGTCACGCGTCCAAGTAGGCAGCTTCATGTAAGACAGGAAGGAAACGAAGATTACTGAGAAGTAAAATGTCTGATTTGATTTAGAAATTGCTGAAGCCAACTGGTTCAGAACCAATTTCATTTTGGCAGCTCTGCACTTTTTCACACTTTCTTATTTAATTTCTACTTTTGTGACTGTGGTGCAATGAAAATCAATTTTCTTTATTTAATTTCCACTTTTATGACTGTGGCGCAGTGGAAATCAATTTTAGTCTGTTTTTAAGCTTGTTTACCGTTGATTTCCTGGACTTTAATTCCTAAAGAAAAAACATAAAGTTTGATTCTTAAAGAAAAAAGAGATTTATTTGTTCTTGGTTTTCAAGGTGTTTGGTGGCTTGATTTAACACTGTAGCAATGCCGGAAATATCTTCTGTATTTCATCACCACCGAATTGTCATGGCGGTGAAATATTTGAAATTGTCTCTGTCAGATGGAGATGCTGCTGGTGGTGAAGTCGATTGTCAAACTTCCAGGTGCAAATTTCACTGAAAAATCTATTAAGTCTTTAGTCACATGGCTCATAAACAACATGCGCATGTTTTGCAAGGAAATCCACACTTTTTGTTTCCTTTTTCTTTCTTTTTTCCGTTGATATTGAGGATGAATTCCATACTCTGACGACTTTGCAACATCTGATCTTAGTGGTGTATGAACAGTCAAATTTGTTCTGTTTCAAATGATGGACTTAGAACTAAAAGAGTCTCAAACATCGGTTTGTGTGTTTTAGATAAGTGATGTTCCAATTATTATACAAGTAATAAAGTTAGAAATATTACAAAGTTGTTAAATATCACTGACATCTATTAGATTACACAGACACTCATGATGTTTTCAACATATGTCACTGCATGATCCAGATTTATGACTTACTTATCTGAGATTAGTTAACACTGGTGTTCCGTCATTCATTCTTATTACCAAACATAGAATTTGCAAATTGTTTTAGAAATGTCATTATAACAGGGCATTATACAAGATGTCACACATTTGACCCGGCATTATGTTATTAAAAGCTTTTGTTAATGTTAAACATGTCATATATGAACACAGAGAAAGAGAACCTCTGGATACAAGTTCTGTCGATGGACACAGTCCAAAGACATTGACCTGTCAGATTTCGGAAAAAAAATAATGATGAAAAAAACTTTCGTTTATTACGAAATGCCACTAAGTTTAGAAAAATGTTGAAAGTAGATTATCTCGGTTTGTTTTATTGGTTGATATTTTTCAGCTGTGTACATTATTATATGCAAGATATATGCAAGATATACGAAGACTGATTCTTTACCTAAACTTTATCTGTATGTGTCTTGATATATTTGTCTATTTTGTAAACATAACTACGCTTCCAAAATGAAAAACAAGTCATGACCAATCTTATATTTGTTATTCTTATTCATAATCTTAGTAGTTGTAAATGTAATTGCTGTAGCAGTATTATAATAATAGAAGCCATAGTAGTAGTAGAATTAACAAATTGCAGAAGCAAATCTGGATGGAGAAATACGGAGAACCGAGCGTTCGTTCATGAATCAGTAATACTGAAAGCGTTGCAGTAAGGAACCTGTCCTTCGACGCTTTAATACTTGAACAAAAATATTCGACAGAAAAAACAAGTATAACTTCCTAAACTTTATTCCTATTTATTTTCTTTTTTTCTTATCTTACAAAAGAGAGAGAGGAGAATAAATTTTTTTTTTTTAATTTTTTCTCGAATAGAAATGTAACTAATCTTTTTGCCTCCAAACACAAATAGAGGCAAATCTTTTCCAAACGGTTTAACGTACTAACAGCTTGTTATCAGAATGTTTTGCTGCAGAGCTGACCTCCAAAGTAACGCGTTATTTCAAATACTATTGGAAACAGACGTTGCTGCTTTGCAAAGTCAGCCAGTGGAATGATGCCAGAATGTCTTTCTGCCACCTTGCAGCTGCCTGCACAATTCCGGAAAGGGTTAAGCCAGAATAATCTGCAAACTAAGTGTCCAAGCTTTACAAAAAAAAAAAAAACCTAATAAAAACAAAATGAAGTGGGTAGAGCATTTCTTTAAGCGTGATGGATACAAGGATCGATTCTCCTCAAAGATCAGTTCAATTTGTAAATGATTTAAAAAAAAAAAAAATTTTATCCAGCTTGTCCTACACTGTTTTATCAATGGGGTAGTAAATATTTAAAAAGAACCCTTTCCTTGATTGCAGTCGACAAAACTAGACAATCGTGTGGCGGGTTTCTTCTCTGATGTCGTGTTTTGTGTATCGTTCATCCACCCGTATCAATTTTTTATCTGACAATTTTAAATTAATATGTGTATATGCAGTTATTTGTTTGAGTGTGTTTGAGTGTGTATGAGTGTGTATGTGTGTATATGTGAAAAATAATTAATTATTTCTATCCGCTGTTACAGAGCTGTTTCCCGCTCCAGCTAATGTCCCATGACTGGTTTAATTAAGGCCCTGGTATGTGTTGTCCTAACTATGGAAAAGTAATTTTATTTCTATCCAAAGTTAGCGTTCATAGCAAACTTTTTTTCCTCACGTGCTAATTTAACAATGAGTTTAATTCAGCCCATGACCTGTTGTTTTTAATTATACGATGGATGTTTGAAAGACTGAAGTATGTCTGCTGCTGTCCTGCCATAATGAAAATTGTGAATATTACGTTTATATAAAACTATTTTAACGTTAATGTTAAAGAAAATGAGTTCATAGAACTGAAACGTGCTCTTTATTTTTCCCTTCTACTTCGGCTTTAGACTTTAAATAATAAATCTAAATCAATTTTAATGTTTAAATTATTACTATCATAATTAATTTGAGATCAATGTAAGACAGTTGGGTTTATTTCTTGTTTTCATAATCTGACTGAAATAGATTTTCCATGTCCAACTTTTCAACATCCATTAATACTGGCCATCAGAGAAGAACTTATATATGCATTTCTTTTCATGTGGCTCAATATGATGGATTGGATGGCATTGTACACCGACGACGTGATGGAAACCACTACCATGGAAACGAACTCATAGTCCAGACATACCACTGTCTTAGTCACCGCCAGTTTAGACTCGTTTGTCAGAATGTTTTGTGAACACAAACACACACACAGTCGCATTTTATTTTATTTCAAACCCGAACCGTTATTTTATTATTCTTTTTTTTTAGTAAAAGTAACTGTATAAAAAAATGTTTATGTCTTTCAATTTTTTCTTCTTTTTAAATTATTATTATTACTACTACTGCAACTTTATTTTACTACTTTTGTTTCATTTATTTATTTTATTTTATTTTATTTATTTATTTATATTTTTTTTTTATTTTATTTTTTATTTATTTATTTTATTTATTTATTTTTTTTATTTTTTTATTTTATTTTATTTTTTATTTTTGGTTTACTTATTTTTGAATTATGTTTTATGAGATCAAGATAACCTGCTGGTGACCTGCTATGCACTGTAGTGGACAGAACAACGACTCATCTAAATGTCGGTCACTGGTCGTCACATCATCACCTTCAAATAAAGCCGCCTGGTCTCGGCAAACATCGCCATGCGGACATCCTGCTGGGAAAGTTGGAGTTATAGATCTAATTGAATTCACAGATTTGGTTGCCCTGGAATTTACAGCGTGTTTGATTTAGAATAGTTGACACTGGAAAATACTGATAGGTGATGTGTCCTTTAGCAACACGTCAGAGGCGAGAAAATGTGTAACAAGATAAAGTATTCTTTATCAAACCAAGATGTCTATTTACGTAATCCGACTGTTTGTTTGTTTATTTGTGTCTCTGTGTGTGTGTGCGTGCGTGCAATTATGGTTGCGTATGTATGTATGCTTATATGCATGTTCATAATATATGAATGTTTGTTTAATTAATTATTTGTTTGTTGGTTTGTTTTCCGTGTTAAAAATGAATCATACACTAATAAAAATAATTATAGTTTTATATTTGCTTGGTAAAACTTGAACAAGTCCATTTATTTCCCGTTCTAGAATGCGATTTACTTTTGCCTTATCAAAGAATGTAGTTTCCTGATTATTGAAATGTGCACATATAATATTCCTTGCAATTAATCGATAATAATTTTAGAAATATTTTTGTCTAATTGCGACTGTTAGGATGACAGGTTCTGTCTGTTCACTCTTGTTTGTTATGCCTGTTGAAGCAGTTCTCGTTAATTAAACACTGCTAAATACTAGCATTTAAAACATCAGCCTAACAAATTAGATTCTAAATATCATGCAGCTGTACTCAGTCCACGACCATCTGCCTCAAACCAATGAAGTTTTTTCTAATTAACGGATATGACATAGAAAAGCAACACAGCCGCCCCGTGCGCTATTCCTACCGATTAGCGGCAAGGAATCGTTTTTGCGAACCTTCCCATAGTCGATATAGTAAAGGCAAAGACGTCGTACATACCGGAAGATGGAAAAAAGCTCAAATGTATCCTGAGATTCAAATGGAATGCAAAGAAATTCTGATTCTGGAATATCTTGCTTATAAGATAAGCTCTGTAACACGGTTGCTAGGTATGTTTGTAGGGTTAGTTAGAAAAAGTCAAGACGTCTTAAATTTGTTAATAACGTATGAAAATTTGTTTTATGAGAAAAGACAGTAAATATCCGCTGAAAATAGTCTTATTAATTTAAATAGTCTCCACCTCATAAATTATTGACATAAACAGAGTTTGTTTTATTTTACGTTGCTTTATTTTAGTTTATATTAGTTTATTTTTTATTTATTTACTTGCTCAATTAAGAACGGTTTTAATTAAGAAATTTATATTTATTTTCCTTTTTTATTGAAATTAAAATAAATAAAATAAATAAAGGTATTATTTGTGTCTTAATTATTTCTTGTCTATTTATACTCGTATATGCCACTAATTATATTTCATTTCTCCAAAATAATGATCACTAACGTCACGTGAATACACAACATAGAACATTTACAGTTATATAAAAAAAAATTATATTTAATCTTCAAAAGTATAAGCAGTTACATTTTGTCATAATATTATAAATTAGGTCAAAAAAGCTTTAAGTGTTCAGTGTGAATATCATGTAAACGAATTATCTAGCACTGACAAACAAATTTATATTCAGTCTTGCTTTCATTAAGTATAAAAAGAAAGAAAGAAAAAAGAAAGAAAGAAATAAGAAAGAAAGTATTCAAGAATGAAGGTACAAATAAAGTTATTTTGCAAAAATGGATCTGAGTTAAGCTATCTTTCTATTAGTTGGAGAAACAAAGTCACAGATTTCTTTCGTTGTTTCTGTGATCCTACATCACAATATGACGTCATAGACCTATCATTAAATACGACTGCATTTTACATTTTATATTCTTATTCAGGTTGTTTAATTATCAGTTTCTGAATACAGATGCAAAATGTGAAAAAAAGAGTTTAAAAAATGCAAAAAACAATCCAGTATTATTCATTTTAATTTATCACAGAGCAGTTTGTTAATTTAAAAAATTAAATAAATTTGAAAACTTACTAGGACATATAAAAATGCTGTTGAAGATTAAGCAGGCCAGAAGAATTTAGATGGATTTGTCGTGAAAAACACGAAGAAGACAAATTTCCAGTCATTATTACTAATTACAATAATATATTTAAATTCCAAAACTAACGAGTAATTAAACATGGACAAGATAATTAGCATGTCACCTAATTATTCAGAAAAGATAAATAGTGAGACAGACAGAAAAAATTCAGACAGAAATACCTAATCATATTTACATGGTGTCATCTTTACAGTTTCTGTGAACAATATCTGAAATATTAATAATAACTGTTGAAATAAAATTTAACGCTAATACACTGAAAAGACCCTTAAAACATGGATATTTATAATTTTTCGTCGTTTGTTTTTGTTTATTTACTTTCATTAGCAATGACTAAAGCTTTGCAATGTGAATGTATCGGACAGTCAGGTTTCGTATGCAACGTAACAAAGTGTAAATGATTGTCACAATATATTAATGGCGTATTTTATTATTAGCAAATATTGGTATATGATAATAAATAATAAAATCGCAGGGAGGCTTACAAATAGTACATTCTACTTACTCTTACCACAGGTAAGCCTATAGTTACAAATATATATACATTATACAAATATATATTATAATTATTGTTGTTGTTTTTGTTGTTGTCTGTGATAAAAACAAAGATTTTAAAAAGAGCTTTCGGCTTCTTTTGAAAAAATAAAGCTTTTTATTTTTTATTTTTTTTTTTTTATTATATGCTAGCAACTGATTCTAAATATAATTATAACTTTCAGCAAATGCCATTTTAAAACTAAATCCACCCAAACGTTTTGAGCCAGTTTTGCCAGCTACCTTTGTTACTAAATTATACTCAAGGGCGACTATTTGGCATAGTTAGTCAATTCTGATTCTAAAATCTATATTCCTGGCTTAGATCAGATATTTTCTTTCCTGCGTTTTGCTAAGACCTTGAAATTGTTCCGTTTGTGTTATTTTTCTCGCAGGTTGAAGTATTGCCAATAGATACATTACATGTCTCGAAAAATTCCACATTTCAAACCGAGATGCTAAGCCGAAATCTTCTTTAAAGTGTTTGTCTTAACTCACATGAATAAAGCCAGTTGTCAACGACAGTTTGAGAGAGAGAGAGAGAGAGAGAGAGAGAGAGAGAGAGAGAGAGAGAGAGAGAGAGAGAGAGAGAGAGAGAGAGAGAGAGAGAGAGAGAGAGAGAGAGAGAGAGAATTAAATATTTCAACATTTTTATATTACTTTTGATTCTTTAATTTTATTTTATCTTTCTTTCCTTTTATTTTCTTCAAAAATTTACTTATAAATATATATCTCAAATAAAAAAAAGGATTTACTGGATTATGTTTTGTTTTATTTTCTTTTTAATTAAGAATATGTTTAGATGCACGTTCAAACGTTTTTAACACATTTCTCTTGATGACAAAACTGATGTTAAATAAAAAGTATTTTCACACACACACACACACACACACACACACACACACACACACACACACACACACACTTACAAAAATATGTAATGCTGCGATTTTCCTATAATTCTATTTTCTTAATATAATCTCATAATTCTTCTTCTTCTGATTCTCATATCTAACTTGACATCCATAAATGAATATTTAAACATGTTTTCAATTCTTTTTAAATTAATTTTTAAAAAGTTGTTTGACAATATGCTATCAGTGATTATCAGTTGTCAGTTATACATTTAAAAAAAAAAAAAAATTATATTACAACAAACAAACGTTTGGTCATCAAATATTTATATTCACTTAAAGCCCCTCTCTCTCTTTCTCTCTCTCTCTCTCTCTCTCTCTCTCTCTCTCTCTCTCTCTCTCTCTCTCTCTCTCTCTCTCTCTCTCTCTCTCTCTCTCTCTTACTCTCTCTCTCTCTCTCTCTCTCTCTCTCTCTCTCTCTCTCTCTCTCTCTCTCTCTCTCTCTCTCTCTCTCTCTCTCTCTCTCTCTCTCTCTCTCTCTCTCTCTCTCTCTCTCTCTCTCTCTCTCTCTCTCTCTTAAATAATTCTATAAATCATTAATATTGTTTTGAATTCATGGAATGTGTCTAAGACAAACATGCTTAAACTCCTATGGATCGTAGTATTATATAAATGTTTTATTAAACCATAATAAAATGCGATTAATTAATATTTAATTAATTTTGTCCATGCTCATAGAAATATTTAAAGAGATTCGATGACAAACAATGTTCCAGCTATTAATTGTATTACATAACAATGTGATGTCTTCTTCTTTTATGCTCAACTGCATTCAGCTAATTATAACACTTGTAAATTATTGGCTGAGATTTAAGTTAAATATTATGAATTAAAACTAACAGAGTGGTCTGTTTTTGATAAATATTGAAATGGACTACGAAACACGTTATATTCATCTGTGAAAAGGTGACAGAAACAAAAATTAAATATTTTTGTTATCCTCCATCTTCTAAATTTAAATTTAAACTACTCGGGTAACGTTATAATTGTCATAGATGTAACATTTTAATAAAAATTTAGTAATAATAGTGGAATACAGCTCTATTTGATCTTGAAAATATTACACAAATAAATATTAAATATTACCATTTTCACGGACGTCGATATTTAGTATTAATCAATTAGTCTAAATGTAAGTTAGACAATGTAAATCAGTTGTTTCAGTTATAAGATACACGGGTAAATGTTTTAATTGTTGTCGTAGTAATATCATAATATAAAGTTATAGTTTAAAGAATACATGGACTATATTTAGTAATTATATAATACGTTTTTTTATTCTTTTCTAATGGTTTTCGGTGGTATAAGTGATTGTTATCAAAGCAGTAGAAAAAAATAAACAAAAAGTGTACACACAAGCTCTAGTATTACAGCAATAATAATAATGGTACCGGCTAGAGTTGTAGTGGTATTGGTAGTAGTATTAGTAGCAATAGCAGCAGAATTAATGGTACTAGTTATGGTTATTGTATTATTAGTAATAGTAGTAGGTGTGTAAGTAGTTTTAACAGCTACAGAAGCAATAGTAATAATAAAAGAATAACATTCAACTTGTTTTACATATATTTAATATTTAAAATATTCAGTTTAACGTTTGCGTGAGATCTGTCGCTAGATGAATGATACAAATTCAAATTTCGAGTTATCTGAGTAAATCGAAGACAGAACGCGTCTAATTCATTTGTCGCAAATCTCGCAGGTACCAGACAGCTTTACAAAATAAATTTATATGATGAGTTTGGTGTTTGTTACGTAACTTTATCTTGGAGAAACGACAAAGTATTAGAGAATCGGGTTTGGCAAAGTGCCACGTCATATAACGTGTTTTAAGAATGTCAGTAATTGTCTGCAATATTTGCCCATGACGTCTAAGCTAACTCAATCAGTCTGCAGTTGAAATACTTCATTTCTGTTCAGACATTTGTTAATTTAATCTGACTGACCTCAGAACACCTTCGATGTCGTTTGGTCCAGTGGTTATAGCATTATACTAAAAAGTGTTGGTTGGCAGATTCAGTACTTCACGGGGTCCATACTGGCTTTTATCACTTTTTTAATAAACTGTCATGGTGTCATTTTTTTCCATTCTACACGAAGGTTTTAAAAAAAATATTTATTTCTGCTAACACATAAGTGAATCTGATTGTATGGAAATCGGCTGGTTTGGAGTGTCGTTTTATTTATGTTTCTAATTATTAGAGAGTACAGGAACAGTTTCTTCAATTTGATTATTATAAAAAAAAGTAAAATATGCTTAAACCCAATGATTATTAAGGTAAATTCCATTCTTATGTAACGTTTAGCCGTCTAAAAATCTCTAATGCATAGACTAACTTATCTTCTCTTAATATATTTTATTAACTTTAATCAAAAATGAAATGTATTGATTCAGTAATAGAGTAAACAAATTATATTATATTAGTGTCAAAATGGTCTATAGGCGTGTTACTATATTTATTAAATACCGTACACAATATTACTTGATGGAAAGTAATCACTAAACAAATTAATCACCAACTATATAGAAACAAATAGACTTTTCGACATATTGCACGTCTTCTTTATAACAGTTTCTTGTATTTCTCTCTCTAAGACCGTTTATTTATCCATGTGTTTTATTGGTTAACCAGTTGATTATCGATGTATTTCATTATTTGTTATCATATGAATATGCGCGTATATATGTTTGAATAATATTTATAATGCATGTGCAGGTAGGTGTAAGATTTTTTATGGCTGTGTGGTATATGTTGTGTGTTGTTTGAATTGTGTGTGTGTGTGTGTTTGTATGTGTGTATTACTGAAGATATATATCAGTGTAGGAGAGAAAAGGATAAACCGTTATTTTTTGATGGATATTGAATGAAGGTTAATCAACTGGGTTTTTTGTTTTGTTGTATATGTGTTTTTTTAATACTGTTGCATATTTATGTAACTGATTTAGTATTCAGATATCACTGTAATTCAGCAGCTATTAAAAAATACGTTAAGACCGACATCTTTCTCTTCTTTTCTCAAAACAACTGCATCTTCTTTTTAACTTGGCAAAAAACAAAGTATTATTGGTACGAGATCATGCTTCAGATTTGTTCACAGTATTCACATGGATGCACCGGGTTTCATTACCGAAATCCCGGGAGCTTAAAAAGCATAATTTTGGACTGAGCTCTATTCTCTAATCTTTGGACACAAAACGATGTTCCGCACTTCGTAAGTCAGAGTTGTTGATGATGTTTTCGAGCTGTCTTCGTCGCAATGTTGATGCTACGACTGCCACGTAGGTGACACATTTGCTTAAACTGAAGAGCTGCCAAAAACAAAAAATCGAGGTCGGTTTGCGAGACTCCCGAAGTGCGCTGCTTGGCTGCCAAATCTCTTGACCTTCAGTCGAGATTTATGGATTGATCTCACATAGTTTGGGCTTTGAAGAGACTGAATTCTGAATGGAGATAACGCATTAGTAAATGAAGAACGTTGTTTGGAATATTAAATATGGGGAAATGGTTTGATCATATTTGGTAAAAATAAAACGGACAACAGGTGAAGTTAGAAATACGATAACGTATTGGAGGAAGTCAAATGTGAGTTGTTTTATGTAAAACATTCACTACAAATATAGATGAAACGAAAATGTAGTCAAATAAAAAAATAATAATAATAAAAAATCTATTTTCAGCAAATTTTAATTTTTGATTTTAATAAAGAGAAAAATGAAATTTTTTTTTTTTTAAATAATATAGGATGTATGTGAATGTATTTTACATCTGTGTGTCTGCATCTTTATATATATATATATATATATATTAGTCTGTGTGTCTGCATGTGTTTGTGTATATGTATATCTGTATGTATGTACGAATCCTTTTGTGAAAAGGTGACAGAATTAAAAAAATTATTCTTCTTCAAAATTTTATGTTACCAGTTTAAACACTATGTGACAAGGTTGTTGTTTTTGTTTGTTTGTTTGTTTTGTTGTTTTCTTCTTCACAGAAATACTATCATCAAAGTAAAATTATTTTCTAACTATGCTAAGTAAACAGCTTTAGACGGACAGCGCTATGAATTGTTAATGGAAGTGCGAAATAACGCGCAACTACCAACAAATATATACCTCCTTAATAAATCAAACATTTCGTACTAAATTCGTCTTCTAAAAAGCTCTCCAGGAAATTAAAGAGAACTTTTTTATTCTTCTACTTTCCTCTCTGTAACAACTGACCGTGGCTGTTACAGCATACATTTCAACAAACACAGATGTGATTTATCGGCTTGCCTGAGACTGTCAGACCAGTTCCAGATGGATGGAATAGTTTTTGCGAGATTCTGTTTGTACAGACATGAATGATCGTTATCATCACGTGAAATTTATCAAAAATAGAATATCAAAAATATGAAAGCTATTTGCTTTTAGACATTTTGTTTTTATTTGAACAAAATGGATGCAAGGTGAATAGGCCGCCATTGCCAGTATTCGGCTATTTCCGGAATTTGTTAAGCGAATTGTCGCGTCTGTGTTGACAGAATGGTTTTAGGTGGGGTTTGTTCTGGGGGGGTCTGAGTTTTTTTTGGGGGGGTCATTATTTATTCTTATCCATATATTTATTTATTTTTATGTTTTATCTTATTTTATTTTATTTATTTATTTATTTATTTATTTAGTTATTTATTTATTTAGTTATTTATTTCCATTCTTTGCAATGTGCTGTTGTTTTCGAGTGCTCCATGTTGAATGAATGAATGAACGAACTAAAGAATAAAAGTTTTACGACACCTGAACAAATTTTATTGTTAAAAACTAGTTTTTGTCTGATAACGTCATCAAGATCATCATCATCACCATCATTGGAAAAATGATGTAATTCAGTGGTAAAGCGCCAGGTTCAGTGGGTCTTGAGATCGATACTCATCGTGGACTCATTGAACTGTTACTGTTTCCAGCCTCTGCTCCACACTCTGATAAAATTTATAGTATGTATTATCCTGTCTATAGGATGGTGCAAATAAAATACTTATTGCTGCTAATCGGAAAGAGTAACCCATGAGTAACAGCGAACTTCTGGATTTTGGGGATGTGAAAATATAAGGAGAAAGTTTGGGTATAGGATCTAAGTCTAAATTCCATTATTCAAATAGTTTGCAAGCTTTTGTTCTAATATTTTTAATAATTCTCTGCACAAAAAAAAAAAAAATGTGTTATTCAAGACAATCCGAAAACTATGATTATTATTGTTACCGATGTTGTTAAAAATTCCTAGCTGTCAAATTATATTTTTAAAATTTAAGTATAATAATAATAATAATAATAATAATAATAATAATAATTATTATTATAATAATAATGACATATGAAATCTGATATCGCTGCAGCAGAGCTATTCTTGTCATTGACAGCAAGGATTCTTTTTTGTTCATGACTTTTAAATAAAACAGTAGTATGGCAGTGGAGCGGGGGAGAATACTGATAAAGACTGAACCTTCGCAACTGACACCTGCGCTCTAACCTCCGAACTATACCTTGGTTGTTTCTTTTTCTCAAAAGTATGGATTTAAAAAAAGTAAACACAAATCTTAAATAGGGTAAATAGAATATTTTCTTTCTGTCAGCTGTCGAAAATTTGTTTTTACAATGATTACAAATCAAGGGTGTATTTTGTTTTAGTTGGTTTTCTTTCCCGCAAAACATTTATGACTGGGTATTTTTTAAATTATCTTCATTTAGCAATATCAACTTCGCCTAGAGTCTGCAATATCAATTCACTGTTTTAAATTTCAGGCACTAATTCTAAAAATGTTTTGTTCAGCAGAAAGATTGTGTCATCTATCACACTATTCGTGAAAAGAAAACTAAACATTGCCATGATTTTCTAGTTAGACAACACAACACAACGCAATACAAATACATATGTGACATGATACGATACGAATCAATACCATGTGACATGATACGATATAGTACAAATCGATACGATACGATATAGTACAAATCAATGCGATACGATGCAATACAAATCTCTGCTATACGATACAATATGAACCGATGCGATACAAAACAGTAGAATACATTATTGGCAAAAATTCTTCATCAGTAGTTGTTTTTGTGACTGTGAGAAAATGTATATATATTACCCGTGGCTTACTAGTTCATTGGTAAGTGAATACATAAACAAAATAATTCTTACATAAAAACATTAAAAAATAATAAAATATTGAACACTAAATCTGTATTTGACTGAAATAAAAACACAAACACGAAGAAAATAACACCTCCACAACAAATCACTCAAGAAGGCAAGAAAAACGAAATTTGAAAACAAAAAAAAAAGCGACTCCAAAACGAACAAAACCACCTCAGAATCTGCTGTGTTATCATAAACGTCATCTTCTTTTTTTTTTAAATCCCATTTGTTAACACTTATTAATATTTACACGCTTTTTAATTGAAGCCTCTCAGTTTAAACAAATATTAATTACTGTTATCATAGGCCGCACAGAATTAATTACAACTAATTGTATCTGTAACCGCTGTCACTAATTACGTTAGAACTGTACGTGTTTGCTGCGACAACATCATTGTCACATCTTACTACGTGAACCACGATATCCTGTATTCTGTATGTACTCAGCAAACGCCTTTTCTTCGCCTTCCCTGTACACGACGTGTTCTAATGTATCAAACTGACAGCGCGCTGCAGCCACAAATACGAATGTGTAAATACTTTGCAGAGGCTAAAACAGTAACTCTTACAAGAGACGAGCAGGTTGTGTTTTGTTAAGCCGTGTTTCTTCTTCCTTACAGATAGTGTTATGACTGAATGATTGAATGATTGAAAGAATGAATGAATGAATGAATTATTCCCTCACTCACTAATCAACATTAATCTACTTGTATTTTTGCATTTACATTCATAATGTGATAATGTTTTGTTTTTTTTTTCTTCAGATTACATTTATCGCAAGAGAGTTTTTACATGAAAATAAAAAGCAAATCAGTTTTAATAAACGAAGTATATGATGGCAGTCTAAAACTCCGAAATTGAAAACTTAACTGATTCAAACAGCAAGAACGATTGACATAGACCTATAAAATTATGGTCTCAAATAAACTTTTTGTAAGTTAGAGGCGAGAGTTCTTTTAGCCCTAGACCTCTTTTTCAGTGTTCTAAATACTATACTCCTGTTTGCATCGAGAATTTAATATTTTAGTATAGTATATACTGTATAGAAATTAGCAGTAAAGATTTTGTAAAAATATTAATATAATTACTTTTATATAAAAAGATAATAATAAAATAAAATGTTATATACTGATAGTTTTTCTTCAGATATTAATATCGGATATTCTGGTCATGACATAATAAGTTTAATGTACTATAGAGTCAGTGAATATGTTAATCAGATTCTTTCGAATGAAGAAAAGTTTTAAAAAATAAATTCATATGCAGACATCATCATTAATGTTTTATATTAATAAATTCAATAATGTTTTTGCTTTCTGAGACAAAAATAACTTTTTTTGAAACATTGTGGTTCAGAAAGAGAATGTTTTAAGTAACTTCTGTTTTTATAAATAATCATAAAATCATTTATGTATTGTGCAAAATTCTCCTAATAAAAAACGGCATAGACAAGTAAGTAACTGCGCGCACACATACAAAGAAATATACTGATAGACAAAGACCTTCGCAAAGACATACCAGTACAACATACGTACTCAGATATATAAATGCATACATACATACAAATATAAAAATCATAAAATAAAAACAAATATAATGGGTTAGTTACACAAGCTTTAAGTTACATGGCTTTCATGAATTCATTTACTGCCTAGATTTATTTTGAATTATTTTAGAATTAATGATAAATATATACATAAATTCCAGATTTAAAAAAATAATCCATAATAGTCATATATGTTATAAAAACATCGTATCAGAAATCTTACAACAATCTGACTTTCTTAAAGCAATATTATTTCGTTTGTAGAGATCATTTTACACTCAACAGGTATTGTGAAAATTCATGGACATTTCGGTAAAACTATGTTTACGTTCAGTTAAATTTGAAAGGTACGGACGAAACTATTTTAAAATTATGCTACAGTGAGGATGTATTACGAAATTTTGATAAGAACACATGCACACACTCTCTCTCTCTCTCTCTCTCTCTCTCTCTCTCTCTCTCTCTCTCTCTCTCTCTCTCTCTCTCTCTCTCTCTCTCTCTCTCTCTCTCTCTCTCTCTCTCTCTCTCTCTCTCACTGTTCTCTATTTCTCTTTCCTCTTGTCTCTCATTATCATTCCCTCTTTTTTTCTTTAAAGACATCTATTTTTGCAGACCTACCTTTAGTTATGGTATCCGTTATGTCTGTTGTTGGCGTCGTTGTCTGCTGTCGTCTTACTGGTGTCCGATATGTTGTGTATCGTTGTGTCTTTGCCGTTGTCGTTGTTCGGACTGTCGTCCAAAATGGTGACCTTTGCCGTCCTTTCGTAACTGTACTGCTTGGCTTAATTGTCCCTACTTTTCGTGACGATGGAGGAGATGTTTTGGGGATTCTTGTTGTTTTCGACTTTTGCCAGGGTTTTCTTGTCCATTCGGGTAAAACAGTTACGTATGTTGCTTTGTTTGTTTTTCTCCAGCTAATAGGTCTAATTGTAGTCGGCCATGGTGTGAATGGCGAACTCTTAAACGTTGCTTTTCCTTTCCCTTTTATCTTTGTAGTTTTAGGTTTGTCGTTGTGAATGGTGGGCCTCGTTGGTCTTGGCAAGGTCGACGTAACCGTCGGTGTTGTCACCCGCATAGACGACGTTGGTCTGGGGTGGGTGTAACGAATTCTTGTTATTTTGCTGGGGCGTGTGATGCGGGTGGACTTGGTTGCTTGTGTCGGACGAGTCTTCTGAAGGCCGGGCTCTGTCGGTCGACTCCCGGCGTGAAACCAGGACATGGTTGTTCTGCGAGATGGAGGAGTTGGTCGAGTTGGTTTATAATAAACTCTTGTTGTTTGTGCCTTCTTTGTCGCATTTACCACCGTCGGCTTTCTAGTGAAAAGCCAATTTTGTCCTTTGGTTTTCACTTTTATGCTTCTCCCTTGCGAGTCGTTGTCGTTGTTGATGATATTATATCGTCCCTTTCCGTCTGAAGTGGTCAGCTGGATCGTCGATAGCGTTGTTAAAGTGAGCGGACGCTGGGTTGTCACACTTTCACTGGAATCACAGTCATCCCACCGGGACCCCTCGGGGACACAGTTGCTGGCTTTGTTGCTCCACACTTGTCCATACGGACATACGGGCATGGTCAGCGGTTGTCCGAAATGACATATGAAGTATGCTGTGCAGTCTAGAGGGTCCCTCACCCAGCGAATAGCTGACACGTCAGGACACGGGTACTCGGGTACTTTGTTAAACCTTTGTGCGTACCCATGCACTGTTAGACACACAAAATAGAGGAGACAAATTTTCACGAAATGAAAAGATTTACTTGTACCATACATCTCCATCACGGAATAATTATGCAAGCAGTTTCAGTGCCTTTAACAAGCTTCGGTTATCCTAATGGATGTTTCAGAAGTAACCACAGAGTTGTCAATAAACGTCAACTTAGTTTTCTTAAACAGAAAATCCAATCACTTCACGTATAAAAACATAAATTAATAGATTAAAAAATATCCTTTGAGCAGCGCAATGTAGGAAGGCAATAATGAAGTAACTCCGATGATATTTTGAAAGTAATAAAAAGATTCTCCAATGGTGTTCTGAAGACACTCTATAAATTATAGAAGAAAGGTTCTCCGACTATGTTCAGAAACAAAAACTTCTGTCCATCTGCAGCACCACAGTGTTGTCTGAAGAAGTATTCACAGATCATGTGATAAAGCTGCCCGGTGTTAATATTAATGAGCCGCTCTGTTCTCATTGGCTGACAGGAACTGTCACAATTTGAGGGAGTCACTTACTGGTTCTCGTTGTCTCTATTGATCATCTCCAGCTCTTGATGTCTTCTAATCGGAGTCTAAACACAGGTCAACAAACTGAGCAAACACGTTTGTGCGCGTCTTGCAAGTCCAGAGTCTGACAGCCACTCGCAAATTTAGTCAATGAAAAACAAATTCCAACATTGTTTCTTGCGAGATTTTCACAATATGTTAAGTATAAATCTACATTGAAATTTACTGTAAAGCCGAGATCACGTAGTTTATTTTGATTAGTTCGCTAATAAATAATTGCTAGAACTAAAGCATGGTGATTCTTTTTCAGTTTGTCATACATCAGTGTTGTGAATGTACTAAAAATGTCCTTACACACTATCAGCATAAAATTATGATAATTATTATTGTTACTACTACTACTACTACTACTACTACTACTATTACTACTATTACCACAACTACTCTTCTTCTTCTTCTTCTACTACTACTACTGCTGCTGCTGCTGCTGCTAATACCACCGCCACCACCATCATTGCCACAAGAAAGTTTTACTGTAGTCAGCTGTAATTGTCATATTATTTTTGAATCCCAGCAAAAACACTCAATTCAAAATTCGAAAACCTATTTTTTTTAATTATTATTTCTTTTCTTTTTAAAATTTTACTTTATTTATTTATTTGTTTGTTTGTTTTTATTTTTATTATTATCTTTATTTTTATTTCTTTATTAAATAATTATATTACGTCTATATTTAGGTTACTTTGCATACTTTAAACTCAATATTTATCTTATTCTTAAAAAATTAACCCTGTAGTCTAACTACGGTTTTCAGGATTTCGAGTGAGAGAGAGTTAATCTGTGCAGTTTTTTACGGGCTGCTGACAACTTAGAACTAGGAGGCGGTATGAAGGTCCATTCTACTCTGCAAACAGCGAGTCAATCCTGTTGTATGTTGTTGACTTGTGAAGAAAGTTAATTCTGACCTGTGTCAATTAGGGTGGATCTTCTGACTGCCTTTCGCCTGAAGTCAACAAAACTTTTTCTTTAATCCTTTGGATTATCCTGGACTCCAGATGCTTCTGAGAAACAAGTCTAAAACAATATTCGTCTTACAGTCTTTGTTTTACGTTATAACTGCGTTCCTGTTTGACCTAATCATGTTTGTGTTATTCATTAAATTCTATGATTTTTTTCCTGTGTGTATCATAATACTGCATACTTAGATATTTAAATTGTCGTATATTAAAATGCAGTTGTTAAAAGTGGCTCTCGCGATACTACGATAGTTGAAAAATTACATCATTAGTAGTACCGGTATGTACAAATAATTACCTTTCGTCGTTCTTAAAAATGAATCATCCTTTATGTAACAAATATTTTTCTCTCTTTAAAAATAACTTTATTTGACAGTTTATCCCCATTGTACACAAAATATTATGAAAACTGTACTTTCTAAATGTGATGACATAGCAAGCTGTATCTTTTAGGAGGGCAAGTTAAGCTATTATCTGTTCCAACACAGTTTCACAACCAGTGTATCCAAGAGCTTGGTAAGTGTCATTCTGTCTGTGAAAAGTGAATATAAAGATAACTGGTAAGATAATCCGTAATGTCACTACAGCATTATTAAATAAAATAATTAACATTTAATGAAATAGTAATGGTCAGAGATATTATTAAATATTCATTCAGTCTTTTGTTTTTCTTCTTCTTTTTTTACAAAACAAATCTGTTATTTAATATTATTTTTCATGAACAACTGTTTTATCTCAATAAATGTATTTTATTTAGTTTTGTCAATATTAAAAGCACCAAATTTTGTCAGATACTAGATGTTAAATTTCGTTGCGTATTTGTGGAACTGTGGGAAGAAACTGATACTAAATGACCTTCATCGATGTATTTCTTCATTAAGAATGTTATATATTTCCGCCTTTTTCCGTGTTCCGCATTAAATACAACACCTGTTTGTTTGTAAAATACGTTTTTCTTGTTTTTATATTTATTTTTAGCATTGATTTACTTTTGCAGAAATCCTATAAACATCCGAGCAGCGTCTGACAAAAAAATTTGGTTTTAAATGTCTTTAAAGCGAATGTCACCTTTGAAGGCCATTTTCATTCCTGGTTTAGTTGGCTGGCATTTTTGTTTCTTCTTCTTTCATTTTTTTATACACATTTTTTTTTTTCAGTTTAGTTATAAACTTGTTTTTATTTTGTGTGTTAGATTATTGACCATCCATCTAAGTAATTAAACTGTTGTTATAAAACGTTATGATCAAGATAATAAAATAATCTAAGTTGAAATATTTTAGGATGATTATGGGTATATATTAGAACATATATTCTGGGTTTGCTAGGTGAGGCCTGCACAGTAACATAGTCTTACCTAATAATATAATCAAGGATCATAATGGGAAACTAATGTTTCTGTCCCCTGTTATGAAATATTGTTAGAGTTAGTCTGAGATATCACCAAACACTTCAGAGCTAGCTGTTTTATGTCATGAGTCACATGACGTGATAATGGAAGAGCGACAAACGACATTGCACAGCACATCCAATGAAAATAACCATCAGAAGCCACTTACGAATATATATAAATACACATAAAACAAATCTGAAAAAGAAAAATGAGAAAAAAGCCATATATAGAATTACAGTTAGTCAGAAACATAAATAACAAATACTTTACATTTGTTTTAACTGAATATTAAGATGAACTGTTTTTACTTTAATTAATATTTACTGCACTTATTTAATATTTCTCTTTCTCTTAAATTTAACTTAATGATATTTTTGTGTAAAACAACACTAAAACCAGCCCTGGATATAAATTACGTGAGAAAGCAAAGCTGTATGTTTCGTTTAATGACGACCAGCAAAATACCAACGTACGTACAGCCAACAACAGCGCTTTGTCTCACTGATGACATCGCCCAAAAGAGTTTCAAGCAAGCTCCTTGTCCTGTACAGTTTTACCTAGACATGCTGTTATGACGTAGACAGAACAATGTCGCCAACGTCTTGAACATGACCCTGAAACTCTGACCGTTCGGACGTGCATGGCATGAAAACAATGATGATTGTTGTAAAGACTTAGATCTAAAAGAATGCTGGTAATTATCCAGTCTGGGGAATTTTCATTGTTTCTTTGTAATTTGCTAGAATGTCCTTTTGTGTTCTTGCTACATAAATGTTAACATTATATTCTTTTACTCTTACAAAATATGTGTGCATCGTATATATCCGAATATGTTAATAGAGAGAAATAAAAGTTTTAGCTGTGAAGTCTTTAGAGCCATTGCAAATAGATTCTTGTTTTGATGTTGTTGTTTTGTTTGTTTTTTTTCATGTTTGTAAGTGCAAGGTGAGTGTTACATGCAATCTATGTGCACCTTTAAAGAAAATGTTTAAATGACTGAAATTTCTAACTTGTTTCATCGCTTTAGTTTCAATAAAAATGAAAGATACAAAACTGAATCGCTTTTGAAAGATTTCCTTCAGAATTAATGCACATAGTGCTCCAGTGGTAACCATTTTTTTTTTTTTAATTTCTATTTTTCTATTGCTTATTTTAAAACGAGAAAGTGTAAAATGAATATACGGTTGATTATAGTATTTTTTTAATTCATGATATAATTTTTTGTTTTGTTTTCTTTCCATTTCAATTACTGTATCTGTACACAAAACAACAAATACTAACTGGAAAGTTTATAATCAGTTTACCGATTTTTTAAAAAAGTTACCATTTTATTATTAACGCTGTGGACGCCTCAGAAATACACAACCCTCCACTGCTTCAGTTTGCCTGAACCTAGCTTTATCAGAGTAATAGATGAAATACACCAAGCACTAAGAGATAATATATATATATAGTAAAGGCAAACGGAAACTTTATGAACCTATAATTCTATATTAATAAAGAAAACATTTAAAAAAACAGTTTGATTTTTGTAAGCAGAGAACCACTATGAGGATATCGTTAAAGTTATTATCATCATATTCAATATCATTATTATTATTCAGAAATCACGATGAACAGAAAAATACAATTATTAATTCAGTCTCTGTTACCCGAATTAAAAATATTTTCAAAAACGTTTCACAGAATTTCTTTGATGTTATCGAATTTCACTTTTGACATTGTTATGTTTTATCAGCGGATAAGGCTGTATATGTTTATAATGAATACTGATCTGTTTGTTAAAGCCACTAACTGGCTGAATTCTATTTAACTAAAAGTCAGATGTTGTAAACTGTCCTCTCTCCGCTGTCCATGTTTGCTGTGAGAAGTGCATTTCCACATCCAAGGATGAAGTCTGCGCAAGCAGATTTCGAATGTTCGACATTTTTCTCGTTTCTGTTGAGTGAGCTGCCGGACTGTGCGGGGTTCAAGGACCCCCGGGACGGTTCTGACACCTTCTGAGACTCGCTGTCTTGTCCCGAGGGATGTGATGTCACACTCAAACTGTCACAGGCGAGCTTTTTGTTGTTTCTTTAACGTTTGTCAACTTAATTGTGTGCGATGTGTAACATCAACTTACGGATATCTGAGAAATTAAAAAAATAGTGTTTATTTCTTTTCTTCTTTTTCTTCTTCTTCTTTTTTTTTTTTTTTATTTAGGTTCTCTCAATACTGCATTAAACTGACCTTTGGCATGAGATAGAAGTTAGATTCACTTTAATTCAGGGGCTAAACAACTGGATTAAAACCTGGGAGGTGCTTAGATCGCGTACTGGTTTCAGCAGACCATGTTTTCTATCTTACTGATAGCTAATTAGCAGTTGTAAGTTTCTGCACCTTCTTTTTCTCTAACTAATTATCTCACACACAATTAATGAGTCAAACATATCTAATATTAACACTATCTGGGACAGTTTTATACTAGAGTGTATGCCCAGGCCAAACGAGTTTAAACTTTCTACAAGTAAGTTTTAAATGCTTGACAGATCAGCTGCAAAAATATTTTATTTCTCATTATATTATAGTTATTATTAAAAACAAGAATTATGGAATTATTTCATATTTCTCTAATTTATTATTTATTTATTTATTTATTTATTTATTTATTTATTTATTAAATGTTCCATTAATTTCATTTTGTGCAAAAATATGAAAGTAATCCGTGTAAAAATGAGCTGTTAAATTAAAAGTTATTTAAATGACAATATAATCTGATATCCACTAATGCTAATTCGAATATATTTCTTCTTCTAATCTTTCTTTCCTTCATGTTTTATTTTTTCTGTTATCTATATTTGATTTTACTTCATTATATATATATGATTTTTAAATTAATTAATTTATTCGTTGGCTGTATTGTATTTCGTATTAATATAAAATAATATTATTTAATTCAAAAACAAAAAAGTTTCATTAATTGAAATTATTTTTTTGAACTTTTGGACAAGCGATGAAAATATTCTCAATCAGTGATCTTCAAAAGAATAAAAAAATAAAAAAATAAATAAATAAATAAATAAATAATGTTAATAAATCTGTGCTAGAAATTAAATATGCACTAATACAAACCTTGAAAAAGAAATATTCGTCCGCAAACACTTCCATTACCAAGAAAAGGTTAAAGGTCAAAGCATTGTGACGTCTAAATGTATGACCTATAAGAAACGTCATAAATCATTTTATTTTATTTGTATTATTATTACTTATTTATTTATTATTTTATTTTATTATATTTGTATTATTATTACTTATTTATTTATTATTTTATATTATGTTATGTTCTGATTGTTTTTTCCTATGAGGAAAGGTAAGTACTGATTTATTTCATATCGATTTTATTTATTTACGTGTACTATTTATTGTTCGAGTTTTTTTATTTTTTTTTATTTTGGTGTTGTTTTTCCTTTTTCTTTATTATTATTATTAGTAGTATTATTACGTTTCAATTCAGTTTTCAAACATGTATGCGTGCGTTTAATTCGGTTTGTTTTTAATTGTTGTTGTTCCTGTTGCTTTTGTGTTGTTTTTATTGTTTTTGTTTTTGTTTGTTTTTTTGTTTTTTTGTTGTTGTTTTTTTTTTTTTCATCTTTTATCTCTTTCGGCTGCTATTGTTTTGTTTTTCTGTTCTTTGTTTATATGCAATTTTCTTCTTTCTTTTTTTTCCTGGTACCCCCAGGCAGAATTTCAGGAATTTGGCCAAATTTCAAAACTTAATCTTTGGCTTTGATGTCGTGGTCTCGTTGACAAGTACCAAGCAGCTTACCATCAACGTTGTCTTGCTAAGTGTAAATTTCCCTTACGATACACGCAGCTGCGTTAGCAACAACGTGCCAGACGTTGATGACGTTTTTCGTGTCCATTGTGACGATGTCGTTGCTTCATGCAAAAAACTGAAAAGTCTCAAATAAGAGAAAAAAAGAAACCACAATGAATTATTTATTACAACAGTGAAATACTCAAGTTTTTAGTTGATGTTTTTATCATGTTATGTTCTGCAAATGAGAGAGAGAGAGAGAGAGAGAGAGAGAGAGAGAGAGAGAGAGAGAGAGAGAGAGAGAGAGAGAGAGAGAGAGAGAGAGAGAGAGAGAGAGAGAGAGAGAGAGATTAGCATGAGATATTTACATTTATTTGAGCTACAAAAATAATTTTCATATAGTAGTCGCTATGCAGGCAATAGGGGCATATTAGTTGCGGTTTTGGTTGTTGTTGTTTTTTAAATTCCAATAACTTTATTTCATTATTTCTGACGAGTGCATGGGTCTACGTCTGCCTTCATTTGAGGAAAAATCTCAAACTCTGGAATCACAGTTTGACCTTCCCAATATATTTGTTATTTTTTGTTATTATTTGTTTATTTTATTATTATTGTTATTCTTTCTAAATATTTATTTTTATTTTTATTTTATTTTATTTATTCATTCATTTTTATTTATTTATTTTTATTTTTATTTGTTTATTTATTTTTTGACATCATTTGTTTCTTATACTTTAAAACGAAATTCATTTTACAATTTGTATGCCCGACAGTTTGATGTTCTCCATCCTTTTGTGAAACAATGGACTCGCCCTTGAGTCTGTTACGATCCATGTTCGACATTCTCTGTTCTCCAATCGACTGTCATGTCTGTCGATACTGACCATGGTTCGATGTTACCTTGACTGCACGCCAGTTCTAAGAATGCAGTCTTGATTTTTCAGCTTTTGACCTTTGTACTGATAGCGGGAGACACGGAGCGCAGGCTGCGGGGATTTGGGCTTTACGACAAGGGCGCGACCTCTACTTTTAACTAATCATCTCATTTAAACTGGCAGCGTTCACGCAAACGGAAAACAGTTCCCGCCTGTTTTTATTCTGTGTTTTCCTTTCCACGTTTGTTTTTTCTTCTTCATTTAATTTTATATATATGCAATTTGTAAAAAAAAATAATAATAATAATAAAAATAAGGCGTACTTAATTTCTTAAAAACAGTTTCGAATATTAAGTAATTTTTCTTGAGTTTCTTTGTAGATTGAAGAACAGTAATTTGTATATGTTCTGTTTACTTACTTGCTGGGAAGCTTGCGCGGGATTACTTTGTTATGAATATAATTTATTTTTTTTTTTTTTTTTTATTCAGATAAATTCAAGATTTGATATTCAGTATTCGGGTTTATTTTTACAACTTTAAAACAACTTTTTTTTTTTTTTCATAAACTGAAAAAAAATTCAAGATTTGATATTCAGTATTTTTATTTAAACACATATGATGAAAACAACTGAACAATTATTTGTTTATTAGCCCTTTGGACTTTTTTGGCTTTCTAGTCAGTTACCGCTTTATCAGAGTCCATAATATCTTTTGGCCTGTTTATGAGAAGGTATCTTACTGCTAAAAGATCAAATTAGTCCATGCATTTATTTATATTTCAAATCATGGGTATAATAAAAGGTATATTTTAGTGATAATAACAAACTGTGCTGAGATGAGGTAACTGTTTATATGGCTTTTGTGATTAAACATTATCATTTATTTAAACGGTCTGACCTGCAGACACAGTGATGATGTAAGACAGATGATGTTCCCTGTGATGCCGTTGTTGTTTCGTTTTACATCATCATGCAGAATTAAAACTCAAGTTCTAATTTATGTGCAAATTTAAAGACTTTTATAATCACACATTAGAGTTTTGTAGCGAAAATGTTTCTGTATAAGCCACTGAAGGACAAGTTTGGATTTGTTGTGGGTTTGTCATAAAATTCAGTTTGGTCAGAAGGCGCTCATCTGATTTTCGTGACACTGGAAAGAAACAGCGCAAATATTATTCACGTGTTGTCTCGATTACATGAACAGATTAAAGAGATTTTAACAAGACTAGACAATCAAGGTAATGCTGACATAGGTCTGTGAGTCTATGTGTCAGATCTGTGTATGGTTTTCTTCTCAAACACATTCATAGAGCAAAAGCAGAACAAGAAACAACTTTTAAAACTTATTATTTTCTGCTGTTGTATAAAACTTAAAGAAGTTCATTTTTCTTAATGCAAAATACATATACATCTTCACAGTTTCATACATACATACATACATACATATATTCTGCAATCACCATAAATATTGGCAAGATATTATGGATAGATAAGTTTCTATAATTTCGGTCAGGGATCAAAAATATAGTTTTTATGGATAGAACTATTTTGACTTCTCAGAATTACTTGTTATTTACCCTTTACATAGTTCAAAGTTAATTCTTTAGAGTTTAATTAACTGCTTGTTCAGATATTAAGAGACCATTTTGAAAACAGTTTTTATTTTTAAAAACCGCAGATAAATTGTTGTTATTTAAAAACTTTTTTTTTTTTTAGGTGTATTGTTTTTGCATCCGAAAGCAAAATAAATACGCGTGAATCTACTACTCTGGAGTGAGATAAGTTGAAAAAATAAAGCAGCCAAATTAATTTGGCTTTTTTAAAAATGTATTTATTTATTTTTTTTTTTTTTTTATTATTATTTTTGTTGGTTTGTTTGTTTTGTTTTTAGTTATTACTTACGACAGAATAATAATTTATAAATAAATAAATAAATAAACAAATAAATAAATAAATAAATTGGTTATAAGATATCAATTTTACCCTAATCAGGTCGAATGTAAACACTACATTGGTAGGATAAAGCTGTTATTTGAAGACAGTTACAAATTATTCCCTATAAATATTATTATGATGTAAAGAAAAGTATATCTGTGATGTTTCTTAAATGCGTATTATTAAAAGAAATTGATAAAATACTTTAAAAATTTGTATACCTAAAGTATAATACATATATATATAAATTTTATTAAAAGTAGAAAAATGTAAAGTTTATATATAATAAATTTAATTTGAAACAGAGCAAATTTTCAATTACTCATTATCTTATGACATCCAGAAATACCACGTTTACTAACCAGTCAGTTTATTGGTTAATAATTCGCCATTTACTTAAGAAAAAGCTAATAAAATAAATTAATCAGCAAAAAAAATTTAATGGTAACGCTCTGAAGAAAAATCTATATTCTTTTTACAATTTAAAACTAAAGTTAAATATATTATCTAGATCAATTCCAGTGTGTGTATATAAAACTTCTACATTGAAATATCCATTTATTTATTTATTTATGTTTTTTAATTTTTAATTTTTATTTATTTATTTATTTATTAACTTTTTAGATTTAAATTTATTTATTAGAAACAATATAACAGAATTTATCCCCAATAACAAGACTATGAAAATAAAGGAAACTGTATGGGAAATTTAGCTGGAAATAACAAAGCAAACTGACTTGTGTAGAAACAAATTAAACTGTTATTACGTAATAAGTCGGCAACAAACTGTGCAGAAAGGCAAACACTCACCCACACAAACTCAAAACTCACATAGGCTGGAAAATAAATGTCACAGCTTTTAACCATTAGTAATACAAGCATTGGAGATTTGATCCAGCGAACTGCAGATCTTGGGAAACTCTTCAAACATACTGTACTGACACCATTTTAAGTGCAGCAAAAGGTCACTAATAATATTACGTGAATTTTAATGACAGTATATTCAAATAGCTTTGACATTGTTCTGAAGAAACAAGACACAACACGTGAGCAGATACCTGATATCAAACAGCCATCACCGCTTTAATATTTCACATTTGATCATGCAAAATCTACAGTACGGAAATAACTCTACAGCGAAAATACGACAAACAGGTAGACTATACCAAGCACGGTTATTTCCTGGACGGAGTGCAGGCGTTGGGGTGATTGTTTATAACTTGAAATGATAGAAACACGTGCGTTTTTGATCAATAACTGTATCGCTTCCCTAGTTCTCATTCGACATGTCAACACATTATAAAGTAATATACATACAGACGTCTATTTGAACCAGACCCAGCGTTTACATACACCAGACGATCGCTGAGAAGATGGACACCGATTCGAAGAGGACACTTGTAAGTAAATAGCGGAACCTAAGTGTTCCAAGTGTTTACAAGAAGCAGGAGCTATACGATGTTCCTTCAGTTCAGAATTGATTTTCGTTGATGCAGCAGCAGCAACAGCAACAACAACGTCAAAGTTTATAAAAAAGAGGTGATTCCAGAATTTCAAAATGGGGGAAACAATTCGTGATTGTTGTGGAATATTACTTTCAATACGAATTGAGCTTCATTACAATAGTTATAACGACGACGAGAACAATAACAGCAGCAACAGCAATAACAACAACAACAACAACAATAATAACTATAATAATAATAATAGTAATAATAGTATATCTTTCGGGGGGTAGTGTTTTTTGTTGTTTGTGGAGGAGGTTGGGAGTTACAGAGTTCTTAGGATTTCAAGGAATCGTTGGCACCTTTCATTAAGAATCACAGCTTGTAACAACTAATAATATGCAAAATGGGTCCAACAAAACAGTTAAATTAAATATAATTGTTCTTAAATGTATGACAAAAACATTTGTCTTTTAGAAAACAAGAAATATAAATAACCCTCCCAAAGAAACGAATATAATTATTGTTACCAATATTATATTTTTCATTTCATTTTATTTATTTATTTAGTTAGTTAGTTAGTTAGCTTGTTAGCTAGTTAGTTATAAATGAGTTATATTTTTATATAAATTTAAATTATGTTTTATTTTATTTCTTACATACAATTATATTGTTTTTTTTTGTTTTGTTTTTTTTTTTTGATTTTTTTTTTTTTTTTTTGCATGTTTTGCTTAAGGTAAAATAAAGCTATATTCAGAATGATCCATTTCTATTCTTTTTCTGTGTTTTTACCCCCAACCCCAAAAAAACAAATTCAAGTTCAAGGCTAGGACTTCTACTAGGATCAACTTTTTGTTGGTGAACGTAAAGCTTCGTTAGTTGTGTATTGAAACATGTTTTCTACAGGTTAGAAAGAGAAGAGAGCAGTAACAGACAGACTTTACTGAGGATTCAGTTCTGGAAATCCCTGATCTGAAACAATTTCTTGTCGTCTGTTCTCAGAGTCTGACCCTTAGTTCCAGACATTGTCTTCGTCCTCGGGATAAATCGCTCTTCTTTGATGACGTAATTCAGTGTCAACTTACCGACACACAGTAGTTGTTGTGGTTTGAATGTTGATAACTATTCACTAATAAACTGTTTTTATATTTAGTCTAACAGTTATTTTTTACTGTCAGCTTTACTTTATTTGAAAGTAATATTATTTCATTTTTAAATTGTTAGATATTAATTAGCAAGAAGACCATATACATACATATATACACACGTATACACAAACAGAAATATAAACATAAATAAAAACTCTCAATATACAGAAACATAACTAATTTACACACAGCGAAACAAACATACGTATATCCAGTATCAGTACCAGTATCGCTATTTACTTATGGGCTATTACATAACATGTTTGACTAGCTATCTGCAAGTAATACACACATACATACATGTAACATAAAGCAGATCGCCACTATTTAGAATATTTAGTTTCTACTACGTAATAATTATGGTGTTTACGTAACAACAGGCTCACATATTATCCACAACGATTATTCTACGTGTCAGGTGGAATTCACAGATATAATACAGATATATTATACACAATTAATACAATATTTTGGCTTGTATTTCGACCTTGTGTTTCTCTCATAAAGATAAAATACTTTACATGCTTAATACTTTCTAAGCAAAACTTATCTTAAGCATACATCGTATTGATTCGGAGAAATCTGAAATAATTCCAGCATTGTTTGTATCTACAGAAAATGTATGTAGATTTACAACTAGTGTTTGTAAACTGATGACCAATGTTTGTAGATCTATGATCTATGTTTGTATTAAATTATCCTTGTAAATATCTAATGATGATACGTATTATCTCGCTTATATATATTTAATATTCAGTGGACTTTCTTGCTGATCACTTGATGACGTCAGAGAAGGATCTGTTTTAACATGTGTTTGTCTTGGTGAAAACCTTATGCGTTATATTTCTTCTTTTAATGTATATTTGTATATTGAGTAGTAAAAATTTCAAGGTCATTTCTTTGAAAGGTCATTTCTTTTTTCTTTTTTTTCTTTTGTTGTTGTTTTAAATGCCATTGAGTAAAAGTGTACTTGACGGTGCATTCTCAAATATATATAACCAAATATAGGACTGCAGTAAATTAACAGAATAAAAGGTCAGTCATCAAATATTTTTTTTTACGAAAGTGTTATTAAACTTTTTCAGTCTATAAACATATTTAATAAATTTCGTAATGAGAAATCATATGGAAGTCGGAGAAATTTTGAAAGAAGATATTCTTTGATGCCAAGCATTAATCTAAATCAGTGATTCCATTATCACTGAACTTCTATGTTCCGCAAAAATAATATAGAAAAAATTTATTTTAGTAAATACTTTAATCTTCTAACACAGGTTAAAGTTGACAATAAGTTGTTTAATATTTATTGAATGTCACTGAGTTCCTGTGTTGAAAGTGTGAAGGCATGATATCTACAGTTTTTATTATTAGTAGTAGTAATAGCAGTAGTAATAGTAGAAGTAGTAGTAGTATTGTTGTTGGTATTGTTATTGTTGTTATTGGTTATGGTGGTGGTGGTTTTGTGATGATGATGACAATGAGAAAAATTATGCTCAGTCTTGTGGTCATTTTTCAGTTACTCGATTCAACAACATTCCGTCTATTCTGAACCAGATAAAAGAAAATCCTCAAAATGTCAGGACGACGGCTAACGGAATTGTACGGAATGCTACGACAAATAGCGACAATCGGGGCGGAATGTCAGAAATGCTATGTGGCTCGAATACAGCAGCTTAAGCGATTGAGGGTCTTAATTCAGAAAAATAAAAAGTGTAGCGTTTTTATGTAGCAGCGTGAAATAAGATGATGAGCAATAAGATGATGATCTGCTGTTTTACTTGATTTTATTTATTTATTTGTTTCTTTTAATGCCCTCTGCTTTATTTTTCTTGTTTTAGAATGGATAGGCGATTGGTCATTTTATTTTAATTAACTTTCTTTCCTTTTATTTATTTATTTATTAAAGAAAGCAATAATGGCAGTAGTAGCAGTAGCTGCAGTTGTAGTAATAGCTGGTGGTTGTTTTAGTAGCAATAATAGTGGTGGTGGTAATAGTAGTAGTAGTAGTAGTAAAAGTACGAGCAATAGTAGTTGTAGCAATAGTACTGAGCAGTAGCAGCAACAGCTGTAGTAGTAGTACTAACAGTAATAGTGGTAATCGTGTTAGTGCTAGTAGTAATAACAATTACAGTGGTAGTAGCTTTAGTAATAGCTGTATTAATAGCTTTAGTAATAGTAGTGGTAATAGTAATGTTTAGTAGTAGTAGTAGTAGTAGTAGTAGTAGTAGTAGTAGTAGTAGTAGTAGATAGTAGTAGTAGGAATAGCAGTAGCAATACTTTTGACAGTAATATGTTTTAGCAGCACGATAATAGTACACTAAGAAGAATATGTATACTGTAACGTCACCTGGCTACAGATTCTACTCAACACAGATCTGGTGTTTTGCCCTGACTGGTGTTCGACTAGCACGGGGGGTCGGGAAACATGCCCGAGACTGCTGTTTACCTCTCCCGGAAGACGAAGAGAATCGTCTGGCAAAACAACGCACTGTGTGTGCTGAAGCTGGAATTCGAAACTCGTCCTCTTTGACCAGTCTGTATAGACTGACACCTCCAGCCAGCGTCGTGGATGCGAGTTTCCATTACATCGAGAAGCAGTTGGCAGAGAACCGGTCTAGTGACACAAACAACGTGCTGAGATATTTTTCATATGAGTGGGAAATGTCAGTAACCAAGCAGTACTTAAAATCACACAAACCTTGCAAATCACATGGCAAAATGCTCATCTGTCTCTCAGCCTTGCTGTATATCTGTCTGTCTGTCTGTCTCTCTGTATCGATCTTTCTACTTCTGTTTATCTACCCACCTATCTGTCTGTGTATCTATCTATATGTATTTGTATTTATCCATTTATCTATCTATCTATATCTATATATATATATATATATATATATATAGGTGTCTGTGTCTGTATGTATTTATCCATGTATCTGTTATCTCTCTCTCTCTCTCTCTCTCTCTCTCTATATATATATATATATATATTAACTACGGTTTCGTGAAAATGTACAGTGATATTTAGAAAAATAAATAAATATACCTTTTCATTCATTGTCATCCATATGACTAATTAGGATAAACATAGTTCTTCCTTTGACATGCGCAAGGAAACCACGCCAGGAAGTATAATTCTATTTGCTTTTCAATTATGCCACGTGACAAATGATATACATTCTATTCGTTTCAGTAACGTTTGTATCGATGACAAACGTGGAAAAACAAAGAATCGGACACAGAACCATGTGTCTGCAGCTGTAGAGGCTAAGTTAGTAGCAGAAAATTGATTAATCGCTGGAACAGCAAACAAACAAATCACGTTTTGTATATTTTCATTCTAAACAAAAGGTTTCTTCGAACTGGAGATTACTGAATGAATTCTTACTTGGTATGTGTATTCTTACTGAGCAAACATGAAACTGGACACAGCAGGCTTTTTATGGTAATTTAACTACGATGTGTCAGTTTCAGAGAAGATTCATTCAGCATTTACCTTGTGATTTTATGATGTCGAAATTTCATTCACTTTAAGGACAGAGGAAAATCAACGCTGCTGCTTACGTCTGCTTATAACATATTTCTAAGATGCCTCCTTGTATTTTCAAGAAATATGTTTTATTAGTTTCTAAATGCAAGACAAGAAAGAACAATAGGAAAGCTTATTATTTTCTAATTCAAAGGTGTTTACAATTATTATTATATATATTCATATATGTAGTACATACATACATACATACGTACATACAAACATACATACATGATGTATTTATACATTCTCTTTACGTTCATACACATAAAACATCGAAACACAAGTTCATTTAAATTTTACTATCACAAGCACAGCTTTGTATATCTTTATATCTGTCTGTCTCTCTCTATCTTATCTATATTATAATACGTGCTGTGTGTGGTATGTATTATATTGTTACATGTTTAACAGTTCGATTAGCTGTTCTAAGTTTAACCAGCTGTCTAATACACACACATTTCCCATTAGGAAGTGCATGTCATTTCTATTTAAAGAAGAAACCAGTTTTTTTAAAAAGGAGAAACCGAAACTGTCCAAGACTACCGTACAGTTAAATACTGAAGCAGTTAATTCAACCAATCGTAATCGTTTGCTCGTTTTAGGTGGGTTTTTGTTTGTTTTTTTTCAAACCGGCAGTTATGCTCATCCGCGGAAAATCTGAAATAGATGTTTTGCAAACACTTAATTGATGTTTGCTGTTTTCAGTTAATCAGGGAAACCTTTTTTATATCCCTTTCGTTAGTTAAAGTTTTTTATTCCAGTTGTTTTGATTTTGTTTTATTTTTTTTATCTTCCTCATTTATTTATTTATTTATTTATATCCATTATTATTTTTTATTTTATTAACCTTTTATAGGCTTTTGTTTTTCTAAATTTTATTATTATTATTATTATTATTATTATTATTATTATTATTATTTTTTTTTTTTTTTTTTTTTATATTATTTATTATTATTATTATTATTATTATTATTTTTTTTTTTTTTTTACTGATATTAAAACTATTGTTTGTCTGTAAATATACTTTCTCTGTTGTACTTCTCGCTTATGCGAATACAAAATAACAATAATAAAAAAGAGATTACTTTGATACTTTTTAATATGGCAAAATGTAATAGCTTACAGTTTAAAAAACAAAACTTTTAAGTTACTCAATAATTTGTTAAAATAAGAAAATATAACAGGGTACGGTATAAAAATGTTTAAACAACTTAATAACTTGATAAAATAACAAAATAATAATAATAATAATAATAATAATAATAATAATAATAATAATAATACATGTACTGTATAGAAATAAAACACACTATGGCTTTTTTAATGTACGTTTAATATAACATCATTTTGTTCAAACTGAACGTTTAAAACCACTTTAATTCTTGTTAGTAAAACATAATACCAAACTGCTAACTTGCATCCACATCTTCTTTATCGCTCATTAGGTGAAAAGTCGCCATTACGTACACAAATCAAACCACGAATGCTAACTTATTATTTGTTTTCCTTATAAGAAAAATACACTTCAGAGTGCATGTAATTACGAGATTTTATCTTTAGCGTATTTATCTAAATGTTTCTCTGAACAGGTATTTACTTTCACAGACACCAGTTAACAGTTTATTCATCAACGAAATCAAATATTAAACCGAGACGTGTAAACACGTGACTTACCCCCCCCTGTACGCTGTCGCTAAAGAATATTCCGGTGTGTTTTCTAACAGTGTGATGCGCTCCGCTATGACGAATGTTCGGTCTTGTTTTCTTTATTTATATGGATGAATAATTTTAAATATTTGTCGAATCGAAACGATACATTTATTATTATTATTATTAGTAGTAGTAGTAGTAGTAGTAGTAGTAGCTTTAAATTACAGTTTCAATATCGATCATTCTTCTTTTCGGAAAAATGAAATGAAGAAAAAATGAAAGACTGCACATGTAAGATTTCATTAAAAATAACACTGAAATGGATGAAAGAAATTAAATTTTTTAATTTATAACTTTTCTTTTTGACTAGTTTTACTAGTAATTTATTATTATTAATTCTGTTAAATCAGTTATATCATCACAAAATCAAGATCAGTTTATCTGATATTCAATAAATGTGTTATTTTTTTCTATCATAAATACTGATCGATACTTTTGAACGACCATACAGTTTCTGTCATAAAATGTCAGACAAATTTAGTTGTGAAATTTAAGTTTCTTTCACTACATCATGCCCACTGAGCAATTTATTTTATTTTTTTCGTTCTGGGTGAGTTGTCGTTGTTTTATTTTTTTTTTTACAGTTTTATTTTTTTTTTTTTTTTTTTTCGTTGTTTGTTTGCTGTTTGCTCGTTTTTGTTGATTTGTTTTTGTTTCTGCTACTAAACGGATTGCACGTTCCTTGTTCCTGCACTTATTAGCACAAGAGAACAAATAGGAAGTGACAGTTTTTGTCTCTTTCGTTCTCATTCCGCCCTCGATCTGGTTTAATTGTGTAAAACCCGTGTTTCGCTCACGCATGCCTTAGCGTGGCATTGTTCACCATTTAGCACCCGGTCGAAAAATAGCAAGTAATTCCAGAACATTCATTTCAGTGCCGTGCAACAAACTTGTACTGTGGTGTGCTCCTTTTCCGAAATATCTTTTTATGGAAAAGAATTAAAAAATTAAAATTAAAAAACAAGTTTTAAAAATTTTTCATTTTTCTTCTCTTTTTTTTCATCATTTTATTTTATTTTATTTTATTTTATTTTATTATTATTATTTTTTTTTTCATACATTTATTTTCTGCGTTGTTGTTGTTATTTGTTTTGTTTATTTCCTTTTTTTATTGATTTATGTTTATTATTTGTTGCTTTGTCAGGAAGTATTAATATCTCTCTGGTTTGTATTTTTTCTTTCTGTATCTTTAAATTGTAGTCTTGTAATAACTAACATTTTATTTTGTCGTTGTCCTTTTTCGTTGTTCTTCAAACTGAATAACAATTTAGCTTTTACAAACTGAAGAATAAACAGTGGAGCAAATGCATTAAGACGTACAAACCGCTGATGTAAATTTAACTTGTCTAATACAGTGCAGACGAGATTAATAATTACTGTCATGTGAACTGCCCTGTGTGACTGAGATAGTCACCTGACTGACAGATTTCATGACAGCAGTCCACGTGCATCAGTCGTCACGACCACGAGAACAACTTTTAAACTTAGACATAGGTGAGAGGAAAAGCGGCGGAACAATGAACTGTTATTGGTTTAGCAAACAATCGCACTGAAAGAATGTCTTCTGCAATTAAAAATGCGAGATAAAATAAGCCTCTTGTATCCAGATGTGTTTGGTTTTGTTCACCGAAATATTTCATTCAGTTCAGTGGGGAAATCTGAATCAGGCGAGGTGGCTGCGTGATACTTAACAATATAAATTGCATTTCGGTTTTTGGGGAGATTTTATCAAAAAATTTGACATTTACGTAATGTTATATCTGTTAAGGGAATATAGGTGGGTTTTTTTAAAACCTTTATTTTATTGATTTATATTTTCAGTTTTTGAATTTCTTATCTTTTATGATTTCATACTCTTTTTCCTCTTTGGCGTTCATTTCATCTTTTCTAATTTAAACAAAATATTCTTTTTGTTTCGGTTAATTTCCTTTTTCCTTTCATTCTTTTCTTCGCTCTCTCTGTCCTATTTCTCTGTCGCTGTCTCATATTATACTGTTGTTGGATTTTGGAGGGAGTCACCGCAGAATAAAAACGATTCAAATTAACAGAAAACATATATAAAAATAAACAGGTCTCTTAATAATTATCAGTATTATAATTCTATAAATCATTTTTACACAGTTTTGATTTTCTAGTGATTAACACTGAAAATGTAAACACAAAGACATATTATACAAACAAGCAAGAATAAATTATTGAATTAACCTAGTTGATACTATCAGGAATTATAAAAACTAAAACTAAAACTAAAAACTAAAACGAATTCAAGTATTATATTTTATTGATTATTCAGACCAATATTCTCTTTTTCAGTTCATTTCGGACGCCTTTCATTAAAAGTTTACATTAATAATTTAAATACAAATATCTTCTCTTTAATTAAAACGAAATACAAATAATTAAAACTTCAGGTCCAATAAAAATAAGATCACTTAATTGTCAAATTAGCAGTAATAATAGTAGTAGCTGTAGAAGCAGTAGTGGTAGCAGTATTAGTAGTTGTAGTAGCAGGAGTAATGGTGATAACGCTTTTGGTGGTATAATAGTTGTAGTAGTAGCAGAAGTGATAATAGTAACAACCGTAATAACGGTGGTAGTAGTTGTAGTGATAGTATTAGTGATATTAGTAGTTGTAATAGTAATAGTGATGGTAGTAGTAACAGTTATAATAGTAGTAGTTGCTATATAAGAACACACTTTAGTAGTAGGTGTAGTTTTAATTTTTACAGTGACGAAAGTGATGTAGCAGTTTTGCGTGCAGAGATCTGATGATGCCCGGGGCCAACTCCTTGATTATATGCCCCCAAAGACTCAAGTGTAAGGCCTAGTACTGAGAAATATGATGGGAAAGGAAGATATTTTGAACATGTAAACATAGTTGAAACATAATATAAACACTTTATTCGATTTAAATATAAATGTATTAAGTTCTTTTCTCTAAATCGATGCCCACCTAGATGCCCGGGGCCACCGCTCCTTCGCCCCACCCCACCCCGCAACACGCCACTGTTGCCAGTATATTATAATAACAAGTGATTGCTGTAGTAAATGTAGTAGTGGTAGGAACAATTCTTTATGTTGTGCTAGTTATATTAATAAGAAGAAAAGAAAATGTCTGTGATATAATTACGACAGAAACAAAACTGATCTTCAAAACACTTCACATCTGATCTGTCTTCGTTTGACTCGAAATGCATCAGTTAGGTGAAAAATGTCATTTTCACTGGATTTCAAAAAATAAACCTTTATAAAAATATCATAAAGTAAACTTGAACTTGGCCGGTTGCTGATGAATGCACGGAATGTGTGGAATGATTACTCGAAAAGAAATCGTTTAATTTTTTTCAACTTTGGTTCACATTTCTTTTTTTTTTTTTTTCCTTAATCTTTGCTTTCAAATATTCACGATATTTTAAGTAACTTAATCATTTTATAAAATAATTATTGTTAGGAAAGTATGAAGGTATTATCGTTCAAAAACTGTTTGAAGAAAATGTTGTAGTCGTAGATAAATACGACTCAATGAAAGCTGTTATATATATACTGCGGAACGTTTTGCTGGCTGATGCAGTTCGAGTTTTAGACGCTAAAAGTTATGATAAACAACAAAAAATAGTAAACCTTAAAATAAAACTTTCTGTGAAACCATAATTACTATTCACAATATTTTTTTGTTTAGAAAGATATAAAAATTAAATAAATTAATTAATTAATTAATAGTAGTAGTGATAGTTGTAGCTGTAGTAGTAAGGGTATGCGTAGCAGTAGTAGTTGTAGTAGTTGTAGTAGTAGTAGTAATAGTTATAGCAGTAGTAAAATAATGAATTGTTGATTAAATGTAAAAATAAAACATATAATGAATAATACTTCATTACTGAATGATAACTGATGGGAATTGTACAGACAGACATAGCTAAATATCTCACAGTTTGTCTCGTAACAACTTCACCCTCTAATTCGCTTGATACGACTCCAAGTATCACTCGTAGACTGATCTAAGTCAATATTCGCGACTTCGCACAGTGAGTCAAAATATGACAGATGTAGATCTTGTATTGAATCAGGTCTTTTGTTTTAAAGCTGCCGGGAATTTTTAAATAAACATGAATATTTGGCACACGAACTATGTGTTATTAAATCATTAGACTGAAGACTATTTTATTTTATTTATTTTTATTATTTATTATTTTTATAATTTATTCATTTACGTATTATTTTTTGTTTGTCTTGTTGCATTTTTTAATCATAGTTTTCATTTTTTAATATATATTGTTGTTTTCTTTAATTTTTCTTTTTTTTCTTTTTTCTCTTTTTTTTCTCATTTCGGGCAAGTGTTTCTTGACTCTTTGTTTAATTTGTTTCTTAATTTGTGAACGGCTTTGAATAGCCGGTGGTACTGTTTACTTTTAATAAAATTGTAATAACTGATGCCAAATTCATCTCGTGTAAACATTCTGGCATTTTAACATTATAGATGTTGATAGAGGATATTTGTAATTAGTGAACAGATTCAGTTAAGTCTCTCTCTCTCTCTCTCTCTCTCTCTCTCTCTCTCTCTCTCTCTCTCTCTCTCTCTCTCTCTCTCTCTCTCTCTCTCTCTCTCTCTCTTACAATCTCTCTGGCTCTCAGTTTCTCTCGCTTTCTCTCACTCAGATTTTCACTGCATGAACTTTTAGAAAATGTTCACATTTAGTTAATTATAAAAATAAACTAATACTGGAAGATATTCATATTGATATTGAACAAACATCAAGAAGTCACGAGGGATAAAGTCAACATAAAGACAGTCCAAAATAACCTGCCTTAATAAAGACATATGGATCGAAATAAATGCACTGTTTATAACTAAAGTACGTTATCTGTATTGTTTTGTTAAAATATGTTTGCCAAAGATTGCGTTCGTTACCGGTATTAGCTTTTTAAGACCCTAGATTGATCTCCGAACGAAAACAGGACAAACTGGTTTAGAAAATATCTCTCTGCGAAATTATACTATGTTAAGCTGACGAATTTGCACTTGCATGAAAATATGCAGGAATTTCTCACAGCAATATCATCCTTTTTCAGATCGTTTTTCTGCAAAGATATCGACGAAAATTTCGTAATATTTCATAAGATTCAGTAATGGAATTTTTTATTTATTATATTTTTTTAATATTTTTTTTATTATTCTTATTTTATTATTATTATTATTATTATTATTATTATTATTATTATTATTTTGTATTAATATTATTATAATAATATATATATATATATATATATATATATATATATATATATATATATATATTATTGTTATTACTACATCTATTATTTTTGATATTTCTTATTCATTTATTTCTCATTATTTACTAAATTTGTAATTATGATTTTGTTGAGTTGCTTTTATCTTTTCTTTATTTTTATAATTATTCGTATACTTTAAAATAAAATTTAAAAATCACCACGTTTGTTGATATCTTGCCGATATTATATTTACTGTGATATTATGATTTTAAATAAAATATACAATTACTATTATCCGACTTTTTTTTCTTCTGAAAATATCACAGGTATATTTCGCTTCGTTTGTGTGTGTTAGACGTTTTAATTTTCTATTTCTTATTTTATTTTATTTTATTTGTTGTTGTTGTTGTTGTTGTTGTTGTTGTTGTTGTTGTTATTATTATTATTTAGTAATTTGTGTATAACTACATTTAAATTGACTCTTTACCCAAGTTTCATCAAACTGGTTTAAATCATTCTTTTACAGTGTCGGCCAGTCTCAACATCGATCAAACTGTGCTTGAAAGATAGCTAGCCAACACCACAGTCACAGCCTCTTCTTCTCTGTAACAACTGAACCATTCTACATCTATCATTATGCTTGTGGCGAACTGCTGATTTAAAATAATTCCTATAAAACATCCCATAAAGCCTACTTCATTCATTCATTCATATCAGATAAAATAACATTTAGTGGATGTCTTTAATTACTTTTATGTCTGTTTTATTTGTGTTGTGTTGTGTTGTGTTGTGTCGTGTTTTGTTTTGTTTTGTTTTGTTTTGTTTTGTTTGTTTTTATTTTATTTTTAGTTCAGTTTCAGTTGTTGTTGTTTGTTTTACGTTTCATCATTATTATTATTATTATTATTATTATTATTATTATTATTATTATTATTATTTGTAGTTGTTACGTTGACGTAGAAGGCTAACAACTGAAGGGAGATAACCGATTGTTTCTTGGGCTACCCATTGATAAATGAAGAGATTAAATTATTCGGCAGAGTATCTGCAGATATTAACATATAATAACTACCATTCAGTATTAAGATAATTCCTCAAAAATCATGCTTTGTATTACTGAAACTATCCTGAATTTATGCGATTAGAAATAGTCAGTACCGCCCGAAAAGCATCGTTATTACTGATGGCGACTTATTATTGGAATGGTGCGCTTGGTGGAAACTAAAATACGAAATATAAAGCCGGAAATTTCCATTAAGCCCATTTCCTGACATCGAGTGGAACACGAGCTTCATTTATTTTTCACGTTTTATATACATATCTTTTAGCAGCAGATATGATTCGCAGTTTTACAGGCAGAAGAGGATTAAGACTTTTGCAGGTACAGATTTACCATAAAAGTTATTAGTGTATGCATTATAAATGTGCATCAGAACAATAAAATCGGCATCTGTTACTGTCGACCTCAACTTTAATTAACAGTTTTTCGCTAGTTCATTACGTCCATTAATACATTTTATAATGTTGTCTTTCGATGTCTGTAAATTAGATTGAAATGAAATAAACAAGCTATAACTTTAAAAATAAAATTATTATGTTATTTAAAGAAAAAACACATTTGAATTCAGTATCCTGATGCAATAATTTAAAGAGGATTGCCTCTTCTATCTATTATTATACTACTACTAGTAATAATAATATGTAAAAAGTGTATTACTTTTAGTCATATGACTCATTTGTGTTTCAGTGGCAACTGTAATGCATCGGGTTGAAGTTTGTAGCATTATATCAATCAAAACTACTTATCTTTTCAATGATTTGTATAAGGAATAAGTTCAATAACGTTAAATCAAAGATGAAAATTATTTAATTAGGATTATGCATTAGAAAACTGGAATTTACTTTTAAGGATACATGTCATAAATATTTCTCTATTTTCTAGCACGCAGTACGTCAGACAGAGCAACAGGTACGATGTCGGTCGCATCTTCCATTTAACACTGTCGTGTTGTTTGTACCACAGCAAGAGGCCTGGGTTGTGGAAAGATTTGGAAAATACAACAGAATTCTTGAACCTGTGAGTAATGGATGCCTGTCGTTTGTAATATTTATTTTAAATACTGTGAGAATTATACATAATTTAATATTTCAGATTACTTTAAAAAATAAAATAAATAATTTACCCATAATATATCATTATTTGGTTTGATTATATCAAACATTCACAAGTTAAATTATAGTTGTAAATGTATCATATTCTTTTCAGGGATTGAATATAATTTTGCCTGTAGTAGATTCTATAAAATATGTGCAGAGTCTTAAAGAGATTGCACTGAATGTGCCTCACCAAGCAGCAATCACACTTGGTAAGTCATTATTACTGTTAATATTTATATAGTTATTATTATTGTTGTTAATATCTATATAGTCGTTATTATTAGTATTAAATAATTAATATTTAAATAATTAGAAATATCATTGTTAATATTTGTATAGTTAAAATTAGGTTTATTATTCAAAATATCTGCATTTCTATTAATTATTGCTGTTAATATTTTGCAAATGGATTTCAGTTGATTGTTATTATTAATATGTTCATCATTAATCACTTCAGTATAATATATACAAAACAGTGAAATTTATAATCATATGTTGTAAGCTACATCTGTGTAGATAATTCCAGCAACATTAAATAATTATATTGTCTCAGAATGTGTTTATTGTTATTTTTGAGTATTCACAAGTGAAAATAACTTTTTTAGTAATTATTATATTATTTTGATAAATAATAAACTGTGTTGTAAATTATTTATTAATTTCAGATAATGTAACTCTAACAATGGATGCTGTTTTGTATCTTAGAGTAGTCGAACCATATAAAGTAAATATTGATTCACTTATTCTCATTTCTGTTTTTCATTTAACAATCCAGTATCTCTAACTTGTAAAAGATGAGAGTATCTCTAACTTGTGAAAGATGAGAGAAAACATAAAAATATAATTATATATCTTGTAAAATTTCCACACTTGGAGAACAGTAATTTCTTTTTATTACTTCTTAACAGCTGGTTTATATAACTGTAACAGATTAGTTTACTCATTTCTTTTTGTTGCCATGGAATTAGGAGGATACAGTAAGAACTAGAAAAAGAAACTCATTTTTTTTTACTATTAGATCAAATATGCAAGAACTAAAATACTAAAATACTTTGAATCTATCAAATTTATAGTGAATTTTGTTTCATAAATTTTTTATTTCTATTAAAAAAATATGAATATATATATATATATATATATATATATATATATATATATATATATATATATTATAATTGTAAGTATATTGTTGTGCTGTAGGCCTGTTATGGAGTGGAAGATCCAGAGTATGCCATCACACAGTTAGCTCAGACAACAATGAGATCAGAAATAGGAAAAATGTTACTTGATGCAGTCTTTAGGGAGAGGGAGTCTCTCAATTATAACATTGTTGGTAAGATTGTTTTTTTTTATTTTCACCTCTGTTATAAATCAGTCATGTTTTATTAAAAGATTTTTTTAAATATTATTTTATATGTATATAATTACTATTATTATTATAATTACTTTTATTTTTGCACTTCATCTGTTTCATGAAATATTGTTAGATGTATTTAGACTTTAAATTTTATTGCCTAAAGATACTAAAAACTTTTTAATTGCAGATCATTTAACATTTTTAATAATTAACTAACTTAAATATAATTATAAAACTTTTGGAGATTTGCTGACTTACTAATTCGATCTTGTTACACTTATAATAACAGAACTGTCAGGTGTTTTTAAATATCCTACACAGAAACTACATGATGTGAATTTATATTTACAGAAGCCATAAACAAAGCATCTGAAGCGTGGGGTGTGAGGTGTATGCGATACGAAATCAGTAAGTCACAACACAACATTTTTATTACTGATTTAATTTAATTCCATATAATATAACTTAGTAACCTTGGTTTTACTTAGGGAAAAAGTATAGTTTTCTCCTTTTTCCTTTATTTCAAAATTGTAATTCTGGGCTGAAAGGTGTTTGGTTGCTCTCAAAATAACTGTTAAAATAAGTTACTTCTTAAATTAGGAAAAAGGCACAAATAGCACAGTGGTTTGCAATAAACTAAAACTGTTTTTATGTAAACAAGAACAGTTTCAGAATCATTTTACTAAACTAAATAAAATTAATGGCAGTTAAGAAAATCTGTGTAATGTTTTGTTTTGTACTTTCTAAGAGATGTCACAATGTAATTCTGAATCATACATCAGTCTGTTGTCATGCGCTGTATAAAAACACTGTGTCTTGTATTTTACTGCATAACTCTTCATTAAGCATGACTGTACAGACTTGCTGAGTAATAATATTATATTATGTTAGGTCTTATGAAATCTGCTTTAAACTATATCTGACATTTTATTATAAAATATTGTTTATGTTTGTGTAACAGGAGATATCAAGTTACCACAGAGAGTGCAAGAAGCCATGCAGATGCAGGTGGAAGCAGAAAGAAAGAAAAGGGCAGCCATTTTAGAATCAGAAGGTTTTTAATTATTATTTTATTCCATTTGAAAAAAAACAAACATATTTTGCTCTGTTCTATATTTATGTTGAAATTATTTAATGAATAAGACTAAAGCTTAAATTTTTATTTAAAACTGCTGTTGTTGATTGTGTTTTTATTTGATAATTTGTTTTTGTTTAGGTATACGAGAGGCAGAAATTAATGTAGCAGAAGGTAAAAAACAGGCGAGAATTCTCAACTCAGAAGCCAACAAGATGGAACAAATAAATCAAGCTGTTGGTATGCAGTCATTTGTTAAATACTTGTTTCCCTTTTGATTCTTATTTTTATTTTTTGTAATCTGTAGTTTTTATTAAAACTGTCAATTTCAATTATACTGGTTAGACAAACTGGGAAATACTGGAAAGGTGAAGGTGGCATGTGATCACTGTAAAGTATTCTGCAACCCTTTGCTATAAAGATGAACAGATTTGGTCCTCTATAAAAATTGAATGTGCAGAAAGTAAATAATGGTATTGCCATTAAATTGCTTTAATTATTATGATTTTCACCTTTAAACATTTTACTTGTATTTCTAGGTGAGGCAGAAGCTTTAATTGCCAAAGCAACAGCAAAAGGAAAATCAGTCAGCATTGTAGCCCAGGCTTTATCTCATAAAGTGAGTGATTTAAATATCATTATATCCAATATCTTTGATTCAGTACATTCTGCATAATAAATGCCAGTACTAATTCGGAAACATTTTACAATATTAGTTTGAATATGAAATCATACTTGATTCACTTGTTTTGTTTTAATTTCAGAATGGTATGAATGCAGTTTCATTCAATGTTGCAGAGCAGTATGTGAAAGCATTTAGTAACCTGGCAAAGACTGGAAACACCTTGATTTTACCTGCAAGTACAGGTGATGTGTCCAGCATTGTAGCTCAGGTAAAATAATTGTATTAAGTATTTTGTTAAATTTTTTGGATTTGATATGGGTTAAAACAAGTCCACGATTGTTTGTGTAGATCTTTTAAAGTGTCTGTATTTCGTTATATGCCTTAGATCGTTTTATTTTCCATATCACCCATTGTTCCTCAACTGACAATCAAAGGCTGTGTTATCAACTTTCCGTAACTACACATATAATAGAATATTACTAAATAAAAAATGTATGTAGTCAAATAAAATATATTTTCTGTCCTTTCCTATTGAACTGTAATTGGAAATTATCAATCCAAAGGATTCTATGCTTGAAATGATATAACTATGACAGAATAAAACAAGATTCTTTGCTTAATTTAATTCCTTCAGCTGCTTAAACAAAGAATGTTGTATTAATGAAACATATGAACAGTTTTTATTTACTCCATTTGTAAAGCACTGGATCATGAAAAAGATGTTTAGTTTTAATTCCTGAGTGAGAAATGAGTAAATATTTGACACTGATGTATTTACATGAATGTTTGCAGGCTATGACAATCTACAAGAATCTAGCAGACAAAAATATCGACACAAATACCGAGGTTGAAGATACCATGGACGAGACCACTACGGCAACTGAAACACTATCGTCGTTGTCCCAGTTTGAGAAAATGGAGGAATTCTCATCTCCGACATTTGACGAAATTGACCAGAGAGATTCTGAAAAGACAGACTCCGCACACAGCAAAATGGACCATAGCGATGACAAAACAACAAAAAAGCCTTCTTGATGTAAACCTGTTTGACATTTCGAAAACTTAAAGTGTACAACATGACTGTGATGAAACTCCAGTTTTTAAGTTGAATTGTGTGATGGAAAGATCACGTAAAAGTTAATTATGAATCAAAGATGGTGCACATTTAATGTATGTAAAAAATTTTAATTTTTTTTTAAATCATGTATATACTAACAAAGTAAAAATTCTGACAGGAAGTTTTTTTGTTTGTTTAAATTCATATCTTTTGAGTTGGTTCAGTTTTGGGCATTACTTCATAAATTATATTTTTATGGAAAACATGATAGCTTTCAAACAAAATGAGAATTCACCTGTAAAATTATTTTTCAAAATGTAATGATAAAAAAATAATAATAATAAAATGAAATAACAGTGCTGAAACAGTTAATATACATTCAGCTTTAAAAATTATTATTTCATGTGGTGAAGGAAATAAAATTGGATGTAATTTGGTTTTTAATCATTGCTTCCAAATCTTTATCTTAGTCATCTCATTTATATTTTAATTTCCTTAGAGGACCACCTTGTGAAATTAAAACAATTGTAATTTTCAATGTCTACAGAATGACAATCACTTCCATAAAACAACTTAACAGTGGTAGATCACATTTTTCACTCACTGATGCTACAATGTAAATATGCATGTGCATCCTGGGACATCATACAGTTTAAAATACAAACCTGAAATGTAATGAAAAGATATACACATCTGTCCCCTGATTCCAAATGTTATTAGTAAATTGATAGTGTTCTATTGAGATGGCAAAAATAGCAATTGTAATACATTCCAGTTAGCATAGGGTTCAAAAATGATACTTGTCTTATGACTTGAAAGTTTTAGAATTTAGTGTATTTAATACATGTAGTACAAGAACTAAGGTAAACAGCTTTACCATTTCAGTTCTGTAACAACAAATGATTTATAAATAACTCACATAAAAAATGCTGAATATATGGTTGTGTGATAGTTATTAAATATTGAAAGAGCCCATAACAAACTTTTATAAAAAAAATTATCTGAAATTTGCTTCTGAGGGTCATCACATGCTAATTTTTTATCCTAGGTAATCAGTTTTGTGTCTGCAGGATATAAAACAGTAATTTCAATGCTTATAGTTTTAAAAATCTTCCATGTCTTTGTCAAATGGTCCTTAGTTCATTCTGTTGCCCAGGAAACAGTTTATTATATATATATATAAAAAAAAAAAAAAAAAAAAAAAAAAAAAAAAAAAAATCATTGAAAACATTTTATTATATCAAAAATTAGCACATTATTAGAAAATATATATGTATAAACAAAACACTGGAGGTAAACAAATTATGTTAATGTTTTTCATTATAAACAATTTGAGCATAAATATTTTCACCGTTAGTATTGATATTTAAATGGCATCACAAGTTCAAAGTATTAGCAAAAATAAATTAATAATAACTTCATATCCATATCTACAGCAGCAGGATTAGTATTATTTTGAATTGTGCAAGTGCTAAAGATTTAAATAAATCCACATTTTTATATCACAGAATTTTACAAAACTTGTATTCAACTAATGCACCAGCTTCATATTTCAATTATCAAAATTATCTATCATAATTCTTATCGAAAACATATAAAAATTTATTTGACTGTGTGCAGTAGATTTGCCAGATCATGAAAACAGAATTAGGAAATAAACAGTTTGTCTTCATGCACCAATTATTTCATTAAGAATGAAGAGCACCAGTGATCAACATTTTCTATTTCAATTCACATTAGGACATACAGTTTTATTTATTGCCAATTTGTCAAACCAGGACACTTAATAAATATTTTATAGTCACATTATTTCATTTTCTTTAGTTACAAGCATAATGATGAAAATTTGCTATTTCAGTACATATATTATAATTTTGTTCTGATCATTTACAATAGTAGCCTTGCCAATTTCTCAACTACATCTATAATTTTTTTGTCCTACCAGATGATTATTTCATTATCTCCAAGTATCCGTAGGAGCAGCACCAGTTATCACTATTTTAGTTCATATTTGGGCAGAGAATTGTGTTCAGTTCATTTATAACAGCCTTGCTATTTTCTCCACACAGAAATGTTTCGTGGTTTCCGTCAAAGTAAGTAATGTGCACCTTGCCTGTGCAGTGCGGCACCAGTCCATAGTCCAGTGAGAGGGGAGTGGAATTCCGAGGTTCACACTTCAGTCGCAGCAGATAGATATCTCCTGTAGCAAAATAAAATGAAACATTCTAAATGTAATTCTGGAACTGGAGTTTTTGTTCATCCCACACTAGATGTATTTATAGTCTTTGTTTTAAATTATATTATTTTATTATTATTAACAATTTTATTTTTATTTCATTTTTATATTAATTATTGTTTATTATTTTCATCATCATTACTATTTTTATGATTATTATTATTATTAGTATAGTAGTAGTAGTATTTTTATTATTATTAAGATAATTACCCTCAAACTTGTCATTTACTTCATAGTCGTCAATGATCTTTCTGATCTGCACAGTCTCAATTGCCTTCTTCTCGCGAGTCAGTCTGATAAACTCTTTAGCTGAGTTGTAAACTCCGTCCTTCGCCATCTTCAGATGATTCCTGTTCTGCTGTATCCGACTCTTAGCAGCCAGCCATTTTGTTTTCTGAGGACTTGGACTAAAAGCAGATTGGTTTAGCAAATTATCAACTAATTAATGAAAAAAATAATACAGGCCCTGAAGCTGTATTTAGAAAAGTGTTGGTGTTTTTTAAATCATTACAGGCTATAAATGACTGGAAATGTGAAATGTTTGTAAGACCTATCAATAATGTTTGTTGTTCTTTTACTTGTCTAAGTAATAATGTACCATGATAAAATCTTTATTTTTTTATTTATTAGTTATTGTTATTGTTAATAATTTTATTATTATTATTATTATAGTTTTTTATAAATCAGACCTGTTATGTATATAATAACATTCACAGTATTTAAAGTGTATTGAAAGTTCAGTATTATATTGTATGTGATAACAATCACACCTGACAAGAACATTGCCCATACAGATGTCAACAGCCAGAGCTGCCCTAGCAGACAGGTTAGGAATTTGTTCCAAGGCTTCTTGCACCATCTCCCTGTGTGGGATTGGTCCAAACAGTTCCATGTACCACATTATAGAACCCACCTCCAGCAAATCTGCCACCTGAAACAAGAGATTTTCAGTCCTCATGGTTTAATGATAAAGTATGAATATTTATGTTTACAGATTTCAAGAGGAAGGATAAAATGCAAACTGGTTGAAATGTTGTCTAAATTAACATTTTATCATGTTTAGACAGACCAACCTATTTGATTAACTGCCATTAGTCATATGTTTATTTGTCAGTTTATAACACAGGCCAAGATTTGGTGCACACTTAATACTCTGCCTGTTACCTGGATAAAAATGGTATTATCCCACATTGTTATATATTGTAGTGGACCAATAATAAATAAATGAAAGAAAGACTTATAATTTTATTTCATCTAGATAACACAGCACACATGTGTAGGTTTGCATTTTAATTTAGAGCACTATAATTTGGTTAATGCTCATGAACATTAAAATTTCAAGTCTGACGTGCTGGGAATCACTGTCTGAATTATCACACCACCATCACAAACGTCAACAGCAGTGGACATGTCTGAAGTGCAAAACATGTTTACACTTATTGTCTCCTGATCACCTAAGCACGTTTCAGCAGATAGCCAACATCATCTAAGAACTGAAGAGGTGTCTTGACTCTCTGCTGTAGCTGATGTTTGAATCTAACTAGTCTGTTTTCCATCTCTCTGTACACACATTGTGGGATGGAGGAGCGGATCAGTCCGCAAGTGGTGTTCCTGATTTGATCACCAATGGTATCCCAGTGCATCTTCCATTTCAAGTCTGTCAAACAACAGTCTTCCGTTGTAGAGGTGACTTGTCTAAGAGGGGGACTTGATGGCAATACCCTGACTGCAAACAGCAATAAATACTCCACTTTCCGAAGTCCAGCCATGGTGCAAGTATTCCATGATTTGACATTCCACAGTAATATATATATATATATATATATATATGCAAATGTCTCAAAAGCTACTATTTGAGTACACTCACTATAATCTGGTAACAGTACTTCACAATTGGAATTCTGTTAAAAAATTATTTTTTTAATATCTCACTGCTGTATCAAAACATGTCTCCTTCAAAGTCCTTCTCCTGCTTAAGAAGAATGTCTCCTTATAATTGAGTAACCATGAAAACGTGCTGCCCACCAGAGTTGTGATTACAACAGTTAGAAGTGAAACCCAGTCAACACTAGCTGATCATTCCCCACACAGGTGTGTCCAGCTTACTTACTGCTTGACTGCTTTCCAAATTGTATGACTATTGACCATATGACTAATGGGCATATGAGTAATGGGTGGATACCATCTACTTCATTATTATTAAAGGTTATGCAAAGATCAAATAAGGCTGTTTATATTATAAAAATCAATAACCTGAATCCAGTTTTATAAGAAATAAGAAATGCATTTGGAATATATGTTGATATTAATAAAATCTGTCATTTAACTGTATGTAATGCATACAAACACATTAATATAACATTGCATATATAACTTCATTATCAGTAAGCTAGAATAACTCACCATGTGATCTGGTGTTCCTTCTGGTATGTGTATCTGTCTAATTCTCTTTGTCTGTCCATGTGCCCACTCTGGTGATCCATCCAGCATTATTAGGTACTCAACCTAAACATACAACTTAGATCATCTGTATTGATCTTACTGAACTAATGAATGAATATTTGGTGGATGACAGATGGATCAAGGAAAGTTCAAATTTACCTACATTAAATTTCTGTAAATTCCATTCTTTTTAAATATATATCAGAAACTTTATATTTTAATTTTTTCTCAACTTACAGTTTTGTTAGCATCCTGTAGTTGTCTGGCTATTTCAAAAGCAATCATTCCTCCAAATGAGTAACCGAGAATCCGATATGGTCCTTGAGGATTCTCTTCTTCTATGCATTTTCTGTAGAAACTAAACAAACCAATAGAGATTTCAATTAACCAAGATCAATGGTCATTAGAAACATTCCCTTCTCTACTGAAAATTCATGAATTCATAACTTGGCTACAATCGAGAAGCATGGATTTTCTTTCTTTGGTCATTCTGATTATTAAAATTCCAGTAGTTTAATTCTTATAAATTGTAATCTGTTAAAGAGGAAACCTGACTATGTAGATGACTGTCAATCAGTTACAAGAGAATGTTCAACTTTGTTAAACCAGCAGAGCACACACCAATACCTTAAATTAAATCAGCAATGGCCTGAAATGGGAAAGTCTTTTCTAGTATTTTAGTGATTTTAAAATCTGTATTAATTGTGATGGTGATGTTCCCACCTGGCAATGTCTTTGACTGATGTCCGAGGAGTACTTGATGACATCTGAACCCCAATACACGGCACCTTCAACTTCATTCCAACAGGTTGTAACAAAGTAAGAGTGCCTATAAAATATATAATTAATTAAATAAATATGTATGTGTGTATGTATGTATAAAAATATTTTGTATGACCTGTCACATCAAGATAACTCTAAAAATTGAACAATACTGAAACATATACAAACTAGAAATGCTCTAATAATTTTTGGATAAAATATTTTACCACCTATTAAATAATATATATATAAAATATAAGTTTTTATTAAGAAACTAATCACCTGTAACGGGGTGAACCATGTAGAGGGGAACACCAGTAGAAATGCTGTTCAATCTGACTAGAGTTGGGTCACTTCTTGATGGCGTCATGAATATTTTCAGGGCTGGAGTCATTGGGGTACGGGGGGCTCCCACAAACACCAGATCCAGCTGTTTTTGTATAGAGAACGTGTGTCTGCAAATTTCAACAATTAATTCTTTAAAATAAATATCAGAAAAAGAAGAGTTTATCACAGTGGTGGTAGACTGCTGTGTCATTTGACTAGTTGCTTTAGCACAGTATCTAAAGTAAGTGTTTGGAGTATGAAGAAATATATATTTAACAAAACACTATAGTTTTATTTTACTGGCAATTAATCTTTGCTAGAAATAAAGGATAATTTAGGTAACTAGCCTGAAAGGATGCAGTGAGGCTGACATTTTTATTTATTTATTTATTTCTGCAATATCATTTTCCAATAATAATAAAAGTGAATAAATTCATTACAAAGTCCTTCAAGGATGTTTAACATTTCAATTACATCACAAAACAAATTCTTGGTCAGTCAACAAATATTAACAGGAAAGACTGACTGCTATAATACACATAATAGACAAATGCATACAAAGTATAAAGAATACGGTTTTATAAATACAAATATTTCAGTACATTCAGCTGCAAGTTTGGTTCTGTTAGTATTTATCACTTATGATGTCAGTGAAAAATAATTTAAATCAGGACTTACGGTGTTGTGAAGGAATCAACCAGTCCCTGATTTCTCTTTCTTTGTTGTTTTCTTTTTACTTTGTCAACAGCAGGCTTTGTTAAAATATTTCTGTTTTAAAAGAAAATGAAACAACCAGAACATTTGCTGTCTTTGTTAAAGTCAATGGGAAGTATATTTTGTTGTGAGAAATTAAATCTAACTGAATACTTTATCCTCATCAATTAAATGTGAAAAGTAAGGTGTATTTTTCTTTTCTTTTCTATTGAAAATCTGAAATGTGAATTATAATAGCTCATCTTCTTCCAGAGGCAGGAACCTGTTTTATTTTTGTATTTTGTTTTTCTTGCCAAATTTATTTCCTTTATTTTTAAAATACATGCCATCCACATATTGTTTAAGTTGATAAAATCCAAGAGTTTAAATAAGTTTTCAGTCAGGAAAAAACTCACATTTGTGATACATATTCTGCATTAACATCTGGTTTGTGAGGTAGAACACTCTGGTATCCAGGATCTCTCTCTATTGTAGCTATTGGTTTTCTGGTTAAATATTTTTAAATGATTGATAACACAGAGAAAACAATATTTTTAACAGATTATCATTGTTAAAAATAAATAAATAAAAGACTGAGTTTACCTTATTTGTAAGATCAGTCACAGATGTTAGACATTAAAACAAACCTAACTGAATAACCATTTTCTATTTATATTTGTTAAAACCTTTTGTTAGGTTTAGTTACAAAAAAATAGAGAACTTTTTTAATTAGATTATAAAATGTGTTTAATAAAAATATTAACAAAATAAAATTTATACATCTTTCATTAGTGCTTGCATATCAGTTAATATTTAGGCACAAAACAATTTTTACAAAATTATGAAGAAAAACTTACACACATTCCAGTGGTGTTTTTTCACCTTTGTCAGGTATGGTAAAGGAGAGTACAGGTGTAGATAAAGCTGTCTGTGTGTTCACCTTCATCATCTTTTCCAGGTGAGGTACATCTATCAAAGCTGGATACAGTTCAGCAGTTTTGCATGGTGGACTGCTACTGGAAATGAGTGTTTCGTCAAATGGTGCAGACTGCAGTACAGAAGATTCCTTGAATACACAAAAAATATTTTAAAACGAAGTGTGAAATATTTCAATGCCAAACTAAGCATTTAAATGACATCACAATGACCATACAGATAATGAAAAATAAAGCAAATGCAGCCACAAGCGGGGATATATTTATAAGCAGTTAGTAATTTTTTACATTCATTTTGTCATAAACAGAAACACATGCACCATGGCCTTTTATGAAATAGTCATGGGACATTGCGTGGAATTGAAAAGTAATTCATAGTCAGTCATTATCCCAAAAGACTATTATTATTATCTACATTTGTACAGACAGCCAAGTCCACAACACTGCAGATCACTTTGTACCAAAAAAATCACTAGACCTCTGTGGACAAGACGCAGATGTAAACTGCTAGATCAAACCTGGTGTTGCGGTAAAAAGCTTTCCTGGATTTTCTGTAATGCAGCAACGTCTGACTGGGACAACTCGGTGAAAACATCACCCACGTTTATTCCTGGCTTGTCTAGCACATGAAGCAGACTCTGCAGCTGTATTGTTTGTGACGATGTCCACGTCTCTGTCAAACTGTAGGTAAATCCTTTCATCTCAGGGTAGCCTTCTTCAAACAGCTAGACAAACATACAATACATAGAAAGTAATGAGTAAAAAGAATGAATGAAATAAGTATTTCTCAATAGTCAGTATCATAAAAAAAGAAAGAATTGTAACTAGTATATTGTGGAATAACAGCAATAATATATATTTTTTTATATAGCCTAAAAAATATGTATTTGCTAATTCTAATTTATGAATGAATACTTCGGAACCTTAATTTTAATGTCACGAAAGAAAAAACAGCTTTAAAAGTTGTCATAGAATCTATGGTGTCAGACAAAAGGTAATTGTCATATGTTCAGTACAGTATAATTAAAAATACCATCTGGTACATTTAACACATTTAAAACAGATATACTTTCAGATCGGTAGTATTGGATAATTAAGAATAAAATCTATTGTATTTATCATAGAAATAAGTGTTCAGATTTCAGAATTTCAGATAAGCAGTCTTCAACGTGTGTTATAATCTAGTCAAATGAATGGAGAGAAGTGGATTACATTTACCCGTTTGATGGCTTCTGACACTGCATTGTAAACTAACAATTTAACATCATCAACAGATTTCTTCATCAGGGTCACAAAAGCCTGTGCTGGGTCAACAGCAACAACAGATATGTTTCTGAGGAAATGATTCATTCCAAACTTGTCTGACATGCTGGGAGTCACTGTCTGAATTATCACACCACCATCACAAACAACGTCAACAGCAGTGGACATGTCTGAAATACAAACATGTAGATGAGATCAAACATACAAAACACTTGTAGCCTACAATGCAAAAACACATACAGACAGTATATCAGACACAAATACATACAAACACAAACACACACACACACACAAACACACACACAAACACACACACACACACAAACACACACACACACACAACCACACAAACACACACACACCCACACTGTAAAGATCACAGATAACACAAGACTACACACTGTACACACTACACACCACACTGAACACAAAACACACATATACACAACACAGATTATGCACTAAATGCAGTGAGAATTAACATTTATTCTGATTTAATGATCTCTGGTTTGTTACGTTCTGAAAACAGCAAACGTTCTCTGACCTGCTCCACTGTTTTTGATACAGATGTCACATCCTTGACCTATAGTTAGTCGGCGGATCTTTGCAACAATGTTTTTAGCTGATAAATTTCTAACATTTGGAAACATTGGCATCCAAATCTGCTCGGATTTCAGAATCCCATGTTGCAGTGTAGACCCACACCCAAGCTGATCAGCCAGTGCTATTATGTAAATAGCCACAGTATCTGAAAAATGTATATAACATTCATTACATATACATTTAATACTTTCTATCAGTAACATACTTCTGATTGTTTTACTGAGAAAATAAATTACCATGTTCTATTGATTAATTTCAAGGAATCTTGCATTCATCAACTGATTTTTCTACAACAGGTAAACAAAATCTTTGATAACCTAGTGGATTAATCTTTCTCATTAAAAATTTAAATTATTTATTTTCTTTATATAGTTTTAACATGAATTTTGTTTAAAAAATCAGATTAACAAAAGAGTAATGAATAGGAATTACTGTCTAACCTAGAGGTGGGAGAACAACAACAGAGGAAGTTTCTGAAGCCTTTGCAGCATCCAACAAAATGTAAGTAGCCAAAACGAATGGAACCATCATCTGCAAGTCAGGAACATGACAAGGAATATCTAGTGGAATGTCACAGCAGGATAAACCACCATCTGTAACGATAAAAATATGTTATTTATATGATATAACAGTTAAAACAGATACTGATATACATCTGTTTACATCATAGTTGACAAGAAAACTTTAGAAAGATAAAGAGAACTTGGACTGATCACATACTCATATCTGGAAAAGATGATCATTCATAAAACTGACTGGTGCTGAGAATTTGAGTAAGACATCAGTGGAAAGGATAACACCTGAAACCAGCTAGAGAAAATATCACTGAGACATTAGAAGACAATTACTGATGGAGTAAGGATGACAAGCATAAACAAATAAAATGTATAATACTAAAGCAGTTAACTTGATATTTTTTTCTAAAATTGAAAGAAATCAAATTTCTCACTGACCAATTTCAATTTTTTTCCCCCTTGTCTAATACTTTTAAATTTAAAATGTAATTCTCCACTTACCAGATTCAATAATTATTCCCATTAACTGTTTGGATGGGTCTGACTGTTTTGATCCTAAACAGAGCATGACTCGGTTCTGTCTGTGTGACTGAGAATTCAGTGTACTGGTGACTATTACAGAGATCAGCAGATCGTCTGTGTGTGTGTCAGATGTCATGTCAGTCTGACATGAGGACTGGTTTAAACTGACTGGTATGTCCGATTTGAACTGCAGAACAAGACATCCAGCCTTTGCAGAGTCCTGTAATAATAATAATAATAATAATAATAATAATAATAATAATAATATTACTTGTACTATTTGTAGTAGAGGCATTAGTAGATGCAAAAACACAAGTATTATTATTATTAATAATAAAAATAATAACAAATGACAGCTCAAATAGTAATAGCATTTACTAGTGATAACAATGAAGAATAAAATACATATCAATAAAATAAAAGCAACAATAACTATTATAATACAATTATAATAATTGTAACTATTATAACAAAAACAGAAGAATGTACAAGTCTATCAATGATAATAACAGTAGGATTAATACTGATACACATACCTGCAACAGCATCCACCATGGTAAGAATGCTGGCTCCCTGTTTGACCACTTCCAGGTGTTTTACTGGATTCACCATCACTTTCACCAATGGCCACTTAATATGTTGTCCAGCAAACTCAAGGACAGAGTTGAGAAATTCCAGCCAGCTGTCCTCCCACAAAATCTCGGTGGTCTCAATTTCAGACAGAGCACTACTGAAATAGTGAAATTTTGTGATGAAATAATAATTCCAAATAATTACTGTATCTGCATAATCATACTGACTGAATATATTAATGACTTCACTTATTGAGGCCAATGGGACCATTCATCTGAACTTTCATAGAAACATACAAACATACCTCGAGTTGTGAGTGCTCCATTTTATGAGTTTTCCGAGTTATGAGCAGCTGCCAGGTCAATTTTATGCTTTTGAGTTGCGAGCCAAAACCCGAGGTTGTTGATACACCGCCGCGTTTTAACAAACAACATAACAAAAAATTTTTGCCAAACATGAGTGAGGTGTGCATATAGTCAATATGGCTAAGCAGTACGAGAGTAATACTCTTACTGTACCATACTGAAGCAGAAGGAGACGATAAAGGCTTTAACTCCAGCCAAAAGCATTAAAATAATTTCTAAGCTGCGGACCTCTGTCCATTAAAAGATGGAGAAACCCTAACCCTGTACACTTTACATAATTAATTTATTTCTTTACATTCTCTTTTGTTTTGTTTTTTTTATACAATATTCGTCATTTATACATACATTTTTCTTATTTAAATATGTTACAAAAAATTGGAGTGGTTTTTGGGGGCTGGGACGGATTAATGGCATTTCAGTTTCATTTGGGAAAACTGATTTGATAAAATGAGTAAACTGAGTTACAAGCTTGGTCACGGAACGAATTCAACTCACTAGTCAAGGTACCACAGTATTTTAGAAACCTGTGTGAACAGAAAACAGCCTAACAGCATATTCACACTAACTGATCATTATGTGATTTTATCTGCTTTTTACCGAGTAGCACTATTTTAAATATTAATATTTATCATGCAAAATACCTGTTCTGCATGTTCTCATTAACATCCATGTCATAGCCAGGAATTGTGGGTAAAAACATGTCTGCTGATGGCAGAAGATATTTTCCTCTGAGAAGAATTCCATCTGTTTAAATAAATAAGTAAGTATGTATGTATGTATGTATGTATGTATGTATGTACATACATAAATAAATAAATAAATAAATAAATAAATGTTGAAAGTATTAATCATCAGTTGTTGTACTGACATACAATTTATGAAACATTGTACATTAAATATCATTATTAGTTTTAATAAAAAAAGAATGAAAGACAGATCTTCTGTTATACAACTACGAAATTTTAAACACCAAATACAGTTAACTATTAATAATTAATAATGTCCATATTTTACATTCTGTAACAACTGTTATCCAGTTGTTTTCATAGCTTTATGAATTTCTGAATCAGAAGTGTTAATAATGGATTTTCTTATAAGCCTTAACTATTTTGTTTTGTATATAAGAAGGATTATCAACTTTCTTATTATTTATAATAAACAATTTGTGTTATTTATCTCCAAAATCAAACTATTACCATCAGGAGAAACACAGAAGCATTTCTGACCAACAAGTACTTCAATGAGTGCATCTTCCACTGTTGCTGGGGACAGTTTGTCAAAGTTCACGTGTAGATCACTCAAAACAATGGAGTCTAAGGCTTCTTCCTTTCCACTCTGTAACAAGTTTTGTGAAATCTGTTCTAGGTGGTTTACACATAAAGGAAATACTTCTAAAGCATTTATTCAAGCATGGATTCAAAATTTCATTCATGGTATGTTTTTCTAATAATGCACATCACATGAGATGTACTTTATATATACATATATATAAAGAGAAAACCATCAGAATATTTAATGGGACACATCTTCATTTCACTGGGATTTTGCTAGTACATCTCATGTGATCTGGATTAGTAGAAAAACACTTTGATTATTCTGAGATGAGAGGTTCCAAACTCATTCAGCCCCTTTCTGGATTCAAACCCAACATTACTGTTATGTTTCTACAGTGTGACCCATACATTCACTTCACAGCATTTTAAATCCACATCTTTATTAGAATACCTACACTGTAAAAAATTATTTAAAAAAACAACAATTACATTAGAAGATGGCAGTGAAAGTGTTACAAATTAAGTTAAGAAATCATTTTGAAAATTAATGACAATTTTAAGAGTGAAATATCAAGGTCTGGGAATAAACAATAGAGAATATTTGATTTAGAAAAAAGCTGAAATCTGTAAATGTGATGGAAATACAAATGTATGATGTTTTAAAAAGTTTACAAACCAGTTTATAACTTATTGCACTGCAAATGTGATAGAGGACAAGAACCAGTGGATCCCAAAGTTTAAAATTATCAATTTCAGGAATTGTGTACAAGTTGTCAATATCATCTTTCTCTGAAAAGAAAAAAACACATTTATTAAAACTGATTTTTCTCTGCCTTTTCTTTTAGAACCATTGTTATTTCAACAATATGAAAAATCAGACAGCATTTACTTCTGTCATTCAAAATTATTTTCACTCACCTTTTTCTATTAAAATATCACCAAAAAAAAAAATAACAAAAACAATCAAAAAACAATAATAATCATAATAATATTCTTAACAACAACATCAACTACTATAAAAACAAGATGATTTTTTTGTTTGTTCTTTTCACCTTGACAGCAGAAGTAGGTCCAGTCAGCAATTGGGTAAGTAATGATGTGATCCCAGCCAACCAGTGGACTTAAAGGTGGTGCAGTACAGTCCAAAACAGCTGATGTCTTAAAGAGATGGCTTACATTGACATCAAACCCTGAAACATAATATTTGACTTGTTATTCATGGAAACACTATTGGATAGATGATTTCCCCTAGACACCTTTACCATAGTTTATATAAATTTATGACTTATGACACACAGACACACTACACACAGACACACTACACACATTTATTCAAAGACAATAATACACATCCTCTCAAGTGTTGTCTAACTGGGCAGATTCACATTTCAGAAATGAGTAGAGTCTTTCTTTATGCTGAAGCTTTAAAATTGAGCAGCAAGTTCTGTGAAAATGAAACATGAGCAGACTGATGATTTCAGAACCGGAAGGACACCATCATTATGCTTGTAACTTTCAAAATGAACAAAGTACTATATAACAAAGGTCAAAAGATTCAGTGGACCCCAACATTCTTCAAACTGAACAATAATGGCAGATATGGAATCCTTGTCATACTGCCTTTTCAATGGTCTATTGAGACATTTGGGTTTGAGGGTTTGATTTGACACAGAATGACCCTATATATTATCCTAAATGAAATAACTTTTTAAGAAAAAATCATGACTTGGCAACATTGAATCTAAAACTTTAAAAAAAACTAATGGATCATTTAAATCTAAAGCAGTGAAATACTTTTAAATAAAGAGTAGCATGCACAGATTGTGTTCCATTTAGATCTGTTAGAATACCACATTACTGGATGTAGTCCTATATCTGTTTGTAATACAAACAAGCATATTAATAACACAGCTTGCAAATGAAAATAGTTCATGAAATAAATGGAATTCATGACTGCCACATAAATAGTTTGAAAGCTGTAATCCTTGTATCTGCCAAATAATACTATTATCTATCAGAAAAAATCATAAATATTATCTGTCAATAAAATCAATGTTTTTGTCATTACCCAGGAGATGCAGTTCAGCTAGAGTATTCAACAGAGAACATGTATCTGGATTACAATGAACAATTCCTTCACAGATAGCTTCAGTAGCCAGGTCTGACTGACAAGTCAGATTGGATGTTTTTGTGATCAGTTTATCTGAGGCATTCCACATGTGACTTGACCTTCTCTTCTGCAAACCTTCCTTGAGAAATGAAACCTGACTTCCTCTCCTCTCTGCCAGTTTCTTTATTTTGGTTCCCTTCTTGTCCAGAAGATCACCACAGCTTATACCCTTTAGTGTTCTGATGGATGTTTTCTCTGGTGACATAATGTAATCATCACTTGTCCTGCGAGACTGTGATGGTACAGGACTGAATGGAATGTCAAGATACTTGTCAGCTGCACTGAGTGTAATGAAGACGAGTTTGTCAGGAAGACATAAGGCAGGTCTCTTCCAGTTGTAGCTGTGTTGTAGCAGCTGACAGAAGTACTCAGCATCACACTGATCATCTTTCACAGAAATCCTTGGCTGGATGATGTGAGATGATGCACTAAGGAACTGTGGTGATCTGAAACAAAATATTAATCAAAATTAAGTCTGAATTCTTTTTAATATTAAAGGATACTAGATGTTAAATTATAAAACTGTATGTACATAATTTTGAGAGGCAAAACAATGCCAACATTCAAGGTCTCTTTAGTTAGTGGCAAAGGATTTAATGAATGAAAGTATTATCAGTATGCATTAATATTGTTTACTAATGACAATTGCAAACAGAAGAACTTACAGTTTCTTTGGTGATTTGATAATCTTCTTCAGTTTTTGTTTCAGGTTATCCATGTCTCCCATTAGTTTGCTGTACAGAGGTAGTGTACACTTCAAATCCCTCACAGCATAACCTTAAAATACAAACATGATTACATTATTATATTTTTGACATAACATGAGTCATATGCCAAAGAGAATTGGTTTTGTTTTTGTTTTTTAATTCTATTTTTGGACTGTTACTTACTGGGAGGATATCGTATGGGTGGGGGATATAAACATATTGGCTGCAAATATTTTTATAATTTTATACACTTCAATGACATGCATTGAAGGCAACACAGAAGAATAAAATGTGAAAATCTGTGACGAAGTATTATAAGGAAGGAAGCAAGGATGGAGGGTGAGAAAGACAACGTATAGAAGGATGGAAAAATGGAAAGATGAATGAATGCACAGATTATTTAATGACACTGGAACACTGACTGTTAGATGTTTTAGACATAGAACAATCTATGAACAATTCAATAAATAATTAATTCAAGAAGCTGTGACAATGAAAACAACCTTTCTGTTTAAGTCTAGCCAAAATCAGGTCTCTGTTTCTGACATGAAAGGTCATCACAACAGACGTCTGAAGAACTGCAATGACCTTGACCTGTGGACTGAAGACATAGGCTTCTTCTGCAGTGATGTTAACCAAGTAAGTGTTCAGTTCTGTCATGAAAAATGATTTTTTATTAATAATTACTTAATTTATTTAGTAAATGAAAATAGAAAAAACTGATGTGATGCTGGTCCTTCCAAATCATAAAGTGTTCTACCAGAAACATTTCTAAAAATTAGAAATCATTTAACTGCTTACAGGTAAATATTTGTTGCTGATAAATTTTAGGAAAGCTTCTTTTTAGTTTTCTTGTTAATAATAGAAATCTTTCCCATTCCTATGGCTAATGCTGAAAGAGTATGAAGTGCAAAACAGAAGACAAGGAATACAAGTACTTAGTAACTGTACATGAAAACAGATGTGGAGTTCAAGTTGTTAATATCACCACAATTACTTCATCATTTTTTAGAATCTAAATATCATTGAAATAAATAGTTACAAAGTATTTACCACAAAGTTTTAGATAACAATCATATCATTGTTGTTATTACCTGTGTTTGTGCTATCAGTATGATTATTAACTTGTTCCAGGTATTCACCAATGGTCAAAGCCACCTGTAGACATTCAGCTAGAGAGAGACAACCTGTCAGGTAAGCAGATGCAATTTCAGACAAACCACAGCCGATGGTGCCTGATATCTCACAGTGTGATGCAACAAGAACAGCCCTCAGTGCTGAAATACAGCAACATAGACAGACACAAGTCGTATTCAGATTTGTGACAATGCTGTACAATTAAAATTCATATGAGCATGTCAAGCTCGCTGGTTAATACACAGTGAAAAAGAGTGTAGATGGTTGTTTAATATGTTTTAAAATAAATGTTTAAATAATAACAGTCTAAGAATAGTATCAAGAAGAAGAAAAAAGGAGGAAGGGGAAAAGAAGGCAAATAACTCACTAAATAATTAGTTAATTAATTAACTAACTAAATACAAAAAATGTCCATTATACTTTCAAAATGTCCTATCCATTAAATCAAATAATAAAATAAAGCCAAAAAAAAGTATTGAAAAGAGATGTTTCAATATGTACAAAACTTTAAGAAATTTTCAAACTGTTTTAACTTATCTCTTGAACCATGCTGAGCAGGTTCAGAAAAAGGCTACTCCAATTCTGAATTTTAAACTACAGCTGCATTTCCTGTAATTTACACTGCTTTATCTCAATCCAAATGATAAAATGTAAATAAATATTAGAGACCTAAATCATCGCAGTGACAAGGTGGTGTAAATATTAACAGGTAAATTGAATGCCTCACCTATGAGACAAGCAGTGCGAGTGACTAAACCAAGTCTGGATAAAGGAGGTTGCTCCTTGGTCATATTCTCCATTAGAGACCAATCTCCAGTAAGCTGCTGAACAATCTGTAAATAAAATTTTATAATGGACATGTTCTGATGATGTTAAAATAAATTAACACAAATATACATGCATTCATGTCAAACAAATGAACAAACGAACGAACGAATGTACACACACACATTGTTGCATTTATCTTGGCATACTGACATTCATATATATGCACAAATAATAATATACACACACATGAATTTGTATAAACACACACACACACACAACGCATATGTTCATGAAAACATACATAGACTATTTTTTTAACTAAATCTAATACCTTATCAGAATTTGAGACAGACTGTACAAATGCAGAAAGAGACATGATTTCTTGTTTAATACATCCAGTGGACCATGCAATATCATTCAAAATTAACCACAGTTTTGGCGGTGCTTCTTGAACATGGAGGAATTTAGAGGTAACTGAAAGAGTAATGAGTAAAAGTATCAAACAGATGACTCAATATTACATAAACTAGACTGGCTTTTATCTGGCTTTCAGAAAAAAAAAATTCCAAACAAAATAGCTTTTTAGAAGTGTATTAATCCGTTATTTCATTCTTTACTTTTCTTTATACTATAAATATATATTAAGCTCCAATAAAAACAGTTTTCTTTTCATGTATTGTAGTATACGTTGTGTATTTTGCATGTATGTTTTATTTTTCTATTTACTGGATGTATGGCCAATTTTTTGATGTTTGAATGTTTGGATACACTCATAAACTTGTTCATTCTTTCTTGTATAATGGTCTATGTGTGTATATTATTGAAACTGATTATATTTTAATGTAAAAATATTTAATCTTTCCAGCTATTGAACTAAATGATATGTACTAACCTGTACTATCTGTAAAAATACTGACAACACCTCTGATTGGCTGTTTTCTGTCACATGACAACAAAGACTTGGTAAAGAAATGAAGTAAATTCTCATCATTTCCATGACTACTGATGAAATTACTGATTGTGTTGAAATTATCTTCATTTCTGGCTGTCACAGGAATTATGATTTGGCTTTGAAGGGATTTTTCTGAATGTAAATGGTTGAATAATAAAATAAAGTTATATAAATACAGTCATTCAGAAATTAAGATATATTAAAAAGAAAAAGATATATTTCATATAATAGTAATAATGATAATGATAATGTAATAATAATAATAATAATAATAATAACAATAATAATATTAAAAGCATCATAAATATTTATTTAACCTAATCTTTGCAAAAAATAAAGTAAACAGGCCAATAAGAAAATGTCATGAAAAAATTGTCCAGTATTTTCTTTGTCAACAACACTGACAATAATAATAATAATAATAATAATAATAATAATAATAATAATAATAATAATAATAATTATATGTACAGCAGTAATAGTAGTAACAACAATTACAATAAAAATGTAAACTAACAATTATAATAATAACTGTAATAAATTAATAATAGTATTAATAATAGTAATAAATAAAAAATTAATTTATAAATGATGCTGTTACCAGGTTTCTTTATCTTGTACGGCTGTAAAAGTGCATGTCCATTTACCCCACCAAATCCGTAACAGTTGACACCCACCCATCCATCTGGAAGAGCAGTGGGTTGGTCAACTACACAGACTTGTCCATTGACAATGGGCGTGATCTTTGGGTTAGGGGTTTTGAAATGAAGACTGGCAGGAAGTATCCCATGATGCATGCTCATAATGCATTTGATCAGACCAGCCAATCCTGAAATGATCCCCAGAAAATCAAAATATGATTTCATGATATACTTTTCTTCAGTCATCATCTACAAAATCTTAACTGTATTTAATTAATGTCTAATGACACCCAGCATAATGAAATAAGTACATGTAAGTTATTATTTTTAAGCTACTTAACAGAGATGAAAATGCATCTCATTATAGAACGAATGTTATCTTTTATAATTGTATTAATAGCCTGAGCATCCTCTGGTGGAGAGAAGCTCAGATAGATAATGGGATGGATATCGCTGGTTCTCTGCCATATATAGGTCTGTTTGCACTGATTCTGGCTAGTATAGTCATTAACAATCAGTTCTACAGTCCTTTAGATCAGTCATTTTCAAATTTGCTGGTACCATACCAGTTAGTCATATATATAGCCTACATATTACAAGAAGAAATCAAGACCCCTATCATAAAATCCCCAACTCAGAAATCTAACACGTTTGAATTGACATAAATAGTAATGTAATTGTCAGCTGATTAACATGTGAGAACTTTTCAGTAAATGTCAGATCATATAAGATGGCATCATATAAAGATTATTTTTTAATTTGCTAATCATGGATAAATGAAAGAATATTTAACAGCATCGTGATAATAATGATACTAATGGTACAATACATTTATTGTTTAAAGTAAAAGATATCATATTCCCATTGACAGCAAAGCATGTACTCACAAGTCATGCAGTCTTGAAACCATAGATGACAAAATAGCTTAATGGGCTAATGAAGATTAATGGGCTAATGAAGATTAATTCAGCAATCCAAACATTCTTGCTGCTATAGTCAAAACAGAAGACTGTACCATCTGATTCTTTAAATGATTCATACAAAATACTGTAGATACATGATTCCCCTTAAATGATACTGAAACTTGTAAAACAGGATTGTACCAAAAGTGGACATTTCCCCGATTTCAATGAATTTGTTATCAAAGGTGTTCATATCTAAGGAAGAACTAAATTAATCTTTTTATCAGTTACCTGCAGCAGCCTCACAGTGTCCCATGTTGCTCTTCACAGACCCTACAAGAAGTTGTTGTTGACGATCCTGACACAATACATCAGCCACTGCCTGGGTTTCAGTTACATCTCCAATCTGTCAGAAACAACATACAAATGCATCTTTAAAATTGCTATAGCATATAATGTTGAATTTTAACTGCAAATTTTCCCAACAGTGATAAAAGATTCATTTTTGTGAATCTTTGGTAACATAACAGGAACTAAATAACGAATTAATTTCCATAATTTTACATGTTTAAAACTTTCGTACTCAGCATTAGAGATATAATTTTGTAATAATACTGTGAGAAAGTAAACTGCTACCATTACATGGACTGTTTTTATACGTTACCAGCTTGGGACATTATTTCGACAGAAAAGCACCTACTACGTCCACCTGCTCCAGACAATAAAAATGGTGGAATAAAAATAAACAATAATCAGTGGTTTGAAAACTGCATTATCGCCTTCACTGAAGATGAAGCAAAATATATCTGTCCAAAGCTGATAAAGATTTGATTAATTCTGAAGAAAATTAAACAAAATATTAAGAAAACCAAAATGAATAAAATAAACTGTTATTTAAAACCTCCAGTATAATAATAACTCCTAAAATGTAAGGTCTTTTCTACCTGTGTTCCAGATCCATGCATCTCTATATAAGCTAGATCTTTAGTCTTAATTCCAGTTCTTGTGTAAATTGTTTGGAGCAAAAACTTCAGAGAATGAAGGCCTGGGTGAGTAATACCTGCAAGTTGAAAGAAAACAAGGCTAACATTGCTTACTTTTTAACATCAAATGAAGGGTTAAGAATCAAAGTAGTGTGTAGCCTCAAACAATTACAAAATGAGTTTGGATCAAACAAGAGTGGAGATTAATAATATCAGACAATGACAGAACTGTCTGAACTAATCAGATTTGACTGCACTCATGAAAAACATCTTAAATATTCCTGTTACGGTTTTTTGTTTGTTGATTTGTGTTTGTGTTTTTGTTGTCGTTTCTTTTTCTTTTTTTTAAATACTTAAATAATTTTAACAGTATTCAGTCATTTTAAAAATGGTTTGTTAAACTATGTTTTTTATATCTCCTTAGTAAAACTAATTTTTTTTAATCATTAAATCATTTTTTTTTAAATGAGTTTCTTAGAACACCAAGACACATTTTAATATTAATGGTTATTAGATGTGGAAGTTTTTATAACAATAAACTGGTTAAATGAAACCTGATGACAGTCTAATACATCAGTAACACATTACCTTCCTCTTTATAACCATCACAGTTAATGGCTATGTCTATCAGTGATGCATAAATTCTTCTACAGGTAGACTCAGAGCTGGAAAAAATATAAATATTTTATAATCCTACAGCACACAGTAATAGTAATATCCTATATAACTAAATCATTACATATGAAGAATTATTAGGTGTCATCATTTCATTTTTGCATTATATGGCTTATAAATTTAAATTAAATTACACATACACATACAAAGGACTTTAAGGGATATATTGTTAATTTGCACTGTAAGTTTTGTTCCTTTCATTTCTAATCATTTAAAATGAAAAATCACAACTGGGACCGATATAAAATTAGTCTGTTAACCAGTGTGTACAGTTATAAAATAGTGTGTTGTTTAGAATGTGGTAAGGGTCATGCTGTAGTTACTGAAAAAGCTGATTAATTTCATGTCAAAAGGATGATGACCTAAAAGTTTGAGGCTTGTATTACAACATATCTCTGTACCATGTGTCACAGCACCAAGTATCATTGCAACATGTTTCAGTGTACCATGTGTCACAGCACCAAGTATCATTGCAACATGTTTCAGTGTACCATGTGTCACAGCACCAAGTATCATTGCAACATGTTTCAGTGTACCATGTGTCACTGGACCGAGTATCATTGCAACATGTTTCAGTGTACCATGTGTCACTGGACCGAGTATCATTGCAACATGTTTCAGTGTACCATGTGTCACTGGACCGAGTATCATTGCAACATGTTTCAGTGTACCATGTGTCACTGGACCGAGTATCATTGCAACATGTTTCAGTGTACCATGTGTCACTGGACCAAGTATCATTGGAACATGTTTCAGTGTACCATGTGTCACTGGACCAAGTATCATTGGAACATGTTTCAGTGTACCTTGTGTCACTGGACCAAGTATCATTGGAACATGTTTCAGTGTACCTTGTGTCACTGGACCAAGTATCATTGCAACATGTTTCAGTGTACCTTGTGTCACTGGACCACGTATCATTGCAACATGTTTCAACATGATACCTTGTTTCACTGGATCATGCATTTAAAACTTACTACAAATCTAAAATTAAGTACATTTATTTTATAATTAACCTTTTTCACTTTGTGAATGTTTGTTCTGAGGGTGAAGAAAACAATAAAACCTCACCTTGACAAAAACATGGCTGCCACCCCATCTGATCTAACATAACCATTGGCACTAACATCATAGACATGGCTGTCTCCTGTTGGACTGAGCATGTTGAGCCGATGAAATCGCAGCGAGACATTAGGACTTATAACAAGATTGATGCCTAAAATCAAATAATGAAAATTACTTGACTACAGAACTGCAAAAATAAAATCTTACAATTAGTCTTAGTATACATTATGGCAACAGTAGTCATTGGGTTTTTTAGTTATATTATAATATAGTAAATATAAGACGGCAGTTGATGGATGTACATACTGACTGAGAAATTTCCATTCATTATATATTTTCTGATTAATTCTTACATATGTGGCCTAATATATCGAAAGTCACATACATAAATTTTACTGGACTTGTTATCTATTTGTTTATTTATTTATCTCCCTCTTTGCTTAATTATTAATAATTTATTTATTTATTTGTTTATTTATTTATTTCCCTATTAAATAGTTAGGTTTCAGAATGATCATTTAGGTTTCTTAGTTTTCAAACTGATTATAACTGATACCAGCAACAATGGCTTGTTTGCATCGTCCCATTACCAGATCACCAACGGCCACATCGAGAGCAGCAAATGAAGAGGTGCATGCTGCATCGACACTGACAACAGGCCCATCACATCCAAACATCTGACTTAGCTGACTGATCAGCTCAGACTTCACATTCACTGAGACAACATAAACATTGAGTAAATATTCACAATGTTATATAACACAAACTTGGCAATCACATATAAAATTCAAACTGAAAATATTACAGGTGTGTAATTTTGTCATGTTGTATTTATTATAAAGTAAGCAGTAACACATGCAGGTTGAAATGTGGTCTAATGCCAGTCTATTTATTTTAGGGGAATGAAAAAAATGTCTACTTTTAATAACCAGTGCCTTTATCTCTATACCAACACCCTTTCTTTCTTCTTTTTCATTCGTTTTTTTTTAAATTAAAAGAAAAAAGATTTGTTTCAGAAATTAAGGAGGTCACTTTCATTTTCTATCAAGTATTTTATTAAAAAAAATAATGATAATAAATAAATAAATAAAAACAAATTTACCTATTCAGTATATTATCTGTTACATTTATAAATGACTTATTGTGCATTAGCAATACAAAGTGACTGTCAGTTACAAAAATATTTAAATTTCTAAGACTATCATTTGCTATACGTATACAAACAAGAGTAATAGATCAGTGTTCAAGTGTACTTACACCATCCAGAATCAGCAATGAGAGACGTGGTGACTTCATCTAAATCAGAAAACGTACAAGCAAGGTACAGTCCTGTCTTACTAGACTCAATGTCGTTCAAGGTCAAGCCGGTGTCTACAATGCATTCATGAACCACTTCAAGAAGCTGTCGGCACATCACACTTAAATGTTTAGCCTGTAGTTGTAAAAGAAAACATTTTTAAACCATTTTTATGAAATTTATTTTTACATCTTGTATATGGAATGAGGAAAATTTCTGTTAATTAGTGTCGAATAAAAATTCTTGAAATTTTTTAATATAAAAAAGAAAATAAGTTGTTGAAAAATAAAATAATGAATTACAAAAATATTTCAAAATGTTAGTTTAAGATAGATAATTATTTTTATTTTTCAAAAAGTCTGAATTATAATTGCAGTAACAAACAACTTTCTACAACAAATTTTGTATTCATATTCAATTATGAAGAGTAAATTTTCCAACTGTTTTACCTCCATTTCAGGAATTTTGAAGTATTTGGCATCAAACATGTTTATATCTGGAATGTGGCCAGTTCTTGGGGGTAACCCACACAAGCCTGCAGGCCACACATTGTCATCCAACATGTCGACTCCATTTATCAAGTTTTCCCAGAATTCCTGGAAAACAAGGCAGGTCCTGATTACAATTAAACATTTGGAGTTTTCTCTTGACTATTAGTTTCATACATTTCATAGAAAACTGCATTATGTTCAGCTGTATGTTTTTCTTATTGGAGAATGTATATATAATGTAGTATTTATATTTTGGTAAATAATAGTTTGAATTTATATTTTGCTTGTAAACATTCCTGGACCTGACTACTTTTAGTTTTTATTATTTTTTTTTTGATTGATTTCCTTTTATATGTACATATGTAACAAGTTTGATAAAACAAAAAACCATTAACAATAATTAACATTAAAATTTAGATTCAGTTACTGTACTTAATTCAAACTAATTTGGAGTATTCTTTTTTTCTTTTTAATAAATGCCTTGATTCTGAATATTATTAGAATTTTAAACAAACCATCCTTTCCTCTGCATGGATTTGTTTTGCATTTTGGAGGTGGGTTTTTGCAACAAGTTCATCTGTTAGTTTTATTGTTAATTTTGTTAACGTCTATCAAATTGGGCTTCTATGCTATACTAAAGCTTTGGGCCTTGCTGTGTCTACATCCAGAGCTGACGACAATATAATATTTAATTTAAATCATAAATGATATTTTTTTAATAGTAATAACTTACATTCACATTTGATGATTTGGGGAATCGACAAGCAATTCCAGAAATATATGCTTTCACTTGACCAGTCATTTTGCTGCTGCTGTTTATGTTGTTGCTGTTACTTTAAAACATACTGCCATAGATTCTGAAACATCAATACATTAACTATTTATAATTTTTAAATTACAATAATAAGAAAGAAAGAACATAAATTTGTTTCAAAAAAATGGAAAACAAAACATTAATACGACAGTATACCTGTTTCAGTTTACTTTAATAATGTTGGGAAATCCGAATACTGTTACAAATCATAGGAATCCCAGTCACGGAAACATTACCGTTTAAGAAAAGTAGTCATTGGTATCATTAGAAACAGCATTCGAGAGCTCACTTTAAGAGGCCATTATTATTATTATTATTACTTTAATTGTTATTATTATTAAAGTATTTGATAATCATGAGCAGAGCAAATGCCACCCCAGCTACATGGCCGCGCCTGAAATAGACAGTACTATTATAGTCATAGTTAACACGTTTTCTTTTCTGTTATTATCTTAAATAATTTTAACACTGAAAACACGATAATAAATTATAACGCTCAAAATAGATAATCTTAGTAACTAAAAGACTAAATTATTATTGTATGTACCTGTTTTACATGAAAATTAAATGTAAACTCAAGAAAATTCAGTTCCAACTGAGAACAAAATGTCCGCAGTTGTCTGCCGGTTTCGAGGCTGACCCAGCACGTGCGATTTCCGATAACATAGTCCGTGCAGACTGAGTATATTTTTTGAATGCGCTTCAGTCCGATTTAGAAATATAATTTTTTCATAACTATTTATTGTTATTATTATTATTATTATTATTATTATTATTATTATTATTATTACATATGTTTCATATTTACAATATTCTTCTTCTTCCTCTGAATATTTGAACGATCAGTTATGGGCCTGGGTGGTCACTCTCCTAGTTTCCCTCCACCATATACTTATAGGAGATGCAGATTACAGTTATAATTAAAGCTTTAGCCCTGTGTCTTAAGACATAAAGAAACTATTATAATATGATATATTAAGACCATAATTTTCTGAACGCATTGATGTCACTGGCCAGGAAATCATGCGATGCAAAATAAGTAAGTTACTTAATAAACATTGACTTTTAAATATTTTAAATGTTCTAAAGGTTTTATTTTTTTATTTTTTTTTTTTTTTTTTTAGTATTAGATTCCTTTAAATGCCAAACGGAGCTTCAAAATATGTGAGTAGTTGAGATGAGCCAGGACCCCAAAAGGTTGATAACCACTGGTCTAACATGAAATGTAATGTTAAATTATATCCCTTTCTTTTTCTTCTTCTTCTTCTTTTTTTGACCATTACAGCAAAGATTCTACGACATGGTTGCAAAAGTAAGCGTTTACTACCTGTGGGACGGTGCATAATTTTAACAGATCCCGATATTAGAAAGGAGTAAAACATGGAATGGTGCCATTGGTGTTGCTATTGTTTTTATTTCGCTTTATCGAGTAAAACTGAAACATATCATCACCAACATCGTTGTGCAACCTTGGTGTCCCATTGTCGGGTGAAATCCACGGCATGTTACTACATCTTACTATCTTACGCTCTCCTCTGTCAGACGGTTTTTGTTCCAGTACTCATCCTGTTCATCACTACATCATCTCGAAGGTCTTCGTCTTGATCACTTCCCTTCATGATAATAAGAAAAAGAAAAAGAAGAATAGTAGTGGTAGTACTAGTAAAGATAACCACTGTAATATTCGATATGATTTCCAGTGGTGAGGCGCGATGCCCATCAGTTTCTGCTGATATGCTCATCCGAAAATATTACAATTATGATGAATGCTGTTTTCAGTTGCTTCGCCGTAAAATAAATAGAACGTCAACAATGGATGTGACATGAATTGGTATGAGGTCAACAATGGACATAACGTCATTGCAATTAACTTAGGAGTATGTTGATTTGTTGAAGAAAATACGACAACTTGCAGCCGAACATGAAAAAGATAGTGGCAATGGATTGAACATATGCTCCGTCAACGAACACCATCTATAAACAGGCAAGCTGTGACAGGGAATCCATAAGAAAAAGAAAAGAAAAAAAAGAGAGAACGTGCAAGAAACGTGGAGAAGAAAGCTCCAAGTGTACATTGGTACTTTGGACAACTCTGAAGAGCTCTTGTCAACGGCCTGTTTCCCACAGTGGATTATGGACACAGTTAAGCAAACTGTATTTGGATTTCTTATCGACTGATTTGTGCAGGAGATAGTTTTATGAAATCCAGTAGGTAGAGTGTAGGAAAAATGATTTTATTCTGTGGTTCCGAGTTCTTAACAGAGCATTTTTTAGAAAATGCATAAACGTATCTGGAATCTATTTTCAATCAAAGGTACCAGAATAATTTATACTGTAATTTGTGTTCTCATTTAAACATGACAGACGACGCTGATCTTATAAACTAAGTGCACACCACTTTATAAATAGTACACTTTATAATAAGAAAAATAGAATACTACAGAAGTTATATATGTTTATATATATGTGGCGCTTGAATATGTATATAATTTTGTGTATCTATATATCTAGGAATGTATACATATGCTTATATTTTATGTCTGCACGCATGAATATGTATTAGTATCTGATATGTATATCAAAACACATGCAGACATGCACAGCAATTGCAGTTACAAGAAGAAAAAGAATGAATAAAAGAGCGCGAAATAAAATAAATAAATAAATAAATTTATAATGTCGAAGAGAAGTAATGGCTAACGGTACTTTATTTATAAACTTTATGTCGATCATCGAAACACAATTTTTGTTTTTCTTCCTTGTATGTTACAACATCGATAAGGAAAAGTTCGTTTATTTATTTATTTATTTATTTATTATTATTATTATTATTATTATTATTATTATTATTATTATTATTATTATTATTTATGTATTTATTTATTTACTTACTTATTACTGTTTTTCCTTTTCTTCATTTATACATAACAATAATAAATAATAATGAAGGCTCGACTAAACGATAAACTGTTTTGTAGCTTCCTTTCACTCACTCGCTGTCATCTTGCTCGCTATAATTTAAGCAATATGACCTAGAAACAGACGAACCAAATAAAATGCAACAAGTGAATAACATACGCGGGTAAATATTTCATTATGCATACAAATAATTAATGAATTGTAATGGAAAATAAAATTATTTTAGCTAATTCTAATGCAACAGTAAAAGATAATTTTAAGCAATATGAGGGCATGCAATCTTACAGAAGTAAACATTCCCCATTATACAGCATTATCGTCGTCATCAGGAACACCTCCCTAGATTGCAGATGTCGGCATAGCAGTATCATGAGTATGTTTTTGTAATGATTTGCATAAACATCTTTGTCATGAGGTATAAACAACACGACTGTCCGTACATAAAGCTTTTTTATTGTTTGTAATTTCATGAACTGAATGCATCTCAAAATCTAAACAACAAAAGATAATCAAAAACTATTTATTAATTGAAGCTGAGCAATACAATTTATTATGTTTACAATTAGGACACTGAATTAACAGATTAAACTGGAAAAACACACAAACAAACAATACAACACAACACAAAAACATCAGTTTAGATTAAGATAATTATGTATGTATGTATATATGTATGTATGTGTATATATATGTGTGTGTAATATATATATATCTTGTATATGCATCAATTTTGTATAAGGCTGTTTAAATTCTGTTTACTATATATATATATATATATATATATATATATATATATATATATATATATAAACATAATATAATATAATAAGCACACATTCAGTACATACACCAATACACCAGTATTTGTAAATCATCTATATGATGTTAAATATTAATTTATGTTTATTATTAATAACTTGCCTGTTTTATAATTAATGTTTTAAGTATTGGAGTATATATATAAAAAAAAAATATATAAAAAATAAAAATATAAAAATTAATAGTAATAAAGTAAAATATAAAATATTAAAAATATTTTGTCCAACATTGGTAGTGATCCACATTTTGTTATAGTATTACTGTTTTTTATTTTCATTACCGAAAATTGGCAAAACTGAATAAAACCATATTAAGATCTGAACTGATATATATATATATATTGAAAATATATAATTTATAGTCTGATAAATTTATGGCTGATATTAAGAGTTCTGGGCAAATTAGAACAAATGGTTTAAAAGGCAGAGAAAGAGTGTAAAAAGAGATTTCTAGTGTACCAAAATGGTTTGCAGCTTAAACCAACTTATTACTATCTATCTGTCTGGATGTATGTATGTGTGTGTGCATGTGTGTATGTATATATAGATCATGAAAAAAAAAAAAAATAAACAATATTACATTTCATTTTACAAAATATCCAAGAACTATTTATCTTCACATTTTCTGATGAAAAAATAAATGATGCCAATTATTATTATTATTTTTTTTTAAAGGTATTTTTTAATGAAAATATATTATTTGAATATAAAATAAATGTGATAGATGTCACTTAAATTATGCAATAAATGTAAGCTGAATTGATATTTCCTATTCATACATAGATTTACAAGTTTCTGCATATATTTAGCATAGATCAGTGTGGTCTGCCTGTTGTCTGTGTGTGTGTGTGTGCATGCATGCAGAATATTAACAGCTATGGTTAATTAATAATCCCTGTTCAACACACACATGCACACATATGTACATTTATAATGTGATATGATTATAATTTTTATTTTTTTATTTTAGATCAGCAAAATAAGAAAAAAGATGCCAGATATTAAGATGCACATCTGCAGGTCATCCATATTTCTTGTAACTTTAATTATGCTTTGTTAACTTCATATCAAGAATGATGTACAGTTATCTTTTTTTTCAGATTCAAATGGGTTAACTTAAACCAATGAATTTAGCCTTTACTTCTCTTGCTGAAGGATGCAGAAATGTGAAAATGGAATGACTTAATTTTTTTAGATCAGAACAATTCCTCTGTGTTACTTGCAATGGCGGATAAAAACAACACTGCAACACGCCCCTCATATGATAGACGATCAAAACTGTTGTTTTTTGAAAAAATGTTTAATTGTCAAGAAATATATGCTAAACATTCAGCACAGAGTAAGAAAGAGAAAAACAAAAGATGTTTGTTAAGTAAAAAGATTAAATTACCTGCTGGGAAATTGTTAAAGAAAAGAAAAAAGCTTGAACTGCCTGTCAGAATATATAATGTTAAAAATAAGTCAGACTCTATTAACAGTGGAAGTATCTCATGTGCTGAAAATGGTTTTGTCTCAACTTACAAAACTGAACACATTACAGAAGCTACTGATGATGCTGTAATCAGTATTTTAGATGGAAATGGTAACAATTTACCCCCAAATAAAATAACTTCATCAGGTGAAATTATTGTTTCAAAGTCTAAAGACAACACAGATGAAACTATAGATGTTGCTCAGAATGAGAATAACAAAGCTGCACTGGGTGGCCCTGACGCATCATCAGGTGGCCTTCATAATAACAAAGTTCTGGAAAATGATTTATCTGGATTTTCTGGTAAACAAGAACAAAACAATAAGGGAGTTACAGTATTTGCTTACAAATGTCAAAAATGCCAAAAAGGTTTTGCAGCATTTAACCTTCTGCAAGACCACAGTCCTACTGAGTGTTCAAAATTTAGAAAAACGAAACAAAAGTCCAAACCACGTGACAAAAAACAGTCTTTAAGTATACTGTTTTCTTGTCATGTTTGCAGTAGAACATTTGTCAAATCAAAATCACTTGTCAGACATTATAACAAACATTTCTCACCACGGGATGCTTGTATTTTACCTAATAGGTTAGTTAAAACAACTCATGAGGACCAGAGCACGTCACATTTTGTACAGCAGACTGTTTTATCAAACCATGAACCATTTGATATTGACTCCAGTTCAGAAAATCGTCATTTTATCTGTCGTGTTTGTGATAAACATTTTGCAGAACAGATGTCATTTCTAAACCACTTCAGAAGCCATCATTACAAGACTTCACAATCTGCCACCTCTGGCAATGACCTGCATGATAAAATTAGTCAGGCTGATCAAACCATAAACATGCGTGACAAAAGTGAAGTCATGAATCCTGAAGAGTATTTTATTTCATCCAGTGATTTCCAAAACAATCAGTTAAATAGTCAAAAAGAGGTTGAAGGAAGCTTGAAAGAATTGGAGAAAAAGTCAAATAATGCTGCTGGTTCTTCACATTCAAAGACAAAGAGGAATGATATGAATGTTAACAGAGAACCTCTTGAATATTCTCAACTTAGTGTGAAGTTAAAAACAGGAGATAATGAAGACTGTGAGAATTCGAGAATTAGTATTAAAATAGGAGGATTCGAAATAGAAATTGATCATCCTGCAGATGATGTTAATGGGGAAAAAATGGCAAAAAATGATACAAGTGAAAATAAATTTATTTGTAAAGTTTGTTGCAAATCATTTTCTAACTGCATCCAATTAACACGTCATAATACAATCCATAAAATTATACCAGAAAGAAAAAACACAGAATCTCATCTTGACAAGGACTTGAATGAAAAAACAAAACCATATTCATGTCCCGAATGTAGAAAATCATTTTCAACAGTGTTAAGATTTCGGTACCATATTAAAACACATGGTAAAATGTCTTACTGTGCTACTTGTGGAATTCTTGTAAGTTCATTAGAAAATTTAATGTGTCACATAAAGGAGCATAAAAAGAAAGAAAACAGCTGCAAGAGTTCAGAATTAAAAAATGAGACAAAAATTGACGGAAATAAATGTAAAATCTGTTTGATCTGCTCTAAAAGCTTCATTTCAGCATATGGTTTCAAACAACATATGGCCCGTCATGGTTTCAAAAAATATTGTCCAAGATTGAGTAAAACAAAAACAAAGAAAGTAAAAAAGTTAAGTTCAAAGTATGTTGCTTCTAAACAAAATGAATCAAAAGATGTTAAAAGAGAAAATGACATATCTGTACATTCAGCAAATTCTGATTTAGAAGAAAATGAAAATGAATTTAATCCCATCTCAGTTAGAAATAGTTGCAATGCTGACAAAACTGATTTTACTCACACCATTAATAGTCCATGTGATGATGATGCAGACTATAATTTAGATGATTCAGACATACAGACGTCACTTGTAATTTCTAACACTTTCAGTTTAACTAAGGACAATTCTGAAAATGTTGATATTCTTACTCGATTGGAATGTCAGTTGGCCATAGAACAAGAGGAACACTTTAGTAAACAAGTTCCAGAATCTTCCTTGACAAATCTACACAACGGCATGACAAAAGATGACATTTTTATTAAACCAGTGAAACAAGTAACTGATGTTTCTGTATTGAATGAACAAGACAAGAGGACTGATTGTGAAACTGATTCGTCACTGAATGCTACTTCAGACTCTGACAGCTGTTTCAGAAAAGATGAACTTTCAGAAAACCAGGCAGGACAGTTAACTCATCTTTGTCTTGTAGATAAACAGGAGATGAAGACGGACAATAACAGTGATATAACTGATGTTAAAATCAGTTTTCCTCAACTTGGAGAACATGGCAGACCTACTGGACAGTCCAGTGTCAAAATGGATTCAGATATTGTTTGTGAGATCTGTTCAAAAATTATGCCAACATTGGCCTTCAAACGCATTCATCTTTTATTGCATAAAAAAGTAGTTAAAAAGTAAATAAATTATTTTAAAATGCTTCAGTTTAATATTGTATTATACACCAGATTATTTCATGACATTTTATAAATAAAAAATCACTATGTACAATATTTTTATTTCATTTTATTTTATTAATGTTTTATTTATTTATTTATTTATTTATTCTACAAAGAAAGAAAAAAGATTGAATTTCCATTATTTAATTCTATATTCCTTTTGGAAGTGTTTTATTAAAATGTGTGTATATATGTATGTATATATATGTATAAAAATATACACAAACACACACATATATATGGTTAATGTCATGGTGCTATAAAAATATATAGATCATGCATCATTGTTATCTGTTTAAAGTATATTAATTTTGATTTTTACAAGATAAAAGGAGCAAATATTGGATTAAGATGTTGTTTGTGAGATTTGTTCAAACGTACCAACATTGGCCTTCAAACACATTCATCCTTTATTGCATAAAAAAAATCCACTGGAATTTAAAACTAAAATATAGTGATTGCTTCAGTTTAATATTGTCATGGACAATACATTTTTTCATTACATTTTATGAATACAAAATCACCATGTACAATATTTTTATTTTCTCAACATTTTTTAAATTTGTTTTACTCTTTTATTTTTAAAAAAGATTGAAAAAAATAACAGATGGATTTTTTTCATTGTTTAATTCCTTTTGGAACTATTTTATTAAATCTTGTCAGTGTAAAGATACAGAGATCTTATGTAGATATTTTATTTTTATGTAATATAATTATATATACATAATACCATGCTGTAAAAATATAGATCATGCAGTCTCATTATTAGTCAAAATGAAATGTACAAATATTATTTTATCATTTATTTTTATATTTTAAATCTTAACAGGTTAAACTTTGTATAAATTGAAATGGTTTTATTGTGCAATCACTCAGGAATTTGATCAGAATATGTTTTTAAAATAATTTATTAAACAATGTGAACAAATTTCTATTAGCTTCAACAATCATAATATATGCATTATTAATACATCTTAGTCATTAAAGAAACTATGAAAGTTATTAAATATTTACTGAAAACCAAGCCTGTTGTTTGTTTGTTTAATCATCATCTTAAAAATATTATCCATCATTTGAAAACAATGTAGAGGTTTGACTAGTTGAATCACTGTCTTAACATAAAGCCAAGATAAAATTATTTAAAAACAAAGCAGTGGTCATGCAGTTTTTCCCTCATTCTTTCTGTGCTTAGCTGAGCACACAAGAAGTGGCTGTAATTCAGTGGTGGAACTAAATGTTACTTGATCCAGAATTGATGCATAATTATATCCAATTTTAATCACATACCATTAACAGCTGTTTTATTCTATGGATGTGAAGATTCATACCAAAGCTAACTGTTAAGAATAACTCACGGAATGTAAAAGTGAATTTACTTTGTCGTATCATCATTACCAGGGCTGTAACTTGGATTACTTGTGTTACATAGACAATACATTGGCTAGATTTTGTTTTATGTTAATGAGTAGTTGTGTCAAATAATTTTGAATTAATACTTGTAGGAGGAAAGGTGCAGTCGCCATTTCTAATTCTTATTAACACAGAATATGACAGATATTAACTTTACTAGTACTACTACTATTCTTATTATTATTACTGTTTTATTTTCATTCAAAGGTAAGTTAATTACAGAATTATTACACAGAGAAATGGGTGCTACTTTGGCATGTGATCTACAAGAAGCAAATTCTACTTTGGTGTGATATATCTGCTTATTTTAACCATTTTGTTTATTCTTGGTTTTTTATTATTATTTTTCACAGCATAAATGAAACAAATTTTCCTTTTATTATATATTTATAATTTATAAGAACAAGGGTTAAAAAGTATACAAATTCGAATCATCTTATTTATGAACTGAGCAAACATCTGCTAGAAATGCAAGTAAAAGATCTTCAGCATTCTTCCTCATCTGTAGGCAACAGAATTAATGGGAAGGTTCTTTGGTTCACTCCTCTCATTTTTTTAAATATACAAATTTTTAAATCCAACCAGGTTTGTCAACTGCATAATGTCTTTGGTGATTGACAGCAGAATGGCCGAAATTTAGACAATTTAAGTTGGAGTACTCTGGCCATTTGTTGGATTCAATAATTGAATTTTCTGCAAATACTCTTTGAATTATAGGTTCAAGTGTTTCACGATTTATTTTTTCTACATAAAAACAGCGGCAACCTGCACCTTTTTTCATTCTGAAGACCCAGGATCCATCAATGCATCTTCCATGGTTTCAGATGTTTTCTACTACAGCTTCACTATGAGTTGAATCATGGTCATGGTCTCCTTGCAGCATTCTGCCTCTGTTGTAATTTCGGTGTCCTGCAAAATGAGTTGCATCAATTTGCACAGGCTCATCATTTTTCCACGATTATTAACAATTTGTGAACAAATTTCACGACACATTTGAATCAATCACATACTGATTTGCTACCTCTACCAGTCAACTGGTGCACCTTATCATAAGAGATATCTTGAGTAAAATATGGCTCAGAGAAAGATTGCAATGGACTTTGTTGTTTAAATGTGTAAAGTGGAAAAAAACCTTTCTGGCATGGATGGAATGATAAGTTTGGCAGCCGCAAATTTTGCAACATAAAGTTGGCAGGATTTCACCCTTTCTCCCTTTTCTTCAAGCTTCCTTCATTTCTCCACTACACCAATGACATGTTGCAGCATTTGCTTCATCATCTACAAGACCATTTCTTCGTAAGATTGTTACACTGTAGCTACCTTTCTATCATCGCTGATCTCGTTGTAAAAATCTTTAGCTAGCATCTTAAAGGTGCTTTAGAAACTGAAAACTAAATGAACAAGTAAAATTATAGAGCTGAATACTGATGAACTACCAAATCGTGTATCTATTCAGAAATGACGTTTGTCTGATGAGATTTTCTTATATGTCATATGTATCTGTCATGCGTTAATCTTAAAGGATTTTAAGATCTTCCTGTCTAATCCATTTCCGATCCTAGCTAGGTGAAATCTGTTGTATGATTTTACCTGCCTGCTATAAACTGACACGCTGTTATATAAATTTGCTAGATATTTGTTTTGCTGAAGATCGTCCTTTAACAAAGTTTAAGTGGTAGATCACATGCCAAAGTTTGAAAGTAGCTCCGAGATGTACACATTGCTTTTTAATTTTTTTGTTAATATAGCTTTTGTTATTATATTTAAGTCTAAATACTGGTTATAATTAATTGCCACATACACCTGTTTATTTTCATTTCATTATTAGTTCTAAACAAATATATTTCCGGATGTACTCCAAAAATTTGCTGCGAAACTATAATTTACTGGTCCGCAGATGCTTTGATTCTGTCTGCGAGAAAAGAAAATGTTGACCTGGATAAGTGAGATGTTATTTATTTGTGGTATGTCTGAGTAACAACCATACATAAGAGAGCATTATCTGACAGCCAGTTGCAGAACACATTACCATGAGTGATTCTCGAAGGAAAAGGCATGGTCCAGGCCCCAAATCTAGGTCTGATAACGCAGAAAACGCTTGTCGAATTCCAATGAATGGTGCTAATCGTGGGAAAGGTAGCCATTCCAGTGTAAGTTGTATCAGTCTCATGTTAAAAAATAAAGTAGATCTGAAGTTTATTTTAAATATTGTGATTTTTAGGAACAGTGTTAACGATGGTTAACGGTCTGCATGTGATGTATGGTGAAAGGTTTCACAGGTTAGATTTTATTTGGATACTTGTTCTGGCATGTTCAGGATTAATACTGTAATAACTAATAGCGTAAAATTGTTACACAAGACTGAGGATTGACTTATATTAACGTAGTCACTAAGCTACAGCGATACAGCACATTAATTTTTCAAGCCTTTAGCAACAAACTGTATAAACTAAATGTAAACATAGTTGATAATTGATAGTTTAAGTGTAAATATAAATTAAGGAAGAATAATAATTTTTGTTTATAAATATGTAAGAAGTAGGAATATTTGATGAGAAATATTTTTAGTTATGATAAATATGTTAATGGCATTTCATTGTTAACGATTGTTATTTTTGAAACAAAAAGATGAGAGAAAAAATAGCAGTCAAAACTTCTTACACTGTTTCATTCATATGAGATAATCTTTTAACTGCATCATTTGGAAATTACTCATTAATAATTAGTCATTTTAGTGCCTTTTTATTTTTATATATAATTAACCAATGGGGAACTCAGTATAATGAGAACCAACAAGATAAAAGCATAAAGTGAACTGAATCTGTTGTAACAAACTAGTTAAAACATCTGAAAATAACAAGACATTCCTCTTGTTAGAATTGTTCAATAATTACAATGAGGCAGTTACATGACAGGATTGATAACTTGTCAGGCACAAGTCACATATATTGTCATTATCATTTTGTACTTTGAATGTTTTCTTAAAAACTTATTTTGAAAATACTATTAGATTAAAATATCAGATATATAATTAATAATTATTGTTTATAATTTTTTACTTATATCAAAAAGTGCATTACGTTAGTTTGTTATCAACGAATTTCAAATAGTACATTTTTAAAATAGAGTTCATGTTAATTTCTTTTTAATTATAAAATAATTCTAATTTCCTATTTCTATTTATATATTTATAATCATTATTGGGTGGGGTTTTTTATTAATATATTTATTAATCATTATTTTTTAATTAATTTGATTAGTTTAAAAGATCTTTGTGAAAAATCCCCAAAAACTTACCATCTTTGAAATATTACTTCTGTCCTGAAATTTTAATCTTTTTGTTTTGTTAATCAAATAATATACATTTGTTATAAACATAACTAATCTGTGATAAATCTTGTATGTCTTAATATTTTCTTTCTTTTTTCACAGACCTATTATCAAAGAATGAATAATATTGACTCAGTCAGGAAAATTGTGCAGGAAGAAGGGAGAACAGCAAGAAATCTTGTCAAATACAGCGTTCCCCTAGAAACACACCAGGAGCGGACAGGTAACCAAATTTAAATAGCACATTTTCTTTTCCTGTTTAAAAAATTATACTGTACACTAGAAGTTAAATTCATTAAATATGTAAACCCATATGATAAATCATAATGTTGCCAACATTTAAAAAAAAATATTTTTAGATATTTGAGGGTTCCTGCAAATTAAATATGCTATATTTCTTTTTCAATATATAGTCTACAGCTGTGATAATTTAATTACCTTCTTAAATAAAATTATCATTTCACTGACCTTTAATTGTCTATTTATGTTGTACATAACTTTAATATTTTTCCTGTTTTTCCTTAATTATTTTTATTTATTACAACTGCAAAACACAGTTAATTATTATTATTGTTGTTGTTGTTGTTATTATTTTTATACACACAAATATCTACTACAGGTCGACCTGCTACAAGACAGGCTCGTAAAAGTAGACCAAACTCATTTTCCACGGAGAGCTACGTAACTACCAACATGGTACCAAAATCTCCAAAATCAGAAGTAAAGAAATCTGATCCTCGAGCTCGTTACTGGAAGTTTCTGTTTGATAACTTACAGAGAGCTGTTGACGCCATTTATGAAACCTGTGAAAATGATGAGAGTGAAATCGAATGTAAGGTAAGTAAGGAGTGAACTTCATTTTGTTATAAAATAATGTGAGAGAAAGGGAAAATAAAGTCAGATGTGAAATTTATAAGATGTGAAGCAATCTTTTCTGTCTCAGACTTTATTGGGATGCAATAATGAATAAACTCAAATAAAACAAAAATTAAGTGTTGTATCAGAACAAAGTATTCAGGAAATTGTGACAAATTTATTAATTTCAGTTTTGTTAATTATTTATATTACAGTTGTTGGAAAGTTTGGACAGTTTTGAATAAGGAGGTGCTTGTAATATGAATTATGGAAAAATAATTTGCATAATTAGAATACAATTAATGCTTGCTTTGTGAGTTTTAGCAACAGGTAAAATAAACCATCAGCTAAATTCCCAAAACTTATTGAATAATAAAGAACTGTTACAGTATTAATACAATTTAATCAGTACAGTTTTATTTTCAGCTGACTTGAAAATCAGATAATTTTAAATAATGTTTTGATTAAAAGAAAGAGAATTTCATGGTGAATTAAATGCTTTTCTTATCAGGAGGTGATAATGATGTTGGAACAAAGTACGAAGGATTTCAAATCACTAATAGAGCGGCTTGATTTACTGAAGGCTTACGAAGATGCTGCCAAGGATGGAGATAGGTAAAAAAATAGACTGTTATTTGGAATTCAGTTGTCTTTTTATAATGGTGATGTGCAGTTTTATTTTTTTAATATGGAATATTTCCATTTTATTTATTTTAATTTTTTTATTTGTAATTTGTATTTCAGGATATTTTTTCATAAAACATTTTATAATACATAAAAAAAATCATTAATTATTTTAATTAGAGAATTTATTTCTCTGGAAAATGGTATGGAAAGTATTGTTTTATTGTGGTAATAGTATTCTTTACACTTTATTACAGACCTCCTGCGATAGCTTGGGAAGTTAGAAAAATGTCACCAGGAAAGAACTCTTCTCATGGTTCAGGACATGGGCGTTACTCTCCCAGGCCAGCCCAACGAGCTTTGAGTTTTAACACTGCACCACAGAACCCAAACAAGTCAGTACTTAAAACTGTATAACCTTAATGTCCTAAACTGATAAAATCATAAAATGTTTTATTAGATGCTAAATGTATTACCAGTAGTTAAAGTATATCAGGAAATTTTATTAGATAATTTCCATAATGTGAATTTATATATTGGAAAACTGTTTTTGTATTTTTGGACCAAAATTCAATACAAATTGTAAAAATAGTTGTTTTGTATGGACAACACTTAATCTAAGATTTTGCATAATTATTAAATATATCCTTAAAGAATAATCCATTATTATTAAAATACAATATGGAAATGTGTTTTACATTATATTAATGTTGCAGAAATGTTGACTTTATTTGTGATTCAAACTTGGGGTGTAAAGATTTATTTTATTTATGTATGAATGTAGATCACCTCAAGTAGGTAGTTGGGCAGACAAGGTACGAGGTGTCCCTACACTACCAACACCTCCACAACAACAGCATCAACAGCAGCTGGATACACTGTCTGACGAAGGTAACATTTGTTTTGTTTACTCTGTAAGATGAAAGTAATAAAAGTTATGCATGCACACACACATATATATATATATATATCCACAAACACACACACACACACACACACACACACACACACACACACACACACACACACACACAAACAGATTTTTAATATTATGCATCAAATATATGGTTAAACTTTATAAAGAAATATCTGAGAAAGTCAAAGCCGTAACATTCTATCATGAATTTCATGATGAAAAGATGAACAAATGTTCCACAATGGATGTAAAATATTTTATTAAATATATAATCATAATTTGTTTTAATTTGGCAGATGAAGATGGATGGGAGACTGTTCACAGAGGGGGTAAAATGAAGTCACGGTATTCGCCTTCCCAGAAGTCTTTGGAAAATATTGCAAAATCATGTGACGGTCAGAAGAAGAATTTACAACGATCTAAGTCTGTTCCTGACTCGACTGTTGATGATGACAGTGTGAAGTCAATACAGAACATGGCTAGCAAGTCAGTTTCTGAAAAACTTATTCATGTTGGTGACAGTCCGAGAGAAAGGACAAGCAGTAAAGATAGTGAAAAAGAAAACATTCCACAGAATAAGAGTGCTTCTAGTGACAGTGTACCTCTAAATACTTCTCAAGATGACAGTTCTGTGAAGAAAGATAAAGACAAATTAACAGTGATGTCAGACAAATGTACAGAAAAATCATTCAGTTCTGAAGAGGGCCAGGACGAAAATGCACTTGTTGAGCAGTTTGTTAATGTAAATTTAAATTTCTTTTTTCTTTTCTTTTCTTTTTGTTATTATTTTCTGTACATCTCAGAATATTATCATCTTCATGCACAGCATTGCAAAACAAAATATATTCAGTTAATTAATTGTGAAATAATAATTAATAGTCAATAAAGTTGTAATGAATTTAACATTTAAACTAACGTGAAAATTTTAAGTTTTTACAATGATAATAAATATTATTTTAAAATCTACCATGAACAGGAATAAAGCCACAATAAAGAAGTAGACTATAGCCTGTAAAATGTAAAAAAAAATTGAATTTCATTAATAATATTATCTTTTATTTTAAATGGTACTGGATTAAGCGTTATATGGAATAGTTTAATGATGCATCATTCAGGAATTCATTATTTTGTTAGAAGTTGTAATTTTTGGAAGATGGGATTATATTTATCTATAAAACAGAACAATCTTGACATGTTAATGCTATTACATTGTCTTCCACAAATGTTAACAGTAATATATATTTTCTTAAATCTAATTTTACAGGAACTGGCTTGTGTTCTGGATGAGGAAGAAAGTTTGTCCTATCAGCTTGAGAAAGAACAGGAGAAGGCCATTCAGTCAGCTATCAAAGTGGAAGAGTCGTATCGTAAAGAAATGGCTAAAGAAGAAAGCCTTGAAATCAGCATAGAAGCTGATGATGAAGAATTGGTGGTATGTCTTCCATGTTTAAAATGTAACTTTGATGTTGTGCATAAATAACCTAATAACTGTATATACTTATGTTAAATATTTTAATTGTTGTTAACATCCAAACGTTGTTAATAATTGAAAACAAAATAAAGGTGTTTTTTCTTAAACATATCACTTTCCATCCATCTTAATCAAATGTTATTGTTAAACTTCTGATAGAAAAGGTCAGTGGTAAGAAACACTGTAAATGTACTAAATGTTTTTGATAAAAATTGATCAAATGACTAATTTAGTAACTTTCCTTTTCTTAGACTCTTAATTATTGTCTCTGTATTTCAGAACACAACCAGCTCACTGGACACATCAGATAACCAAGTTTTTGACTGGGAAACCATGGTAACAGAATATGAAGGTGAGTAATTCAGTTTAATATTAGCTAGATAATATTAATAATTTTCATTTAATTTATTATATTACCTGATATATTGATATAAAATTAACTGATATTATTTTGTTTTACTGGATTGATTGACTGGCAGTTTATAAAATTATTAACTGAGCTGTAAATCAGATGCATTAAAAGTTAACCAGTTCATGACTAGACCCAAAACAAACTGTAAAATTGGTCAGAAAGCAAGGAAAATGTGACTTGTATAATTTTTCTTCAAATATTAAATTGTGTTTTTGTTTATTTGTTAACTGAAGTATGATTATTTTATTTATTTATTTATTTATTTATTTATTTATTTATTTATTTATTCATATTTTTTAATCTCTTTAATTTTCTTTTTTTTTTCTTTTTTTTTTTAATCTTAATATTTTTTAAATGTTTATTTTTATTTTTAATCTCTTTAAAATATTAAATTGTGTTTTTGTTTATTTTTTAACTGAAGTGTGAGTATTTTTTAATTTTAATTTTATTTATTAATTTTTTTAATTATTTTTAATCTCTTTCATTTTCTATTTTTTCTTTTTTTTTCAGAGAAAGATAAAACAAAGAAATCTTGGGGGGAGCAGGTTGAGGAGGCTGATGCCAGAACACCAGGTCATGGTTTCCACATGCACGAGAAACTCTCTTCTCCTTCTAGAAAAAGGTGACCATGCAGTGTAACAAAGCTTTTATATCAATACATCATTTACTTACACTATTATTTTAGAGACATAGCTAGATAACATTTATTGATAGCTCAAGCTCACTATCTATGTCAGCATAATATTAAACTCTTATTTTTATTTTTTGTTTTTGTTTTTGAAATATAGATCACCTACTGAATCACGCAGGAGACATGAAGAAAAACAGGCAAAGGCTCAGGAATTGAGAAGAAAGTTTTTACAAGAAAAAGCCAGTCACTTAAAAGAACTTTCCAAAAAGGTGCTCTATTATTATTATTTCTTATTTTATTTATTTTTAATTATCCAGTTATGTAATATTTACAGTCCCATTATCTGACTTGTTAACCATAATTATTATTGGATTTAATATTTTATTTTGTAACATTATTAAACAAAAAAGAAGAAAAAAGAAAAATTATTATACGTTATCAGTTTTTGTTACTTTACAAAAATGTATTGTTATCTTATTGCATATATAAGGAAGTCCAAAAATGATAGTTATATTGTTAATGTGTTCTTGTTGACAAAAATGCTAAACTGAATTTTTGTTGAATGCTTTCAGGTTGAGGCAGTACAAATGTGGAAAGAAGAGTTGATTAGACAAAGGTGGGCAACAGTTGAAAGGAAACTGCAAAGAGCTGAAGAAAAACGACAGAATCAGCTGAAAATCAAAGCAAAGAAAGCTCATGAAGAAGAAGCAAAGGTAAATTTCTACATCTTGAAGGCTTGTATGTTTATATTTTAGCCAAATTTTATCTGATGAAATAAAATGGTTCCTATCTCTTTTATTATTTAAATTAATTTAGAATAGTCCTTAATTTTTCATATTACTTTTTTTTTTTTCATACCATTTATACACAAATGAAATTGCATTCATCCTTATGTTCCCTAGCTGATGGAATTGTATGGTTCACATTTTTTTGGTCTTTTAAATTAATTTAGAATATTTGTTGATTGTTCATGTGTATTTTTCTTACTGTTTATAGGCAAATGAAATTGCATTCATCAACACTCTGGAAGCACAAAACAAAAAACATGATATCTTGTCCAAACAAAAAGAATCAGAGGCAAGACTACAGGATTTAATGGTAATAATGCAATACTTTTTTCTTTTTAAATTAAACAATTCCAGTGTATAAACTGTTTTTTAATATAAATTTATTCTTAAATTTTATTAAGCATTCAACTGTTTATTCCTATATCTGCCTTACCCCCCCCCCAAAAGAAAAAGAAATCAAAAGTATTGGAAAGTAAAACAGATATTGTCATAAAGTTACTGCTTTTTTTAATAAAATTTGTTTTCATCTTTTTAAGAAATTTATATGCATTTCATTAATTCATGAAGATCATATTGTTTTGTTAAAATGATAATCATCAAAAGCTGTCATACACTGGCAGTGAAAAATTAACTTTTTACAAAATAATAGATTTATCACAATGAAATGTTAAGTATTTAATAGATTGTTCTGTATTTGTGATCTGTCAGGAGGAGAGACAGAAGAAAACCGAAGAGAAACAGGCGAAGGAAGCAGCAGTGGAGGAACGTCGCAAAGCTCTGGAAGCCGAACGTAAAGCGAGACTTGAAGAGATGCAGGAGAAAAGAAAACAGAGATACGCTCGAATTGAACAGCAGCAGCAGGAGAAAGAGAAAGAGAGAATGGAGATATCAAAAGCAAAAGAAAAGTAAATCAACTTCTCATACTTGATAAAGTAACAAGAAGGAATAATTGCATGAAATGTAAATGGTTAAAAAAATTCTGTAATTTTGTTTTGTTATTGTTGTTTGTTTTTGACTTTTTAACTTTGTATTTTCTCTAATTCGTATTCTGATTTTATATTTCTATTTATTTATTTTTTAAAAGCTTTAAAAATATCTTTTAATTGGTATTTACTTAATCAGCGTAGAAGCATTTTAAGAATGTTTTAATGATGGCTTTAAATATATACTTACTCTTAAATTGTTTGTTTGTTTGTTTGTTTGTTTATTATTTTATTTATTTAGTTATTTATTTATTTTAGAGACAGAGAAGAAAGACTGGCAGCACTGAATGCTCAAAAGCAGGCACAAATTCAAGAACTACAGAAAAAGATACAACAAAAGGTTTGTCTCTTTATTTACCTTAAAAGTCAGCTGAAGAGAAAAATATATATGTATACATATATACTATACTGCTGCTGTTACAGTGTAGTAATATTCCCAGTTATCAAGAATTGATCTGTAGCTGAATGGATATAGTGTTAGTTTGATGTATGATGTATCCAGATAAATTCCTCTTGATGCATCCTTTCAGGTGTTTCCAGTTGTCCATGTTTTCATAGTAATATATCTAGTACTAGAACAGGTTTTTGTCCTGTGGGAAAAATGAAGAAAAAGAAATTCAGTTATAACATTTCAACCTAGTTTGTTGTTTTTTGGGGTGTTTTATTTTTTTTATAATCAACATTTTAGCATGATTGAAGAAATAGTTTTAGAGTTTTATTTCTTTTTGTCAATGCAGCAAGATCAGAGTTCTCAGAGACATGAAGAGATTCTGCAGCAGATTCGAGAGAGGGCGTTTGAAATGACAGTGTTACGCCACTCAACAGAAGATCACAACGATGCCCCTGAGCTTACTCCCTATGTTGTTGAAAAACTTTGTACAATCTGCAATTACTTGGTAATTACTTTTACATTTAAATTCTGTTGTGACGTAGTGCACAAACTTTCACATTCAGAAAATGTATTAAAAAATATAGATTATCCTGATGTGATTATTCCAACAGTCAATCCACTTTTGACAAGTCCTGCCTATGGGAAAGAATATGTTGTAGAAGATCTATTGTGCTATTCTGTAAGAGTAACCCATGAATAAATTCTCTGATTCAGCAATAAATATACGTTTTGTAAAAGACCATTGTATATACATAACCAAAGCTGTGACATAATTGCTGCTGCTAATAAAATTTTATTAAACAATTGATTTTGAATGTGGTAATAAACATTTAAAAAAAAAAATTGTTTATAAATGAAAATAATTTTCAAAAAACAACATCAATAAAAACCTCTAAAAAATACAAAATATCTACTTGTTATAAAATAATTATTCATTAAACTTTTGTAAAAAATAATAATTAAAACAGCCTTTCCATAGGATGTGCACTGAAAAATATTGCAAAACAATATTAAAGAATTGTTATGTAATTTTTTGTTTTAGATTCCTTCAGAAGTCTACTTACTAAGTCATCTGAGAGGAAAGAAACATCAGCAGGGACTGAAAGACAACAACTTGGGGAAAACCATGTCTAATGAAGATATAGTAAGTGTTTGTTTTAAAAATGGTGTGTCGTTGTGACACCAGACTGAGAAGTTGTCTCTTCAGTTTTCCCACTGACTAAATTGAATACTCTCCTCCAAAACATGAATTTTTTTGGTCATTTTATCTTTTCCTTTTTTTTCTTCAGAATATTGATAAAAAAAATTTGGTTGTGTAGAAATTTATAGTTTGTTCATTGCTTTGAAAACACATATTGTACCCACCATTTCTGAACATTTTTTATTAACATTGATGATTACTTACAAACTTATATTCTGCCTCATAGTTTCTGAAAATAAATTTAGTTTTTTCATTATTATTATTATAATTTTTTTATTTTTTTTATCATGAATTATTTCTCCTCCACAAACTACTTTTTATTATTGCTATTATTATTACAATTATTATTATTGCTTTACTACAACTATTTTTTTTTTTTTTTTTTTTTTTTTTTTAATTTTAATTTTTAATTTGTTTTTTACTTACTTATTTTATCTAGAATTTAGCATCAAACTACTACTTATTATTGCAGTTGTTATTATTATTATCAGTGTTAATACAATTATTGTTATTGTTGTGGTTATTATTATTATTATTATTATTATTATTATTATTACTACTACTATACTATAGTTATTATTGTTATTATTGTTACTGTGATTAACCACAATTTAAAGTCAGTATATTGTGGTGTTTTAGGAAAAGTTTAATCTGAAACACATTGTGAATGCTCCAGACAACAGCAATCATCCAAAGATAGTGACAGTCAAAGAACGTCAGAAAGCTCTCAAGAAACGCTGGAAAAAACTCAGACAAAGAATGACTTCCAGGTTAACAATTATTTGTTGCTGTATTTTTCTTTTTTTAATGTATCATTTAGCTCTTACCTTTTAAATGTTACTGTGTTTTCTTTAACATTCCTTCCATGAAAATATTAAATTTGTACTCTACATATTCTGGTATCTTTTATATCTGTATTTTTAAAAGACTGATCATTTTGTAAATTTGCCAGACTAACATAGCATGAAAAAAAGGTTAAATAAAATAGCACATAAAAAACATATCCAGGTGCATATTCACCTCCTTGTGACAGACAAGGAAACTGAATCCAGTTTGTGCTGTCATAAAGTTGTTAAAATTTGATTGTTAAGAAGTTCATTTGTCTATTTACGTGGTTATTTATTACATTTTATTTTATATTTTATATTTTATATTTTATATTTTATTTTATTTATTTATTTATTTATTTATTTTAAGTTTTTCAACATTATCTGTTTCAGGGGTTTAGAGTATGAAGGATCTCTGGCTAACAAACAACAAACTACAGAGTCTGATCATAAAGCCAAGTAAGAGATTTTTAATTTTTAGTTCTGTTCTTTCACTGTTGTCTTTAATTACATATTTTGCTACATAACTTTGTTAAAACTGTATTCACAGCATTGTTAAATTATTGCTTCCATTCTCTTACATTTTTCACAGAATAATTTACATCTCCACCAAATTTTATCATGTAGATATAATTCTGAAAATCTTTGAATTACTTACAGCAGTAATGTATTGATGACTGCTCTGTAACTGTTCTGTTAGTAAATACACATATGCAGATTGCAATTTGTCAGACAATTTTAAACATACATAACCTATTGTATTCTTTTTATTTTTTTAAATATATAAATTATTATATCATGCTGAACGTTTTATTTCTTTTATAATTTTATGGACTTAACAGATATAAAAAAATACTAATGATTTTTTTAGGCTTCAGAAAATTGTGAAAGATTTAAGCAAATATCTTCAGAGTCAGGATACTGGACCGTGGCCACAAAACAGAGTATCAGCACTTGACCGTGCTGTTGTTGAACTCTCCAGGATTTTGGAGAAAAAGGTAAAAGATTACAGTTTATTATAATTTATATTTATTTATTTGCTTTTATAAGCTTAACTGTAAAACCAGTCAGTAGAATGGCTGTCAGTTTTACTTGCAGTATTCTGTAGTATGTACTCTTTTGCTGAATTATCCAGTCAGTCAGATAATCCTACGTTTGCTACACATTCATCCTATTTTCATATGCATCTTTATATTCTGTCTTGAACAGTTCTGACTTGAGAAAATCAGTCCTTACAAAATATTATACACTTCAGTAAAATATCAATTAATTTTCTAATATACCATAGCTGCCATTATAAATCTTTCTTTGCTAAGGAGTTTTCATTGTTATTTAAAGAAATCATCAAACTGTGATGTTTTACTACTAATTAAATTACATTGAATTAGTTATAAAGATGCTCAGTATTATTGCATATGTGTGTGTGCATGTGATTTGTATATATATATATATATATATATATATATCTTCATCTAATCTTGTTCATCTCAGGTTGCCAGTGATCAGATAAGCTTTCGAATTCTTGGTGGATTGACTAGTCTTAGTCGAATTCTCAAAGTAATTGATGATTCTACAGCCTCCATGCCACCAGTGATACCAGCAAAGTGAGTAGTAACATGTACATTTTTTTTTGTAAACTCTATTATCATCAACAACACTGGTATCATTGTCATCATCATCATTGTCATTATCAGAATCATCATCGTTATCATACTGAGATAATATTTCAGTTCTTAATATAGGCTAGAAGACAAATGATGATAATATTAATGTGGAGAAATATTTCAGTTTCCAAAGTGTGGTCCATGGACCCTTTAGAATCCAAACATCCTTTCAGGGGATCACCAGGGCGATAAATATTTATAATTATCATAGGACTTGTTCTAGAAAATCATGATAATGCTAAATGTAGCAAATTTATATACTTTCTGTATTGTTATTGCAAAACAGTACAGATAACTGAAAATTGGTAATGATTTATCTTTCTGTTTCATTTCATTTTACAGATCTCTGTGTCATGTGTGTGATGTTTATCGGTTAGCCTGTAAAGCCAACTTCGAAAACTGTCATTACATGCTATTCAGCAATAAACTTGGTCAAGTTGCAGACCACCTTATACATCAGCTTGCTGTAAGTACTTTCATCAGCCATTTCAAATATGTTACTTGTGTTACTGTAGATAATTAATTTGATTTATGACTAACAGAAGTTGAATGATGTGTAATAGCCAAAGATATAAATTTATGTACCTAGTAAAAATCCATGTACTACACAGATTATTGTACTGTTATTGTGACTGTCAGTTCAACAGATGATGGTTTATCACTGTATTTATTCTGTTGGTACACATCAACTCAGTTACACTTTATTGTTTCTGAACTTATTCTCATTCTCAGGATTGTTAACTTATAAAATGTATCAAACGTTCAATTGCAGTTGCTGATCCCAGATCAAGTGTCAAAGAGCAGTGAAACTAAATTTTCATATGACCCACTTGCTGCCAACCTGATGCAGGTGATTACCTGTGTTTTGACCTGTCTTGCCAAGAACAACCCAACTTTACATTCCAGTGAGGCGTCCATGGAGAGGATGAGCAGCAGTGGAGATGCTTTTGCTAGTCGTGGAAATGACTTTATCAGGTAATCATACCTCTACTAAGTATCTTTAGCTTATGTCATTTATTCTGTTGTGCCTTCTTCCAATTAGAAGTTGAAATACATACCATGTAGATATACTCTGGTTAGAGGGAACTATTGAGTAATGTGACATATGAGAAAATCTGTAGATACTGAACATAATTTTATAACCAGAGCTTTTTTCTTGTAACAGTTTAGTGTTTAGTGCCTGTGTTGTACAGACCCATTCATACACTTTGCTTTATAACACCAGCGGCAAATATCTATAGTCCTTTGACACCATTTTCCCATTCTTTGATGATCTTTGTCTTTCAAGCAGTGGTGGTGTTCCAGGTTGAGTTCAGATAAAGTGATCAGTATAATTATTGAGATTTCTAAAATTACAAGTCCAAAAACTTCTTTATTAGTTTCATTTTAATTGCCAGTTATAGAGGATTGCATTGTCCAAAAATAACATGAACATAAAACACACACACAATAGATATTTATGTCTGGAGAATACTGCCTATGGCAAGCACTGAAATTATGCCTCTGTTCAAACATCTCTCATTTTTCAGATAACTTTATCATAAAATCAGTTCAAAAATACTATCAAGAGTAATAGAAAATGTTCAGTGGCACTCCCATATCTTAGTCATGCACTGTTCATCAAGATTCTTTAATTGAAAACAGTCATTCATTTGATGCATGTCACACACAGATAATAACATTCAAATCAATATGTACAGTCCAAAGTCATGATGATTTCAAGCAGTGTTAGTTTCTTGCATCTAGAATCTGTTAGTCTGTATCTGTCTAGTTTGAACATGTTTCCAGCTAAGAAAAATTTGTTGTACCATGATGCTGTGGTTGACAAGTAATTTCATGCCAGGATGTACAGTTCGGGATACACTTTCTAGTTCTGTCTTCAGAATTCAGGGGATCAAAGTGATCAGTGATTGTTGGTTGTTCCAACAATGATGGAATCTGTGAAATGGGAAGAACTGATGGTACAATTGTGATTCTACATTATTTTAATTATTGTTGCTCTTGTGCTGTCCTTATGTTGACTTTATCATTAATGGAAATAAAACAATTTGCACTGGAGATAACATCGTTGAAATACATAATGTAATCACATAGTGTTGTCCTGGCATCATGGCAGAGTGGTTGCTAGCTGTCAAGTACAAATATACCTTGACAACATTTTATGAACACATAAACACAAAAACAGCAACACCCTTGTTACATTATTGTAACCACGGTCTTGGTCTTGGGATGAAAAAAAAAGTTTTCAGTTATCAATTGTTCACTGCAGCTGCCTTTTGACTATGCTAATTAGGTCCCAGCTGATGAGCAACAATATCAGATATGTTCAGAAATAACTGATTTAAATATTCTAGCACATAGATCTTTAAAATAATATGGATTCTAACAGAACAGTAAAATACTCAGGTTCTGGTAATTTTTAAATCACTGAAAAATATTTCTAAGAGGAATTGTTTTAAAAGACTGAGTAACCATAATTACTATTGATAACTTTTTCTTCATGTTGAACTTATACTTAAACACATAAAAAATACGTGCACACATATACAGACATGTTTTATTTTATTTATTTGTATGAATTTAATTAATAATAATTTAAAAAATTGCTTTATTGTCTTATTTTTCTTTCATTAAAGAAAAAATACTTATTTTCTCACAATTTTAAGATAATGATGATACATGATTATTTTAAAAAGAGTTAATCACGTAATGTTTTATACCAAAATAGTTTTGTTTATTCTTGGTCATTACCATATTTCCTTTAATCAATGTTTAGAATCTATTTTTTTTTCAATAACATTGAAATTGTTATAAAAAACAAAACAAAAAACTGGGGGTAGAAATGTGTTTTTCTCTAACAAGCTTCAACTTATAACAAAATACAGTTTGATGCTATTAATTTCAAGTTACTGTTTTAAATGATAAGCAACCTTTTGCTCTTGCTTGTTTAACAAATATGATGAATAATGATTGAGATTTGCAAGTATTAACACAAATATTAATGATTCGGTGTGCTGGTGTTAACATGTCATCTCTGTAATCTTTATTAATATAAATGAGGTTGTGTGAACACATGCTTCTTAATTATAGCTATTAATAATTAAAAGTGATCAGTATAATTATTTTCAAAATGTATGTTCTTTTCAAAAATGACATTCACTATATTTAACTTTAACACAAGATAGTGGGTTTTGGGGGTTTTTTTCTATGTTGTGTGTGTGTGTGTTAAACAATAAATTTCTTTTGAACTGAAAATATTTCAAAGATGTTAGCATTCCTTGTTTAAGAAGAAATTTTTGTATTCTGTAAACATGTAAATGATATGATAAGAAATGTGATAACACTATGTTTCTTGGCTGATAAAATCTGCAAACTTATTACATAGCATATTTTTGTGTTTGTTTTCATACAATGTGTACAAAATTATCTGTAGTCACAACAAACAAGTGATGGCTGTCAAAGACAATGTTATTATCAGCACTGAACGCCACAAACATGTTTCAGGAACAAGCTCACACTGCTGCAAACATTTCAGGGTCAAAGACACTGTCTACAACAAATATGAATCAGCACCAAGTGTGCTGTGTGCCACAGATCAAAGACAGATACATGCTACACACACACATTAGCAACAAACACAATGTCTGCTTAGTAAGATGGTGCAAGTTGCATGATGCATGGACCACACGATGTCTGACATTGGAACATCTCACCTTGCCACTGGTTGTCACTGTTAATTATCTTTGTTAGCTGTTATTATCTGCTTTATGCTCTGTAAAATGTTTGCATCTTCTCTGAACTCTGCAGTAAGAAAATTATTTCTGTCAAGTCTGCTTGCTGTCTTCACAACACTTCTGTTTTACAGCCTCTCTCAAACAGTATCTTTCCGAATGACGTTCGTTTGAGTGTGGTATGCAGTGTGTATGAAGATCTATTCAGTCAAAACTCGTATCTTTTCTGCTGGCTATCGCTCGTTATTTCATCAAAACAAATGAAGTAACAGATAGGGTTACTTGATTTATGTAGGATGAAATTCAACATGGTGATTTTTTAGTTATATTTTTAGAAAATTATCTTTTTTAAAATCAGTATACATTTGTACACATTCCTCTATTATTCACACCTAATTAGTCATGCATTTTAGAGTTAGTGGTATTACAGTACGTGGTGTACTATTACAAATAAACCCACACTGATAGTCTGACTCACACACACACACACACACACACACACACACACACACACACACACACACACACAACAATCAAACATACACATACCATAAAAAAAATTGGTTCAGTTTATGATATTGTCAAGGATTTTGTTTTAAAAATTACTGAAATTAAATTTTTATTATTATTATTCTGGGGTTGTTAATAGCTGCATTCACTAGCTGATTTTTACAGCCTGGTCATAATTTTATATTACCAGCTTATTAACAACGGAAGGAAGGTATCAGGTTTCACAGCTTTGATTTTCTTTCATCACTGTTTTAAACGGAAACAAAAGCACAGGGGGGTGAGGATTGCTATTCATTGTGATTCTGAATAGGACGTGTGACAACACCATGATTTGGATTAATAGGGTGGATTATTTTTTTCTTCTTCTGTCATTCCTTGTTTTCACCCTCTGACAACTTACTCCTCTGGGCAGAAATGTGTGCAGCAAATTACAAATGATAAATTGCTTGCCAACCAGCGTATCATGGCCATGCCTCTGAGTTTGCCAGCAGCAACGAGAAACTCGTGTTTTGCCGTTTCCGGAATAAACGTAAAATTAAAAGTCTTGTTCATGTGTCAGGTTTGATGTCTCTGTTTTATGGCACTTGGTTTCCTGGTCCTCGGACACCATGCTGGGCTGCCGTATCCCGTTTCAGGTAAACGCAGGCAGCGACAGCCTTCATAACAGCACAGCCAGCCAGTTAATTCATGGTGTTTCGCCTCTGCAGAAAGGAGCTAATCCATGCATTAGATGATGAAGGTCAACTGATCTCTGGCTTTTGTTGTTCTCTGCCAGTGACTGATTTCTGATGGTGTTTCACAGCCACAGTTAGTTAAAAGTGTGGTCAGTGAATAGAATTTTTTTGTTTGGGAAATTAGTCAAACTTTATCTGTGGACACTGTTACACTGATGCAGTGAAGGTTTATGTTGTTGTTGTTGTTATTATTATTATATTTTATTATTTGAATAGTGACAGTTTTTGATAAAATGTAGAACAGTATTCCTAACAGTAACATTGTATTTCAGTAAAACACACACAAACACACACACACACACACACACACACACACACACACACACACACACACACACACACATACCTAATAATAGTTTGACAGTGAGAGTATTTAATAAAAAGTATAACAGTATTCATATAACACAAAATTGTATTAATAATAATAATAATAATAATATTATTATTATTATTATTATTATTATTATTATTATTATTATTATTATTATTATTGATAATGACATTTTATATTACTCTGTCAGTCACAGCATCCTGACAGTAATAATGATGCAATTTTATGCTTTGTAAAATGGATGAACTGTGAAAATTATGTTTTAGTAACATAATATTTTTACTTAAAGGTTTTGTGATTCTTCTAGATCACAGTTTATTTTGGTGCATATTATCTGGAACTATATTTATACTTTAATATGCAGACCTTTTATGTCAAAAATAAAGAGGATAAACAATGTGAAAAATACAAAAAATACAAAAAAAAAAAAAAAAAAAAAAAAAAAGAACAGTAATAATAATAATAAAATAAAAAAAAAAAAAAAAAAAAAAAAAAAAAAAAATCTTTACAAAAAAATAATAATTAAAACAATGTAATAATAAAAAAAAATTCATATAAATAGGAAAAAAAAAAAAAATTATAAAAAAAGGCATGTTTTAATAAAAGCCATGTTTGATCACAAGAAGAAGATAACCAGTTTTGAATTTGTAAAACTTAATAATCCTGACTCTTTCAAACTCTCGTCTTTGAAGAAAGAAAGCCAGAGTTATGGATCCTTGCATCTGAACAGTGCTGATGATATGCACTTAATTAGGGATTACATAGGAGAGCTGTAGAAACGACTGCTGTATGCATCGTCATTCACTGAGCATACTGAGACCATTTAATTTCCTGCGAGCCAAACGACACTGGCTGTTTGCTTCTCTTCACACTTGAAAAGGTCACAAATTAAGATGTCTTCAGCAGTGTGTGGTCGATTGCATTCATTCAGAGGTCTTGAAATTTGTTGAATAGGGATCTCGCTGCATTGTGTCCATCTGAGTTCAGTAATGGAGAGAAATATATAAGGGACCAGCCAAAGTAGGAAGTGCAGCGCGTAACAGCACATTGATCACTGCTGCGGTCTTTAGAAGCCGTCACATGCAGGATGTGACACGATGAATCTATGGGAAATCGGGAATCCTGGCCCGAACCACAGTGACAGAAGATCATTAATGTCTTACACTTGAGTAGTGGCACGCTTTTGCTCTCACATTCTATCCACAGTTCACTTCTCCTCGCAAATAAAGAACAAATTTGAAAAGAATTGCTTAATTTCCTAGCAGAGCTAGAGTAAAAAAAAAAAAAAAATTTGACTTTAATTGAGTGTTTCCTGTTCCACACAAGAAATTCTCACATCATTAGATGTCTGAATCTGAATGTTTGACTTTGTCATGAAAATTCTTTTAAAACATTGGCTTTTCTTCTTCAAGGAAATCAGTTCATGAAAAAAAGTTATGCTCCAAAAATTAACAATGTAGGAATGAATAAAGGACAATTTATAAAAAAATAATTTATGATTTTGTTTTTTAATTTTAATTTTTTTTTATTATTATTACTATTATTAATTTTTTTTGTATTTATTATTTACTTTTTTGTTGGAACTTTACATATTCTTGAACAATTTTATTTAAGTTCATTGCCTTTTTCTTTTTTTCTTTTTTTTTCCTGTATTTCTTTATTAGTTTTCTTTCTTTCTTTAAAATTTTCTTTTTCTTTCTTTCTGGAATGAAATTTGAGTGAACTTGAAATGTTACACATAATGCATATTTGAAATAAATACATTTTTGACAAAAATAAAGTTTCCTTTCTTGATAAAAGATGTTATTAAATTTCTAAACTTTTCTAAATCTTCTATTAATTATTAGTGTTATTATTTATTTATTTATTTATTTTTTTTTATGTTTTCAGTTATGTCATCTGTATCGGTATCATTGACAAACTTCAGAACTATTTTAACAATGTCCGTGGGCCCATTGACAGTGACAAAAATGTTGCAGAGTTTTTACAACACAGTTTGGGTCTTCTGGTTTCTATGACAAAATTCATGTCCAAAAGGTAAGTTGTTTCTTTCATTCTTTCTTTTTTTGCTCCTTTTTTTCCTTTATTTATTTATTTTTTTAATGTTGTTGTTAGTATAGAAATAAATATAAAGTTACTAGAGATCACCTGATAACTTAAACACTTTATTTTTATATTCAGACCTTTTTAAATTAATATTTATCATATTCAAAACACTGATGCTGTTTTCAGGGAATACATATTTCTAGGTGGTCAAAAACTTGCAACCAACAACAATTAATTAGCATGTTGAGGTGGTTAAACATTCATTTATATTTTTTTTTTTAAATCAAGAAAAAAGAAATCTGTGTATGAGTTCTTATAAATATTAATTTGCTCTTTAAATTATTGAATCTCTCTTTCTGTGTGTGTGTGTGTGTGTGTGTGAGAGAGAGAGAGAGAGAGAGAGAGAGAGAGAGAGAGAGAGAGAGAGAGACATCTTTTTATATAAGAATGCTTGTTATATGTAAGCTAATAATAAGGATGTGTTTGTTTTTATGTCAATAATAAAACAAAAATAATGACAAAATGTTTTGAAAATTCCTTCCACACATCAAGTTAAGACAGTGATAATCTGTCAGTTTTATGTGTACTGTTAATGAGCAGATTTGTGTTTAACGAAAATACCAAGTAGCTAATAAATTACTGATTAAAATTACTTATCACTCTGACATTTGTGTAAAGGTGTTTCCGGTTGGCACCAGAAAACCAATTTAAATCTGCAGGTGACAGCACATGTAGCAGTGAAACAGCTATCAGTCTGCTAACAGTTTGTTTAGATTGCAGATGTATCTAATAATAATTATCTGCTCTCACAGTGTCCTGTTTGATGTCCTGTTTAAATAGGTTGTCATGGATTATCTCTCTTTGTCCATATATTTTTATAATGTCAGATGCCTCGGTATTTTATTAATGATCTCAAGGATGAAAGTAGTTTCAGGTCAAGAATATGTTTTAAAACTGTGTGTTCATGCTCTGATACACACAGACACATAAACACACACACACATTTATTGATATATTGTAGTAGATGTAATTGCACAGTTTTTGATTTAGATAAAGTTCTAACAAAATCAGTCACCACACACACATACAGAGATATATATGTATATATATATATACAAACACACACATATGTAATTAAAATTAGCACAGTTTTTATTCACTTCACCTGTTAAAAGATTTCTGTTCTCATTCCATCTTTTTATTTATTTATTTATTTAGTTTAATTTTAATTTTAATGTGAGAAATATAATTTTTTCATCAAAGAATAGTTCTAATTGTGTCCATTTTTAAATGTTCAGTACTTAAATCCTAATAAAAAAAAAATTAAATCTTATTTCTTAATTTAATGGGTTTTGTTTTTCTTTTTTCTTCTTCATCATCATCATCATTATTATTTTTTGTTATCTGTGTTGTAAGTAAGGGTATATACCAGACTTCAACAAATTTGCTACTATGTTATTGACAAATTAATTTTGAGGCTAGTTATTTAAAAAATTTAAAAGAAAAGTTACAAAAAGGATGCTTTTATAAATAAAACTGTTATTAATTGTTACTTTTCTAACACAAGTAATAAAATACAATGAGATGCACAAAATTAAGTTTTCTTTATACTTAAAGAAATTAGGGCAAAACAAATATTTGCATTAATTGAGAACACTATCAAAGATCCCATAACATTGACAACACAATAATACTGGTATTTTTTATAATTATTTAATTTTTTTTTTTTTTTTTTTTAATCGGTAAATAGGGTATTTACAACACAAGACTATCAGTAAGATTTCTATCAGTAAATAGATATTTATAACACAGGCATATTGGTAATGTTTTTGTCAGTAAATAGATATTTACAACAGAGATATTTTGTTAATTTTTGTCAGTAAATAGATATTTGCAACCCAAGAAAACTGGTAATGTTTCTATCGGTAAATAGATTTTTACAACAGATATTTTGGTAATTTTTCTGTCAGTAAATATATATTTAAAAAAGTGCAAGAAAATTGGTAATTTTTCTATCAATAAATAAATGTTTACAACATAGGCATATTGGTAATGTTTCCATCAGTAAATATCTCAAATACATATTATGGACACAGTTAGCCAATGCCAGAGATTTCTGCCCATGACAGAAACACTTTATTATTTAAATAAACTTTGTGTTCCACTATTTATCTTTATAATCATCCACTGATTCGTTACATCACAAGGAAATAAAAAAAAAATTAAAAATCAAATCTCATTAATGTCCTAAAATAAAACTATACATGTAGAATGTTGTTCCATATTTAAGTTGCAATTTAAATTTTTGTGCTTGAAAGCAATTAAACATTGTGATTACCATTGTTGTTACTGCAGCGAGCATACAACACAATGGCTCAGCAGACGTCCTCATTCTCTCATTGTTTGATTTATGCTGGGCCTTGTGATTAGAGTAATTGCAATTTTATTACGCGTGGATACATTTCTTTTTCTAAATCATATGCTTGAAATTGTAGACTGCTGATAGAATAATTGAATTCAATTGTGTCCGGGTTAGTGAGGTGGATCGGCTGCATCGGGCACTGTGTTGCTTGTGTGGCTGGGATGACAACAGTTCAGATTTCATTATCCACATATGATTCATCTTTACCATTGAGCCAGCAGACTAATAAATGAAACTATTGCACCTTCACCGTTTTACGCCAACAAATTTGCACTTGGAGACATTGGCCGATGTGTTAATTGTTTGTGCCCGTTGTAGGTTTCCAGAGACAAATTGCCGCCTTTTTGATTATGGAATGTTTGCGTCTGTCTGTAGGGACCTCTTAGTTGGCACCTTGGCTCCCAGAAGCCTGGGTCTGATAGTTTTATGTCACCTGAAACTGGAGTGACGGGATGAGAATTCCCAAGACAACCGTTGTTACATGTCGCTTGGCTGCTTAGACCAGACTGTCTGTACACCATTTGTTTCAGAGCCTGTTCATAGTGTGAAACACAACAGATCATAATGCATTGTTCTCTGACATAATTGCATGAAAAATATTTTCTGGCCTTTAGGGAATGTGGATAAACAGAAGGGATTCTTGTTTGTAAACAGCCGTGGTGGTGCTTAGTCAATTATTCAGTAGGGCTTTTTTGGTAGTTAGAAGGATTTTCCTGCTTGATAGGTTATTAAAGCTATAATGCCTTTCCCCAAAGCCACTAGAGGACTATAGATCTTGCAGTAGACATAATGGACAGAAGTCAGAACTGTTCTTCCATGAGGATTAAAAATGAGCAAAGAATCATCCTAGAAGTTGCCTTTGTTCATCACTGTAATAAAATATAAATAAATTATTATCATTGATCAGTGTGTGAGTGTGTGTTTGCTGTAGATTTTTCATTTTTGTATTGAAATTACAGCTTTGACGTGAATCTTTTGTGGTAGAGAACAACTACTGTAATACATTATGTATGGGTTTTTTTAGTCTTTGTTTTATTATTTCTTATGATCAGTTATGGCTTATTAACAAACTCTTAATAGTCTGCAGAATCTTGCTACAATTCATGAATAAAGAAAAGAAAGTTAACCAGAATATAAAGAACATTTAAAAAAAATTAAAAAGAACTAGTTCACAGTAATGTCTCGATGAATTTTTTAATCTGTATAAGAAGTTTACTTTACTGATTAAAAAATGAAGTCAATAAAAAAATATAAAAATGTCAGAAATGGAGCTAAAACAAATAATAATAAACTCAAATATTTAAATATCAGCTTCCATGTATCCTTACAAATTTTTTATTATAGTACTTTATTGTTAGCAAAGACTGATTGCCTAAAAGAAATAGCACAACTCAGAAAGATACATAATATATTTCAGAAAATATCAACAGCAAGTGCAAATTGATTTCATAATCTGTTGTAAGTGACTGGTATTATCATTAGAGTCCTCATCATCACCATCATCATTTTTCTTCTTTTTATGCAAAACTAGTAGATGTATATATTTACCTTTTTTTATATTTTTTTTAAACTTTTTAAAGAAGTGAGTTTTTATTAATGAAATGTAGTCTTAGATGGTATTTTCATCAGAAGATCAAAAGACTTTAAAAATGTAAATATAAATTTAAGATCTATAGAATCACATCATGAACGATTAACATGATAAATATTTAAAATAAATTTTTTGCATACCCTTTTTTTAAATTTATTTGAATATTTATGTTCCATATAATTTTGTTTATCTATAGTTTTGTTTTATAACATTATTATTATTATTATTATTATTATTATTATTATTATTATTCCCTAATAGTGAATTTCATTTATTAGCAAAATTCCAGTTATAGTTGTGAAATGATTTTATTGCACACCAAATCACAAAATGTTAAATCAGTATGAAATCAGTTTTTAGGATTGAATGTCTTTTTGTGTTTGTGGGGAATTATTAGTACTGACAGTATTTTTAAAGTGTTTTTAGCAGAAATACATTTTTTTCTTTCTTTATTACGTTTTTATTAGAAAAATGAAAAAACAAATAACCAGAACATTATAGCTATAAATGACTTCTATTTTTAAAATCTTAATGTTTTATTTTCTTTACAGAAACAGGTTTAACCTCATCATTATGGCATCTGTTTATTGACTTCCATTTAGATATTTCTGTAATTATTTCAAACATTATATGGTCTAGTGAATGAATTTCAGTGACCTGTTAACAAATGATTTGCTGATGATTATCACTATACTTAAGGAAAATATTAAAATGTTGGGTTAGTACAAAATAGATGATATAACTATGTTTCAGTGATATCTGTAGATGAAGGAAAAAAAAAAAAAACTGGTAAATGATAAATACCTTGTCAGTTCTTTAAGTGTACTTTTAAAAAAAAAATTCTATTATGTTCAGTGAAAAGAGCCTAAATTAATTTTATCATTAAATAATGCAGTTCTTTTAAACTTAATAAATTTGAGCATGTGAGGATGTTGAAATGATGCCTAGAATACAGAGACTGTTGCTCTGTTGTTTTAACATGAGCACATTTATAGTATCGACAGTACTGTCAGCCATCAATTGATTCATTAACCTGAACACCCTGCGGTGTATTTTCTGGGTATTAACTGCATAATCGATTCCCCAAGCCACATATGTACAGGTAAAGTTAAAATAATACATCATCTCGCACAGTGTTTTATAGCTAAATATTTAGAAATAATCATTTTGTCTGATTTTTATCTCACTTCACAGAGGAATCAATTCGTTCAATTTCCTTTTGAAAAATCACTGATATTTTGTTTAGGTAGTCGATGTTTTCCTTTTGCTTTCTGTCAATGGTTGTGCAGGTGAGCATAACGACTGGGTGGTTCGACGGTGAGATTTGTTTCTGTGCTGCATCCTTTGTCTCTCAGCTTCAGAGTTAATGCTTAGCCAGAGGTTTCATTATAATGTCTGTAGATAATTGTGGGGCATTGTCTAGTTTTTCCACCTCATGGGTCAGCATGAAAGACTTGCAACAGATGAAAGACAGCAAGTTTCATCACTGTTTGATGATTATGTTTAGATTCATTTACATTACTTCTGTCTACATATATTGTTTCAATGAAGGTAGAATTTTTTTTTTCTTTTCTCATCATTGATCTTTACCTTGAATTAATGTCTTCATCTTGTTAATTCTTCTGCTGTCATCTCAGTATCACAAGATAGCAAGTTTCATCACTGTTTTGATCACATTGATGATCATATTTAGATTCATTTACAATACTTCTGTCTACATACGTACATACAGACATACATACATATATGTGTGTGTGTGTGTGTATGTATTGTTCTGTTTTATTGTAAAGTATTTGTTGAGGATTTTTGCTGCTTTTTTTTTGCATTTTTTCTGCTTTTCTTTTATATTGTTAATTAAAATGTAAAACTGCTTGATAATTTAATAACATCAGATTAATCTTAGAACAGAAATTTATTTTTAACACGTTTCCATCAAATCCCCACTCCACACATGCACATGCATGCAAACACACACACACACACACACACACACACACACACACACACACTCACACTCACACATCACACACACACACACACACACACACACACACACACACACACACACACACACACACACTCACACTCACACTCACACATACACACACAATCACACACACACAAAGACTGCAGTGAGACTTAAGACTGTACATTGATTTGTGGAAGTATTGAGTCGGGGTGTATGCTAAACTGTGATGCAGTGTTTGTCGGTGGACAGTTCCCACACTCTGTCCTGTATGTGGAAATTGATTTCTCATGGACTGCTTGTCTTTTTCAATCTCAGCTTGAGTGTCTGTTTTCTAGGGTCATTGTCATATGTTTGATTCTTTTTTCTTTTCTTTTTTCTTTCTCTGTTTAACAGTATTTCATATTGTTGATGCAGTTTTCTTCAACCCATTGTCTGTTTACAGAAGAAGAAAAAATAAGAAAAAATCAATCTGTATTATTTTCACCTTAATGTTTATATTAATAGTTAATTGTGTGTGTGTGTGTGTGTGTGTGTGTGTGTGTGTGTGTGTGGATAGGTTTTTCTGTAAATATTTGTATGTTAAGCATACATTTTTTATACCAAAGTTTCTGTTATGAATAGCTATTTTCATGTTAAATATGTTATGAATGCATGTGTATGTGTGTCTGTGTGTCTGTGTGTGTGTGTGTGTGTGTTTTTGTATTTTTTTTCTGGCTAGACTTAAGTGGATAGTAGTTTGATCTGAGCTTATTAAACTGTTACAGTAGAGAATGTCGGTGTATAAAATGTTATGTGAGAATACCAGCAGACTAAATCTCAGCAGACATATTATCAGTCACAAAAGCAGTATTCAACTTAGAATTAATAGAGTTCTTTCAGTCCTGGAAATTCATTGCCAGATACAGTCATTAAAATTAATTTCGGATTAAACTATATAAATAGCTATATATCATTCACATTTTTCTGTTTCATACTAATACATCTACCAGATCATTTTGTCCAGTTTCTGTTAAATACAGTTTTATTCCTGACTATTCATTATTTATTTTATGTTTTACTTGCCACTGTTTATTTTATTTTTAAGTATAATATAATTAAAACAGGAAAATCAGCAGTCTGTTCCAGGCTTGCTGGATAGATAATCTAGTTATGTCTCTCCTTTTCTTCTAGCCTAGCTGTACAGGAGAGTGATCAGATACAGGATCAATTCTCTCTAATGCTTCCTACAAGCTGCTTCCCATTCACTTGTATTTACCTTTGTTACTCAGTAATCCATAGCACAGCAGGATTATTATTGTAAAAACCCTGTGACTGATAGCTTGATGTTCATTAATATAAAAATGTCTTGGTGCAAAAATCTTTATTATCTTATAGATTTAGATCTTTTCTTCTTTTTTTTTTTTTTTTTTTTTTTTTTTAATTTTAAACATAGTAATCATAAAAAAATTCAGTCTCTGACAGTAATCCACTGGATTATTCACCAATGTGTGAAATTTCCTCAATAACTTTCCAGTATTAATGACTGATTAAAAATTTGTTTCTAATGTACACATGGTTTCCTTTTCAAGTTTTCCTTTTGATCAGGTAAAAACTGTGAGGTATGTATGTTGAAGTAAGAGTAAGAGAGAGATCAATATGTCTTCAACATTAAAGAGTTGTTAGTTACCTGAGAGGTCCTTTCCGTAATCCTTGTGATTCATGTCTTTGATGCTATTGTCTGTATACAGGCTTCTCACATGATGACAACATTCCCACCATTTATTACAGAGCATCTGCATAACATTGATTTTTTACATTTTTTTTCATTTAACAAACATAAGCAAGCTGGGATGACAGGATCAAACCTTCGTTAGTGAAAGAGTGAGAAAAAAACAAGATTATTGATGACAAAAGTGTTTTTACTTTCTTCTTAAAATTAACCATCCAAAGGAAAAAGAAAAAAATTATTTTAAATAGATTCATGGGTTAACATATTATCCAGTGTTCCATCACTTACTTACTGTAATTTAGGAAAAGTGAAAAAGAAAAAAAAAATGTTCTTTGCTTTCAGGTGATATAAAGATTAATTTGAAGATTGTATTGGATTGAATTAGATTAATATTAAGAATTTTAAACAGAACTTACTAAGATGACAGTACACAATTGGCTATATTGTATACTTTTGAAATATAGTTAAGGATTTAATCATGTTCGGTAATTAATATATAATTGGTTTATTTTTGTGAAAATAAATAAATTACAAAATACTGCTTTCTTTGATTAATGTTCTGGATGTTTTATTATTTGTAAAATGTATGAGGATCTGGTTTATCCTTATTTTATTATTATGTTTGTATTTCAGTTTTTTTTTTTCTTCTTTCATTCTATAAAGCTAAACTTTTAGACATACTGGCTAGATTGCAATAATTATTGCACAAAATTCATAAATGAATAAATAAAAATAAATATTAATAATCATTATTTTATTTTATTTTTTATTTTTTTAAATTAAAGGTATTTAATAAAATTTATAAAATTTAAACTATAAGAGCATTATTTTTATTATTATTAGTAGTAGTAGTAGTAGTAATTTTTTAAATGTATTATTTATTTTTTTTTTTTTTTTTTTCAGAAACATTAATATATTTGAGAAGAAGGACCAAGATTTGACTCAGCTCATCCAGACTTTTGAAGTGACAGAACTTGTTGGTATTGTGTCATTGTTGTATGGGATGCTGCTTCATTCCGGTGCTCCAAGCCGAGGTGAGACTGCGCCACCCGAGTTGTCACAGCACACGCTGTCTGTGACACTGGCAGGCCTGCGCATGCTCAACAACATGGCCATGTTAGACCTCAACATGTTACAGGTAAGTTTTACAAGAAGAAAGAAAACATCTAATCTCAATGTTTTGCTAATCTTTAGATCCATATTAAAATTAAGCACTTCACAGCACATTCTTCAGCAATTGTCAATATCACGAAGAGAGATTTAATAGTTTTTAGTTTGCAGCTACTATTTAAATGTTGTAAATATCATTTTACAATTTAGAATTCAGGACTTTTAAGTTATTAGCATGATAATCATTTGTTCCAGTAACTGTTTTATTCATATTTTGTATTTTTATAATTTTTTTATTCCTATATATGTATATATAAAAATAAAAAGAATTTGATACGGTCATTTTCTTTACTTTGGGGAAGGAGTTTTCAGACGCATTTAAAATTGTTAAAGCTATCAACAAAATGAAATTAAAGGTTTACATACTGAACAGTGCTTCAGGCTGTGTTCTCACAATGCAGTTACAACAGATAACAAAAATTAACAAGCTTGTTTAGCAAGAAAACACACAGAAGTGGAATCCCCACCCTCGGAGCAACCTTGCAGTTTGCTGACCTGAAGGTCACCCCCTCAAGACTCACAACAAAGGGTGGTAAGCTTCAGCCCATGTCTGTAATGATTTTTTACTGTTTATCTCAAATATTGCTCCCAGCTGCAGAATTAGAAAGAAACAAGTTAGCCTATTGTTTAGCTCAGCAGTCTGTGATTGCACTCAGGGCTGAACTGTACCCACTGCTCCCATGACATACACCACTAGGAAGTGCAGCTAACAGGAGAAGCCACACGTGGGGGTGATTTTCACTGCTGTGAGGGCCAACAGGTGGTTCCTGTCCCATTCCATGCTGACAAGCACAATCACAGTATATCATTCACAAATATTATTAATTTATCAGTTGCGGTCTAAATTTGGAACAACTGATAATTCTTCAGAACCGAAGAATTTATTTTATCAGAACATTTTTGTTTATAGAGGTAGCTTGACTTATCACCTTTTCTTGTAATGGTATTTATGTTCAAGAAATTTTATCAATGTTTAATTATTTCAACAATTTGATACCAGTATTCAAACATGTAGATAAAATAATGAATCATGCACAGTAACTTGGCCTGTCTCCATCTCTCTGTCTGAAACTCTCACACACACACACACACTCTCTCTCTCTCTCTCTCTCTCTCTGTCTGTCTGTCTCTCTCTCTGTATATATATATAAAAGTATAATCACCACAGACTATTCTGCTAGTAGATGTCGCTGCCAGCTGAATTCCTGGTAGACATAACTGGGAAGCAATTGTCCCTATTCTGACCTATTTCGGAAGTGCATGCTCTGTTGACATATCACTGTTTACAGCTGGCATTTATTTTGCTATTTTTGTCCAGGAAGAACTTAAGTCTGCATAATAAGTACCAGCTTCCAGAACAAGCACGCGACTCACAGCTTTACTGCTCTGTTTACTTTACTCTTTCACTTTACTCTTTCACTTTAAAAAACAACAAAAACTTTTTGAAAAAGGCTGTTGAATTTCCCACACAATGTTTATTTAACATTTTGTCATATTTAGCAATATTCCATGCTTAGAAATGAAAACATAAAATTGTTGGTGTGATGAAAATAGATGTTAGTCTTGACTAGGTCACTTGTACTTTGAGATAGTTAAAATAAAGTAAAATTGTAAATGCCACATTTTGTTGTTTTATTTAGTTATAAGAAAATATTTCAGATAAATCGTTTCAGTAAAAATTGATGAATGTCTAGGCTATGTCATTAATTTTGTACTTCGATTTTGTTAAAAAATCGCTAAATGCCACATTTTGTTTTATTTAGTTATAAAATTTATTTCAAATACATTTTCAATAAAAAAATGATGATGTAAAGTGTTAACTAAGTTGAAGAATGTAAAGAAACAAATATAGTTTTTTCTGTTAATCTTGTGACATTAATGGAATATTAAAGTGGAAAAATAGTAATTTAACTTTTGTTGACTACATATACATACATGCATACTTACCTACCTACTTACACAGTAAATGGACAAATCCCTACTCCACACACACACACACACACACACACACACACACACACACACACACACACACACACACATGTATATATAGTTTATTAGGTCTGCCATCATCATCTTCATTGTCATAATCATTATCACCATAATAACTATTATTATTATTGTTATTGCTGTAGTTGTTGATGTTATTATTATTACTACTAGTGCTGCTACCATTGTTGTTGTTGTTGTTGTTACAGGGTATTACTATGTTGATTCTTGACATGGACACTTACAAAAAATTAAGAGTGGGGAATTGTTCAAGTGGGTTATTGTCCTAGAATCTATCTATACACATACATATGTCATCACAAACACACACACATTCCTCTTAGACTGGGGCTCATTATTTACATGTTCTGTTTGAAAGATTTTTGTTTAACAGGCATCACTTCTATAAATATTTACATTTAATAAAAACAAGCTTTTCTCCCATATATTCAAAATTCTATTGCTGCCAGGGTCTGGTTACATTAGTTGCTGGGTTGGGGTGATGTAATTTGCAATTGTTGTTTACTGATTTATGGGGCTTCAAGTGGTAATTTACTGTTATCAAAATAAGATCACAAAAACAAGACTCAAGTGGAATGGTCTGTTAATTGTCACAGATTCTGTGATATGATCTCCCTGTCTCACTTTGTGACTGTGATCTGTGAAGGGAACATTAAGTCAATACAAGTCATTTCTCAAACACACTTAGGAGCAAACTGCAGCTTTTTCTTCCATTTTTTTTAGTTTGTTTTCTTTTTAATAATCAGGGCATAAATAAAGAAATTGATCATTTATTAATGAAGGCATGCAGTTTACTGTATTTATTTATTTAGTTATTTGTTTATTTGTTTATTAATGTATTTATTTATTTTATTGTTATTGTCATCAGTCACCATCATTATCATTCTTATTAACATCATCATCATAGTTGTCATCATTGTCATAGTTGTTATTATTATACTATATTTATTTATTTATTTATTTATTTATTTATTTATTTATTATTTATTTATGTATGTATTTTTAATATTTTTATTTTTTATTTTCAGAGAAGTTTAGGGGAGGAAGGACTGTCACTAGAGTTCAGACATATTGCTAGCTACCTCATCTGGTATTGCTCACACCACACTGCCATGGAAGAACTGCTTCACGAAGTCATTCTGTGTGTCGGTTACTTCACTGTTCTCAACCCAGATAATCAGGTGAGTTAACATATTTCAACCCTTACTTGTTATATATACACTCACCACTTCATTACTATTAACTGTGCAAAGCAGATTTACCCCATAGCCTTAAAAAAAATACTTCACATTATGCTGCAAGGTGTGGACACTCCTATCCAGAAATACCCAAACATCATATTCCATGGGACAGCAGACACACCCACAGAGACACTTTTTTAACATTATTTTCTTTGCTTTTATCTTTTTCTTTTCTTTTTTTTTTTTGATATATTTTATGGTTTAACAACACCACTAGAAAATGTTAATTGATTTTCTACAAAAAACTACTGAAAGTCTGACTTTTCAAAAAGAAACCTATTTTTTTTGTTGTTCTTTCCTAAATTGTTTTTTTTCTGTACATAGCAAAGATTCCTCTACTTGTCCTATTTGCATGCACAAAAATTTTGTTTATGTAGCCTCTGACAACCATTTATTGAGCTCTGTCTGGAATTGGAAATAATCCCACTAGTACACTGATGAAAATTGATTTTAAGACCTATCATGCTGTAACCCATCACTTTGATCAAAACATTTCAGACAGCACACTATAAATGTAAAATGAGATGTCATATATTCTGTTTGTGTGCTCTATATTCTGATGAAAAATGTCTGGATAAAAATACATCTCTAAATGTGTATTATGCCCTCTACACTGACATACATGAAGTATTACACAACTCTCAATTCTGACATCACTTCTTTGTGTTTCACAAATGTTTGGTGGCTTGGTCCAGACATCTAATAAGTGTTTTCTTTTGTGTGTGTGACAGATATTTGATTCACTGTCCAGCAAAACCAGGTGAATGTTTTTTTAAACAGAGTAAACGAATGACTTGTGTGTGACAAAGACATTTGTCAGAAATTAAAGTAAAAAAGTACATGTAAACTTGAGAAATACAAAACTAAATCTGTTTTTAAAAACTCTTTGTTACAGAGCATGAAAAGTGAAGTGTTGCTTGGTACTTGGATTTACATTTTCAAACAAAAACAATAAATTAAAGTTTAAAAAACAAACCACATACAATTCTTTGTTAATGAATGAATTCTGTTATATGCAAATAATTAAGTATAATATATAATAATTGTATTTTTTATTTATTTATTTATTTATTTATTTGTTTGTTGTTAAGTAATTAAATTTTGTTATAAACAGTCTTTTTGTCCAATTTTTTAATATTTTTCCCTGTTCACTATTTCATAAAGAACACTATGCAGTTATATTCACTTCTTTTTATTAAATTATAATTTCTTTTCTTTTTTTCTTTTTTTTTTTTTTTTTTTTCTTCTTTTTTTTCCCCTTAATGTTAAAAGATGTAAATAATCCAAAAATAAGAGCAGGTCATTAGGGTTAAGAATATTTATTATATTAACTTTGATGGATATTTTAAAAGAATTAGAGAGAAAAAAAAATGAAAAAAGAAGATGGGATTAGGATTTTGCCAATCAGGTCATTGGTTTTTCTGTGTATTGAAACACATTTAATTAGAGACCTTGCCTATGAAAGCATCTTGTATCAAGTCGACTGAAGATATTAACCATGGAATGTATTAAATGACAGTGTATTAAATACTGATGTATTAAGCTGAGCCTGGCTTCTGATGTCTGCTGCCTGAAAGGTTAAAGAGGGGATTTATCTTAGAATTGTAAAACTGGTTATTTCAATCAGGTTATTTCAGGGCAACCCCAATCAAATGTCTTAGCCGATCAATTCATATGCCAGCGAAGATTTCTATACCTAAGTTACTAAAATTGCAGATTTTTCTGTTTGGAAAATTACTCCGGGTTTAGATTGATAGAATTCTCACAAGATTAGATATGGAAGGACTGAGTGTAGGAATCTGAGGCTAAATATTCAGTATGTTTTCACTGGATTGCCTGTCACAATCCATCATATGCTGTCATTGTATTGTGTTGTAAACTTGACAGTGTAGTAATATGAATCAACATGGCTGTAAGCTTATCGGAAAAGCTTAACAAGGCAAGTTTTGGTTGTAACATCAAAATTAATTAGTAAAACAGGGAGTAGGATAATAAATTGGAATCTATTCATAAAGGTTGTTTTTATTACAAGAAACAAGAGTGTTTATTAAAATTAGAAAATTGTAAATAATTATGTCAAGTAGATATGTTTACAAAGATTTTTATTTCTTTAAAATCTTTTTTTCTTCTTTTTTCAATTTTATGTTGTTGTTTTTAAATATTTTTTATTTATTTATTTATTTATTTATTTTTATTTTTATTTTTGTTTGTTTTTATTTCTATTAATTTTAAATACCTGTATTATAATTTGATTTTCACCTTTAAACATTAAAGAAAATATATGGTAATTTGTAAAATAAAAACAAACATGATAGTTGTGTATATGTAAATCATTTTTTTTTTATTTTTACTTTTAATTCAGTTGTGAAGAATATTGTTTAGAAATAACTGAATGACATTATAATTCAAAATCTTACATTCACAAATTTTATATTTCTCTCTGTTTATTTTGTATTGTTTGAAATGGAGGCAAGCAGTACGACATCTGGTTTGCTCGCCATTGGTGAAATACTGTACATTTAGACAAATAATTTTATTTTGCTTATAAACGAGTTACTGCTGTGAGCTATTGTGGGACAGCAGGTCATGATTTGGGGACATCAGGAGACGGTCATCTGTCTGGGAAGTGACCGTGGTCACTAGGGATTGTTTTCTGATAACTGTACCCAACCTGGAATATTTCACAGCAGTTTTGTGTATTATCTTAAACAAGTGTCCACATTTTATGGTTTCGATATGGTATGAATTACTTCTTTGTTATTCAGCTAAACATTTTGGTGAAAACTTTCCAAAAATTTTAGTTTGTTAATTATATGCAAATTATTTATCAACAGACACTGCAGAAAAATAAAGTTTTTAATTTTTAGTGCAGTTCATTTTATTTATTTTTCATTTATTTCATTTTTACAACAATATAAAGTAAATTAATTAAACAAATAAATAAAAATAAACAACTGTGTGTGTATGTGTGTAGGACTGTATTTAAAAAGATTATTTTCAAGTTGAAAATGCAAAATTGTTTTTATATAAAATAAAAATTATTAAAAAAAACAGTATCATAAACAGAAAATTAAAAAGGTCATTAAAACTATTTAAATATATAGCTAGAAGATAAACATTATATGGATAAGTTGTCTAAAAAAAAAGTACAAAAATAGGTATTTATAGTAAAAGCTTATTAAAAATTTTCTTTAATTAAGTCATTGTTTTATTTCCTTCCTGAAATTCAACCTTCCTTATCAACTAAATGTTTAGAGGTTTTTCAGTGATTTTTTTTTTATTTTTTTTTGAATAATTGACAAAGATAACGAAAGCGGCAGTAAAATAAATACAGTCATCACATTCCTTAATTCTTCTCGTCCTTATTGAAAAACATCACAACGTGAGAAAACGTTCGTTTAAGGAGGTCTGACTTTTTTCCTATGAATATAAATTATTACGTTTCCTTCAAATTATCACAGCATTCCAGTTCTCCAAGCTGTCATATTACTGAATCTAAGCGCTTGTTTCACTCAGCTGTTATGGGAATGGTGTATGGGTTAACTGATTTACTCTAAACTTCAAGTCATTTTCGGTAATTGTGACACACCAGTAGAGAGGAAAATAATTATTCCAATCCCTTACGTTAGTGTGAAGGTGCAATGAATTATGTTCCAGCTATGTTAGACGTGTAAGACGAGGCAACATTTCTTATTTCTATTTTTTTTTCAAACGGAAAACAGGAAATAAAAGAATTTCTAAATTAAAAACATGTGATTTGTAGTTCTTGTCGACAGTTGGAGGGCAGGAGATCTCTCTATTTGATTTACTTGTCTGTGATGCCTTCTTGTAGGGTCTGGAATACCAGTGTTGAAAACTCTTTATAAACCACTTTAGTTCTTATTAAATCTCTTACTCTGTTTGTTTCTTTCAACCTGACTTGAGAATAACAAAAGTAATAAAATATTAATAAATGATTATATATGGTTATAATAATCCAGGCTAATTTTGTAAAACATTACTGTTATAACTATTTCAGTTATTATAAATGACTATATCAGTGTTTTTATTCTTATATTTACTGCAGAATAATTAATTATAAAATATTAATAAATAATTTATGTACAGTAATAATCATGGCTAATTTTTTCAACACTGTTGTAACTGTTTCAGTTGTTAAAAATCGTCTGACAGTATTTTTATTATTATGCTTATTCTCATATTTGAAAACAAGTTCCAGATTATTTCTAGGTTATGTTTTATTTTAATTTTATTTTATTTTATATTTATTTTAATTTTATTTTTACCATTAAAATTAAATAAATGGCACACATAACTTTTTTCTTTTCTCTTTGTGAGTATTTTACTTTAATTTTTTAAATGAGTTAGCATTTTATTTCTTGCTGTCCAAATAATAATATACAACATGCTTTGAAATTGCATAGCAGCATTGCCAGTGTTTTCTTTACTCATTGTTGAAAGTTAATAAAATAAACTATTGGCATATTATATTATTGTCATATTTTAATAATTATCAAAGTTTAATTGTTTTGGATAATTATAAATACAGAAGTACTCCACGAAACAAAATAATAATAAGAATAAGAAGAAGATGATGTAGAATAATAATAAATAAATAAATAAAAAGAAATGGATTATTTCTTAATTTTGTACTTAAATTATTATTATACTTATAATATTATTAGAGGTAGGAATCAATATATGTATACAGAAATCTCTAAAATTACAAACTGTTTTTAGTTTAACCATTCCATCCATGAAAGTACAGTTATTATTAATATTTATCAGTAAAGATTGGTTTCATGAAGTTTATGAAATGAATCCACGCTATATATTATGTTCACACATACCCTCTAAATAATTTATTATGTCACAAAGAAAAATAATCAAGTTTAAAGTGTAATACAATTCAGGTTTGTGATTGTAACTTTGAAACAGGTTTTACTTCAGTACCAATTATTTTAATGTCAGTTAATCAAACTATCTGATTACTGGGCTATTTGAAATTAATGCCCCCTCATCACCTATTGATGGGACAAACAGAGAGGTGTCAAATGTTTGGGTCCTCAAGGACTGCCTGATCTTATTCCAGCTGACCTTTTAACAAATTTCAATTCCATAGAGATTCCCTTACGGAGTTTATGAATGATTCATAATGTTGGTTTGGTGTCCAAGTTTATCACTGGGAAAAATGAGGTACAAATGTTATCACACTTCTAAATATTATTAAATTATCTTTTTACAACCCACAATATAAATATTTTTCTAACATCTAAAAAGAATGCACTTTTATATTAAGTATAAGGATATTCCTTAAAATATATATTTTTCTTAATTGTAATACAAATTAAAGTGAGTAAAATGTTGTGATATTTTATTCTCTTAGGTTTAAAATAAGCAGATATTTAATAACTGGAAGAGTAAACAAAGGAAAGAAGTACAGTTAATTTAAAACCTCTAAGATTACTTACAGGAAAAAATATGTAGTTTTTTTTTAAGACTGAAATACCACTGGTATTTGGCAGAAAATCCATTGATTTTCTGGTGGTGTTGTTGTTAAAACAAATGAAGAAATAGTTAAAACACAGGCTTACATGTGTGTGTTTTGGGTGGGAGCGTGGGTGGTCATGTATGTATGTGTTATCAACATTAAAACTAATTTGTTTTTTTGCTTGATTACTCATTTGTTCATTTATTTTGTTTGTTGTTTTTTTTTAATTCCTGTATTTACTCTGTGTTTATATAATTGTAGATGATAATTCAGTCAGGCCAGCCTCCCACTGTTCTACAGCAGCTGTGTGCCTTACCATTCCAGTACTTCAGTGACCCCCGACTTACTAGTGTTCTTTTTCCTACTCTCATCTCTTGCTGTTACAACAACCGCTTAAACCGGGAAATCCTCGAACAAGACCTTAGCTGTGCTTTATTAGCCAATTTTATTGAGGTGAGTAATAGTTATTATTATATCTGTATTCATTTAGTTTTAATTTAACATTCAGCCTTGCTTCATGAAGTCAAAATTTAAAGTAGTAAAAAATAAAAAATGTTTGGTATTTTTCTCTTTTTTTATACGTGTGTGTGTGTGTGTGTGTGTTTCCACGTGCGTGTATGTGTAAGTATATATGTATGTAACATGTATATGTAAGTTTATGTCTATGTATGTATTTATACCAAATTTTTTATTGTTTTTATTTATCAGTTAATTGCAAAATCTTTTTAATATTATATTCCTCAAATGCTTTGCAATTTCATTTATTTAAAATAATCATTAATTGAGCTAATTAGAGATTCTGAATCAGATTTGACAGCATCGCCACCATTTGTTAATTAACCTCATTTGTAAATAGCTGCTTCACCATGCTTTTAAATTAACAGAGATAAACAGCTAATTAAAGAGCTAAATAGCAAATTATCTCAAAGGAAGATTGGTGAATACTTACTTAGTTGATTATTGGTATGGTCCATTCTGCACTAACCCCAATCATACCCCAAAATAAGTATTTTCTTTTTCATTTTTTTTTTTTTTTTTTTAAAATTATTTTCAAAAGAAAAATTATTATCTTGTTTAAAAAAATAATAATTGAGGTTTGTTAGCCTTTAAAAAAAAAAAAAAAAAAAAAAAATTTAATATAATATAATATTAATAAGTCTCATTTTTTTTTTTTTTTTTTTGCTGTTAAATAATGGGTGCATGTTATGACATTTTGGTTTCCTTAGTTCCTGTAGATAAAAAAAAAAATGTATGACCACCTGATCTGATTTCATGATGTCTGTGAGGTCTGTCTGTCTTTTCTGACAAGTCAATCACAACCTCGACTGACATGCTGGGGTAACACCCTGCCACTGCCCAGATACGTAACACTACACCACGATTCCAGGCAGAGGAGCCATTAATTTATTTAACAGAAAGAATTAGTTGTCCTTAAAACAACAAACATCTATTTGAAAAGTAAACTTTTGGTTATTTTAGTGGCAGTTTTCATTAAAAAAAAATTCTGTTTTTTTTGGGGGGGGTTTGACATGGGGTGGCATGATAATTTGATGTGCCAAAACGAAGGAAATGAAATTTTTTCAGTTAATGTAATTTTAGACATGAAAAAAAAAAAAAAAATTGTTTAATTTTGTTTTCTTTTGTTCAAATAACAACTGAAATATTTCCTTGTTAAAAATAGAGGTTACCCCCACCTTGGAAATATAACTATTTCTTACTTTATATAAATTATGTGCTTGTGTTTATTTTTATTTTATTTTATTTATTTTTTTTTTGTTTTCTTCATTTGCCTTTAATTATCACAATTTCACTTCTTTTTTTTTTTTGTTTTCCTCTTTATATATTTAATTTTCTTTCCTTTCTTTTCTATTCTTTTTTCTTTTTTTTTTCTTTCTTTTTTGTTTTTATATTTTTTAATTTCTTTTTTAAATATCTAAAATAAAAAATTAAAAAACGTATATAATAACATACTTTAATGAATGTTTTCACCATGAACTGTACACCTAATCATCATTTTGACTTTCAACACAAGCTGTTCTGATGCAGTCTTGCAATGGTTCCTATTAAGAGGGCGAAGAAGGATGGAATCAAGGTTTACGTAAGATGGTATCAGCTTTGTAAATCTTTGGTGGGTGTCGTGTCATGAGTAAACACACAGTGGCGGGTCAGTGGGTATATCCAGAGGAAATCTTTGTGTGTTTATTGTGCTTTCACATTTTTACTGATAATTTAATGAACTGTCTGTCAAAGCATCAAGTATTTGGTATATCTCATAACACATTGTATAGATGGGACTGTTTGCTTTTTAAATATTTTATTTCTCCACCAGCCAAAGATTGTTTAAAGAAAATAAATTGAAAAGGGATCTGGTGTGTGTGTGTGTGTGTGTGTTTGTAAGAATCAGATTCAAGGTTATGGTACAGTTTTCAGATTATTAAAAATTAATAATAGGTTGATGTATGTGTTTAGAGTTTGTACAGGTTGTAAAAGTAATAAAGAATATTATCTAAATAAAATAAATTTTAAATGAAATGAAAAATAAAATTATATGAAATACAATAATACATTTGCCACTTAAATTACTATAATTACTAATAATAACAATAATTCAGTTAAATTCTAAATTAGTATGCATTTAATGAAGTCAAACTTCAAATAATTCTATCATTTTCCAGCAGAAAATGTTATCCACATAAAGCACTGATTTTGTTAGTATTATTGTTATAATTAATACACGGGTTATAGGGTTCATGTCTCAGTAATGTAAATATGTTGATAAATTAACACAACAAGGTGTTTTATATCCATGGATAAGACAAGCCATTCGGTTACCATGTAAACAATAACCTGATAGTATCTGCTTCGTTTTACCAAATGGCACCAAATTTCCTGCAAACATTTGGCTCTGACCACAGTTTTTATTCTCAGAATCTTAACATTTTGTATCAACTACTGTGTATACACTAGAGATTAACTTACTGTGTTTTGGGTGCATTGCTAACAGAGACTGTCTAGCACCAGTGTCTGATTTCCATCACACCTGCAGTTAGCAAGAGAACATATTTGTTCTAGCCACCCTGTTTGATAATTCTAGCAGCTAGATATTTTCTCAGTCTGCCCCTTTGCTGTTCACTAGGTTTGTGTCAGGAAGTCCAGTTCCTTTATTTTGAATTGTGTGTGAAATGAATATCACTGAGATCAGAACAGTTCCCCCTGCTGCATGTTTTTGTAAAAACTTTGTTTTATTTTTATTTTTGTTGGTGTAGTCTCTGTGTGTGCATACATGTGTAGTCTGGTATTTGGGTCATTTAATTTTGCTGCTTAATATCACTGACAGTTCAGAGAGTCAGCAGCATGTGTTCAGATATTTACTTTTTTATTTTAAATTTTAAATTTTCTTTTTATCTGCATGTTTTTTAATTTTATTTTATTTTTCTGATTTTTATTTTTATTTTTTTTTTGAGTATTCCAATGCAGTTACTTTCTTGTTTTAAACCATTATTAATATCTTCAACATTTTATTTTGTGTTTTTTTTAAAGCTAGTTTTCTGTGTGTGATTTTTAAGAGTCAAAGAAATGATGATGGAAATGATGAAGAGATACAGATGTTTCTGGTTATTATTTTAAAGCAAATAACATTTGAAAACAAGAAATATGAGAGAGAGAGAGAGAGAGAGAGAGAGAGAGAGAGAGAGAGAGAGAGAGAGAGAGAGAGAGAGAGAGAGAGAGAGAGAGAGAGAGAGAGAGAGATGAATGAAAGATGATGTGCACATAGCTTTGGAAAGAACCATATGTCAGAGAGAAAGAAATCAAATTTTTCTATCAGTTCATCCAAAACATTTAATTATAAATATTACAATAAGCATTGAGGAAAACAAATAATTTAGTTTTAGTATCCTTGCTTACATCTTGTAGTCCATCATTGTCATTAATTATTCAGTATCTTATCTGACAGACCTCACATTTCTGTGCTGACATGCATGGTAGGAGCATACAACATCCTTCACCCTGGTCAGGATTTGGAGAAAGTAGTCAATAAATTCATTTAAAAATGTATCATGTGAGGAAAAAAGAGAAGAATTTAATAGTTGTAGAATCAGTTTAAACCATCAGAGTCACTTGTTATTATTTACTACTTTTGTGTTACTGAATTTTAAGGACACTTCATGTTGTAATATCACTGATATAATTTAGAAACATTTTATTGTTGTATTGTAGCAGTCATTGTGAAAAATCCATATGTTTAATTTTTGTTATTTCTTTTCAAATGAATTTGATATTTGCTTTATTATTACTACCTCTTCAGATATACTGCACTGTAGTTAATTAATGTGTTACTACTGTATTTTTGGATTTTTCTTTCATTATTTAAAATCTTCTTTGTCCTTTATTAATTAAAATAAACTGCACAGAGTATTTTTAAATTTGACTTTCAAATGGTATAATCATATTACATCTGATGCCACATGAAATATTTATCAAAGATCAACAAATATGCTTTCCAGTGAGAGAGATTTGTATAAAAGATCTCTAGCATCTATGACAGTCATGGACAAACTGCAGCCCATGTGGCTTTCTGAGTGGCCTGCCTGATTTCACAAGGACAATAACATTAATTCAAATTTTATAAAATGAGTCTGTTTTGTTTCTACTAATATACTAAAACACATGTAATTTTTTTATTATAACAGTTCGTGAAGTAAATGAAAACGAAACATTTCTGAAAATAAACTCTACGTAAAAACACAAAATTGCCTAAATTAGTACCTTGGCCCGCCTGAGGATGAGCCATGCCTCATGTGGCCCGCTTCTTGAAAAAAGTTGCCCTTGCCTGATCTATAACCAGATTTCTTTCCAAAATCTCAATAATAATGTCAAAGACAGTACCTCTAATAACAGTTAATAGTAAAATGAACTGATGTGTATTAAATATGTATTAATTTATTTAGAAATGTCAAGAGCTCTGTTTGTATAATTAAAAATAAGCTAACAGTACAGTAAATAACCTTCACCTCTGTATCACTGTGTCTTTCACATGACTGACTGCAAGGTCTTGTACTAATGGATTTGTAATGGGTCCATCATGGCTCAGTCAGTGTTGAAAGGTGCTGGCTGGTAGGTGGCTTTTCCCACTACTTGTTGTTGTCTTCATATTACTCTGTACTGTCCAGGTATTTTATTGTCAAACTTTAGACTTGTTGATATTTTTGAAGAGGACTTTGTAATTATTATATAGTGTTTATTAATTGTTAAGGACCACTAGAGAGTTGCTAAGGACTGCTTGATAGTTTGTTAAACATTACATGATAATTCTTACAGAGAGTTTTGTTATGTTATAGAAAGTTTAATAATTTATTATAGAATGCTTGATAATTATTACTTTGGTTGATATTTATTTCAGAAGATCTTGATAACCATTATAGAGTGGACTGTGGGGTTTTTAGAGTTTATATTATGAAACTGTTGAATAAAGCACAAAAGAGATACACAAACAAAATGGTTATATATAAAAAAATACAAATTTTATAATTTAATAAAATGAAAATAAAATAATGAAACATTTATGAAGTCAGACTGATATATTTGATAACATTAACAGAAGGACATTTACTGCTTAGCTCTGTTAAGAAATAAATTAGTTTGCTTCTGAACTAAAAATAAAGATTTGCGCTGTTTTCATTTTTAAAGTGATTTACTGCTATTTTTCTTTATCTAATTTTTCTCTCTAATTTATTATGATTTATATTTTTAAGATTTTAAAAATTTAAACTGTTAATGGTTATTGTTGTTTTGATGTTACTTTTACTACTACTTCAGCTACAACATCAAGTAATACTTCTACTATTATTACAGCTGCAACAGCTACTACTGCTACCGCTACTTTGCCATTATCATCATTGTTATTTATGTTCTTTAATTCATATTATTACTAGGAGCCCTAGGTAAATCCTATTTAAACATTACTTTAACATAACAGATTTATTTCCACTAATCTCGTCATTTAATTATTTTTAAAATATGGAGCAGGTCAAGATTGTGAGACAGAGGGTTGTTTGTGACTAACTGGTTAATTATGCGGTATGTTGTTTTTATTTGTTAAAGATGTGTGAAAGGATTTGTTTTTATGTCACGTGTGCCTGTTACTTGACATGTTTATATATGTGTTGGTCCTGCTGCCTTGTAAAGCTAGTGTTTTGTTAATGAACATATCAAGAGGTGGCGACTCGCTTTAAAGAATTTCTTCTCCAGCAGACAAAAACTATTACTTGCCCAGTAAATTACTCTATAACATCTTGTTGAAATTAGTGATGGTAGATGGTGTGTGTGTGTGTGTGTGTGTGTGTGTGTGTGTGTGTGTGTGTGTGTGTGTGTGTGTGTGTGTGTGTGTGTGTGTTGTGTGTGTGTGTGTGTGTGTGAGAGAGAGAGATTTGAAGATAAAAATATCTGTTTTATTTATTTTCTTTGTTTCATCAAAATTATATATTTTGAAATGTTTATGCTTGTATGTGTGAGAGAGAGAAAAAGAAAAACTTGTGCATATATGGACATACAGTTTTCTGTCTTATAATTTAAAAAATTAATTATTATTGTAAGCATTTTTCTTTTCTTTTCCTTTTATCATAGCATTTTCATTTTGCTTTGCCAAAAAATAATATTTCATTTTTCAGAGTGCATTAAGTTAGCAGCTGTATGCAGAAGTGAGACTTTGTCTTTCATTAATTAATATTCTCTACTGTTGAAAACGACTACATTTTATTTTAATTTCTATATATTTTTCAAATATTTTTTAATTATCATTATAATTTTTTTTATTCTGTTTTGTGTTCTGTCATATTTGGAGTGGATGGAAACCAAAGCATCACGTCAAAGAAATTTTGTCTTAATTGATTATGACGGTCATTCTTCACATGCGCTTTGTTTTTTGTCAAATGCTGCAGCAAGGCTGCAACCCATTATGTTATTAAAGTGTGAATAATTGATAACTTGATAATTAAGCGTGTCAGGTTTTAAAAGATTAAATTTCATTTCAACCCGTCAGCAGATCACATTCTATTGTATCAATGTTGCCATTTGTCATGTGCACCTCCCGTGAAATTTCAGACATCATCTCTTGTGTAGGATTCGCCAAGTCCAATATGAAATACAGTTTGTTCTTCAAGGCAGATTGGTTGACTGAATCTAGATTGAAAAATGATAAAGATGATTTACGAGTTTAAAACTGGGTTTTTTTATTATTGATTTGAAATACAAGTATGATTTAAAAAGGTATTGTACTATTTTTTTTGTGTTACATTTCTAAAATATATAATTTTACATGCAAGGTTTCTTGATTTTGTTGTCAATATATGTGTGAGTCTCTCTCTCTCTCTCTCTCTCTCTCTCTCTCTCTCTCTCTCTCTCTCTCTCTCTCTCTCTCTCTCTCTCTCACTATCTCTATATATCTATCTATCTATCTCTATCTCTATGTATGTTGTATTATTTCATTTATTTTATTTGGATATTTAATGTATTTAAACAACATTTTAATAATATAAAAGTATTACATATGCCACTCTACAGGAACAACTTAAAAATAAATTATTCCAGCCATATTAAATTATCCACCATCTTAAATCCTAGATGCACATATAGATACAGTAATGAAATATTGTAATGTAATAAAAGTTGTTGGTTTTGTTCGACTTCTCTGTTGGTTTAATCCTTTTATGTTTGATGGGGAGAGAATAGGTCATCTGGAGAGGAAAAAATGATGTATAACATCATAAATTGACACTGACAATTGCCTGACCAAGGAGAACATTGATGAGCCTGAAGATGATAGGTTATTATCAGAGGGGATGCAGTCACAGTAAATTTATTGTCTCGCATAGTTTGATACTCGATATTGGCTGTGTTCTGAATGCGTTTTTATTATCAATTGTTATGAAGAGAAAATTACTTTTTAAAGATACGTTATTGACAGAGAAATGGTGTTTTGGAATGAATAAAACCTAAAATGATTCAACATCATTAAATACATAAATCATAAAAAAGTGAAATGTAAAACAGTAAATAAAATGAAATTAATAAATAAAACTTGATTTTAATAACTGTCTTGTCTAAAAAGATGAATAATAATAAATGAGTAAAATAACATATTTTAACTATATTCAATAACTAGCTTTTAATTGTTAAAAAATATAATTCTTTAATTAGTAGGTCATTTAGTTTTAAAATTTGTTGGTAGTTAGTTTATAAAATAATCAAAAGTTTTAATACATCTGAAAATACCAAAGTATTTAAATAAATATTTTAAAAAATTACAGTGTACTGATTTTTTATGTTGGATTTTATGTTATATAGTTAAAGAAGCATATAATTAAATTTTTTATTAATTTTAGATTTTATATTGCTTCATTTTAATATACTTAAAAATTTTAGATGTTTTTTTACACATATTATTCTTTGTATAATGTTTTTTAAAGTTTTATTTCATCTTCAAGCTTTATTGTTTTGAAGCTATTTAAAAACAAACAGATCAAGAACTTTTTTTTAAAAATTGTTTTTATGACAACCTCCCACATACACACACACACAAAAGGCAAAACATTTTGTTCCTAATCTTTTATTTTGGCTACAATCTCTGTTATTTTGAAGGCAGTCAAAAAGCCACCATTTTTGTAGATGTACATTATTTTGGTCAGCTGATAATCCTAGAGATATCGCTTGTCATAACATATCAGTTGTCAGTGTGTCAGACTAGCTTCCAACCTGCCAGGGAGTGAGTTTCAGTGACGGCCACCCTGCTTTTCACATCCCTCAAATGCTGCAGATAGTTCTGTTTGTTACTCTGAGGATTAAGTTGTTACTTAGCGGATTAGGTTGCAACCATTCTAATATTGTTTGAGCTACTCTGCTAGGCTGTTCCTGCTTTCCACAGCTTCATCTCACATCTACCACACAGAAAGTCAGGCCAGTGTTTGTTTTCACAGGCTTTTTTCTTTCCCAGTTAGAACAGATTCGACCCCATGTTCCTGATAATATCCTGAATTTTTTGTAATTAACAGCCAGGAAGTACAGAAGTAAACAGTCCAGTTTTCTGTCTCTCATTTACTTGATAACTTTTTAATGAGGTTTATTAAATTACAAATATTTCTTATTTATCTTCGTAATTTTTTTATTAAAAATTTAACAAGTTTGTTGAAACAAAAATATCTGTTAGTTATTTTGAGGTCCTTTGAAGTTTGTTAGAATTATTTTTAAGAAATTCTTTTTTTTTTTTATTAATTAGGTATATTTTATTTATATATATAAATTTCCTTTGATTACTTTAATTGTTTTATTAGTAATGTTTACTCAAAATATAAATATCTGTTGTTTACTTTGATATCTTTTTAAATTTTTATTAGTACAGTTGAAATATAAATAGCTCTGCTATGACTGTTACAAGCTTTTAAATAGGTTTAGAGTATTTAATTAAAGTGTGAAGTTTATTATAATTACTTACAAGACTATAAATGCACAAAAACAAAAAAAAAAAAACCTATCCACACACACACACACACACACACACACATATTTAGCATATTTAAAAAGGAAAAAAAGCTTAAATAATTGATCAGTTTTATACTTTCTTCATTGCATTATGTTGTTTGTTCTTTTGTTTTGTTTTCCTTGTTTTTCTTGTCACAAAATACTTTGGATGAAAATTCTTACAGTCTGTATATAATTTCATCTTCATTGTCAAACATTATACTTAGCTCCTTCACAAATTCTTTACATCCAAGGCTTCCATTTTTGTGTCAAAAACTTCCTAAACATTAAGTTGACTGCCTCGTTCTAACTTCACCAGCACTACATCTCGGTTGGGACCACAAGTTTAATTGAATTGGCTCTGGTTTATGCAGCAGCTAATACAATTATGGCTGGTTTGTATTTGAAACCAATTGGAAGTGACAGTCCTAGGTAAGGCAAGAGGGCTTTCTGGCCCCCAGCCATCCAGCCATCTGACACTGGAGATGATGTTTCCTGCCTCTCTCTATTGATTTCTAATCATTTCCAATTAATTGTCTTTATGATTTAATGAATTGCTGATCCACATCTTGGGGGAACCAGAGAGAGAGAAAAAAAAAAAAAACACTGTTGCAAGAACTTGCAATGATGATAATGATTATACCAAAAGAAACAAAATCACAAAAATTGTTTTAATGGCTTAAAATATGTGGATACTTTAATGCAAAAGAGGTAATTTCAGTCAAATATAAATGCCTAAAATTTGAGGGGGTTTTCTTGCTCTTTCTTTGTCTTCCTGTGTCATATATAAAATTAATTAAAAATTTTTTTATTCACAAGCATATTACACTCATTACATTCACTATTACTTGCTCTGTGTGCATTCATGCATCTGCTTAACATATGTACATGTATATGTGTATATGTATACGTGTATGTATATATGTGTGTATGAGTGTATATCTGTATGTTTCTCACACAGTAATAAACACATACAAACACAAATTCATGCATGTTTCATTTCTCATTTTCAATAACAGTGTTTGATTAATATTGTGAATAAATTAAGAATACATTTGTGTGTGTGTATATATATATATATATATATTTTTATTTTTTTTTTATTTTTTTTTTATTATTATTATTCTAGGAGAAACAGTTGGAAATTCAGCAAAGCAAAGCTGCACCATCAAGTGCTAAGAAAACCCGACCTCAGGGTAAGTTTTATTTATTTATTTAGTTATTTAGTTATTTTTTAGCAGTAGTAACTCAGTGGTTTGACAACAGGTATGAGGCATGGTGAGACAAGGATCAGTTCTCTGTCATGCAACATTAGATTATTTCACATTACAGGCAGTGCTTTGTAACTGACTTACCAAATCCTGTTTTTATGTTTTTTTCTTGAGCATGAGAGGGTACATTTAAAAAAAAAAAAAAAAAGTCTTGTTTCTTATTGGGATTAGAAGTATGTTGAGATTGCAGCAATGAATTTTTAATAAGCATTAATTTTCAAATAAATGTAGCTAGTAAATATTTGATTCTTCAGTATAAAATGACATGATCATTCTTGTTTATTTTCCTGTTTTTCCCTTGTTTCTTGGTGTTCTTTTTGTTTTTTGTGTGTTTTTTTAAGACACAGTCCATATAACTAGTTCATCGTCAGAGGGCTGCTTTTATAGACACTGTCTTTAAATCTATGCATTTCATAAATTAGTTTAAGGTATAAAAAGGAACTTGTTACATTACATATTTATTGAAAGAAGTCAGCAATGGGAGTGTCTGGAATCCAGAGACCTGACAGGCTAACTGACACATTTGTCTTGTATAAATTTGTCTGAAATTATTTATTAAAAATTATAACTGTCAGATGCTTGACATGGTGTTAATCTTTATTAGAGCAAACAGAGGCTGTTTATTGCTGCTGTACATCCACTGCTGTGTCATACATACCTCCAGCAGGTTAAGTGCAGTGTGTGTATTTTCACTTGGTATAGCAGCCCTCTGGGTGTTCCTCATCCAGGTAACCCTGTTAGTGTCAGTTGGGTAATGCTTAATGCACCAGGCAGTGTTGATGGTACAGTCTTCATTAGAAGCTTCCACTGGACAGACTGGCCGAGTGCAGTTGTTTGTAAACACTAATAGAATTATGTCCATTCTGCATGGACTGCCTGCTGCCCTGTAACTGTGCAGAACTCCCATATCTGCCTGTTTGTTTATTTGTTAGTGATCAGTTAAAATAGGCACTCAGCTGTGTTGTGTAACTAGGTGAAGCTGATAGAAATAATGGAGTAATAATAATTCTGGTTTACAATCATTCATAATATTGTTTAGATAAACAGTTCAGATGTCATAGACTTTTATAGATAAGAATATTATAAATCAGAATATTATGCTAAAAAATTATAAATCAGAATATTATGCTAAAAAATTATAAATCAGAACATTATATTATAGGATATCTATTTATTTATTTTATTTATTATTATTATTATTATTGTGGGGTTTTTCTGGGGATTTTTTTTTATTGTTCTCATTTTTTATTTTTTTATATTTTTATTTTTTTTTGTGTTGTATTTTTTAACCTCTATTGTGAAACTAAATAATTTCTGGATCTGCATTATGTTAAAAAGAAAATAATAATAAATAAATAAAGTAAAAAAATTTTTATATATATTTTGGAATTTTTCTTCCAACTTCCTATGTGTCATAAAAACCACACAAAAAACCCACATATACATACATGTAGAAAAAAGAAAAGAAAAAAGAAAATATTGTAATTTTCCTGTAGATATTGAATGATGAACATGTGTTGCTGCCTGTCTACTGTTCCTTGACGGCATCCATTTCATCACATGTGTGAAATCTTTCCCATCTTAATGGCCAAAAATAAACAAACATGTTTTTGATTTGTTGTTGTGTTTATCTATTTATCAGCTCAGTACTAGTCTGTTAAACTTTTCTGTGCTTAAAACATTTCACAAAACTGTGCCAGAATTAAGGTTTATTTTTCTTCACAATTTATTAAGACATGATATGTTTAATTTATATTAACACAGCAGGGTAAACTGGTAAGAGTGGAAGCAGAGCATGGTGTCAAATATTACTTATTTATATAATTAGAGATGATTTTTATTAAATTCCTAAGGTGAATTAGGGGATCAGCATTTTTTTTTTTTTTTTTTATAATTACTACCATGAGTTGACATTCTAAATGACAGTAGGTTTCACAGATTATGCGGAATGTTATAAACAGACAGTATAAACTTAACACATACCTCAGATTATTGTTTTTAATGTAAATTTATAATTAATGAAGCATATATCCAGTAAATTTTCAACTGTCTTGACCAAAAGACCAAAGTATATAGTTTATCTGATCAAAAGTATTATTTTTATTGAGTCATAAAAGTATTATTTTTATTGAGTCATAAAAGTATTATTTGTATTGAGTCATAAAATTGTTTAAAGAGAATACAACAGCCATTCACTTTTCCAAATTTCTTGACGGGTGAAGATGTCGGTCTATTTTTGTCACAGAATAAATAATTGTTTCAGATTTTAACTATATTAATTACCATGCCTGCTGTAATCCTTATCATATACCATGTTATAAAACCTCAGCAGTATACTGTGCTACAGTGCTGAAACCATTACCAATATGCCTAACTGTGCTGACCACTGAAAAATAATTATCTTGTTTAAACTTCACTAACTTAACATTTTTGATGTTTCTGGAAATGACTATTGTAATTATTTTTTGTTACAGATAAAGAGTTCCGAGAGTCTGAAACTAGAATGAGTCTGGCATCTCGTTTTCCACCCAGTGAGTGGACTGCTGCTCAGGATTATTTCAAAGAAGATGACAATTCAGAATCCAACAACTCTTAGCAATGCATCCAGTTTATTTCTCAACACTTACCAGGGCCAGATCCAAAATTTCAGAAGGAGGCTATCCTTTTGGTAAACATAACTTTCTAGAAAAAATTAAATTTTGTTTCAAGCAATCAAAAATAACTGGTCAGGAAAACAAGAAATGGGGGTTGTCCACTTGGATCCACTAACCAGGTTTGTCCCCCAGGTTGATCCCTTTGCCAGACTTTACCACAGCCGGATCCACTTGACTGATCTACCCCCTTAGATCTGAATGTGCACACCTGACATTTTCACTGTCTGTGATAAAAAGTAAATTTTCACAGTATTCAATCATCTGAACAATTAATAATAATCATAAAATACGAATGAATAAAATATTTTAAATTATAGGTAATGGTGATCATGTTCTTCTAGACTAGGTTATGTTGTTTTACTTCTTCTAGACTAGGTTTTATAGTTTTACAGTCTTCATACAAGATTAGATAATATGAAAAATGACCAATATATTTTTTAAATGTATTTTTCTTAAACAAAAATATTTACAACAAAATTTATTCAATCTGCTAAGTACATTTGAAAAACTTGTTTCATTGTTATTTAATCATTTATTTGATAGAACCAAACAATTTTAAATAAAACAATAAATAAATAAATCATGTTATTTAGTCCTGGTATTTATGAATGTTCATTTATCTAAATCCCTCTGTTTATTATTATTATTATTATTTATTTATCCAGTTAATGATTTATAAAATTATTTATTTATTTATTTATTTAGTTAATGATTTATAAAAATATATTCTTGTTTCATTGTGTCAACAAAATTAAGCTCATCATCATAATAACTCCCTTTATTTATAAAAACTGAATGTTTTATTTGTCACCAGTACTGAATACAGAACTCTTGTCTACCTTTTTATTGATCAATATGTCTCCTGTTTTATTTTTTTTTTTTTTTTAATCTTCTTTTTCTGTTTGTTGTGCTTGATGTTGTTTTTGTTGTGTGTGTGTTTTAATTTTTTATTTCTTTGTTTGTTTTTATTTTTTTTTATGTGATTTTAAGTTGTCTGTATTTGTTGTGTTTGTTGGATTTTTTTTTGTTACATTTTTTGTTTTTTGTTTGTTGGATTTTTGTTTGTTTTTTCAAAATTTGATACCTGAATTATAAGACACAATAATGGATATATGTTTTCATTTTTTTGTAATCAGATAATGTGGTTTGCATACCACAGTCACACAAAATCAGTACAACAGAGATAGCCCCTATTCTCAGATTTGAAAATATCCAATCAGATTCTAGTTCAAGAAGATAAACACAAAAACATATTTCTGTTTTCAAATGCTATGCCATATTCACCCTTTATACCAGTTTTTTTTAAAATAAATTTTTGTTCTTATAAGACAAAAACACAATCTTTGATAATTAAATATTTTATTATATTCATATTTTAGTAATTAATTTTGAACATTTTAGACCTCAAATAGTCATCATAATACTTACAGTTCAAATGTTTTACTTAAGATTTTTTAAATTTATTTACAATAATAATTTGAATTATTCTTGGTTTTTCTTTTTATTTATTTTGTTTTTATATATTTTTTTACTTCAAAAAAATCTTCAGTCACATTGTATTTTGTGTAAACTACTTTCAACTGTAATCTAACTGTATTTTAATCTGTGATATTATTTCAAAGTCAACATATGCAAGTGAACACTCAAGTTGTCAGTTATTGAAACTATTTTTGTACATTTTTCTTCAGATAGTTATCATGCATCAGGATATATTTGTAATGTGCACGATAAATATAGTCATCAGCATATCATTCTTTTCTTCCCACATAAATTCAAAGAAATTATTGTTTTGCTTATGTTAATGTATTCTTAATGGTTGTTGAATATTAAAAAAATTTCAGAATGTGGCTTATGAATGAAAAACATCATATGGTGTATGTGGCTCCTGAAATAAAATACACAATATATGTTTTGTGAAAGGTTTGGCTTAGATATACATAAATATATGTATGATGCTTGTAAAAGAAGGTTTTTTTTGTACAGTGTATGTGACTTATGGGGAATGTTTTTTTTATAAAAGTATATAGTTAATGGAAAATAAATCTGACATGTGGCTTGTGAAACAAAAGTGTTATGTAGAAAGTACATGCATGTTTATTGCTGAAGAAAAACATTTTACAATGTATGTGGAAAATGTTATAAAAACAAAAGGTTAAACAGTGTTTGTGGTTTACTGATGTAAAATGTTATCCAATGTATGTGGCTAATGGAAAGTGTTATTCAGTGTATGTGGCTTGTGAAACAAAAGTGTACTTTTTTAAAGACAGAGGTGTAAATGTAATTTATTTCGTATGGCAGTGGTTTGGTGTCAAATGTTTTTTTAATGTCTCTTTTTTTTATTATGATTTTGGTGGGGTTTTATGTACTTTTATACCTGATTTAGACTCTCTCTCTAACAAAGACACCCCACACCTACACACACATATACACAAACAAGCACAAACATACAGATTTAAATCATTTTTCTCTGTTTTTCAGGGTGATATGTGGTTATTTTCATTCTCTGTGTTGTATGATCAATAAAAATTGTGAATTAACATTTGATAGTTTTTGTTTTCATTGCTTTTTACAAAAACAAACAAAATTAAAACTGATTTTGCCTCATTTCACACACAATCATGACACTATATTTTATTCTTGAATACTGTCAGTTAATCTGGTTCTCAGATTTGTTTTTAAAAAGTAGTAAACGTAATAGTGGTTAGTATGAATATACTGAGACTGCGGATTACAAAATAAATTTGTTGTTGTCTTTTACATACGTTTCACACACAAAACACATGAGCGTTTTAAATGCAACAAAAAGTTTTCTGAAATATTTATAAATTTTCACTTACATTATTTAGATGTAAATCGAGTTACAGCCTATTTCACATGAATACAGTTATTTCCTCCAGACGAACGTGTAACTGCAAAATAAATTGAAAAGACCAATATATACGTCCTTGACCTTTCAAGCGATAATTAGACTGTTTCCGCGATTGCTTCACATCAAAGAAATAATGAAAACATTGTTCTGATGTCAAAAGTAATTTCTCTGATGGCACTTTCGTGTTAACATGCCAGAGTCTTCGGACACGGAGAATGCTAGCATTCCTGTAAACTGATAGGAACTTGCCGTTATTCCAAGATATATTCTTTTAGTAAATTGGACAAGAAAACGAAAATATTCATTTACTTGGTTACCTGATAATGTCTAATCGAGTGATGCATCTTCTGCCAAATTTGTCAAAATTGTTCCCTTTCAGAACCATCAGAAAACGATACAGTGTGGACTAAAAGTGTTTCGATATAATGAACGTTATTCCGGAAAAGAAAAAGAAAAAGAAAACAAATATCTGTCGATCTATCCGTTATAATGAATGTGTATGTATTTCGAAATAGTAAATGTTATTTTGTAAAATAGGTTTTAAATTATTCTCTGAATACATATAAATATAATGAATATTATTTTGTAAAATATTTTGATTTAACGAATATTATCCTCTAAAAACATTTTGATGAAACGAATTGTACGTAAAAATATTTTGATACAAAAAACAAAATAAATAAATAAATAAATAAAAAAGTCTTGTACAACGAATATTATTATGTAAAAAAATGTTCTGACATAATAAACATTAAATATTATTAAATAATTAATCAATATGTTTGTCTTTCTTTTATAACGAAAATTTTGTAACGAACTATTCTGATAAAGCAGATTTTATCCTGCTAAAATATAAAACTTTTCGGCATGGTTACCATAATTCTGCAAACATGTTTGATATAATGAATATTATACCACTTTTCTTTTCTTCTCTTCTTTTTTTAGCGATCATTTTTCTCTAAAAACAGATCTGCAGACAGAACATTTTTTATAAAAATATTTATTGATATAACGAACATTTTGATCAAAGAACATTATTATATTGTACACATAACTATTTTACATGAACATTCACTGAAAATATTTTGATATAACAAATATTATTATGTAAACATATAGTTCCATAGAATAATAATAATAATAATAATAAAAACAAACAAATAAATAAATATATAATAAATAAACAATAGCAGTGGTAATAATAATAATAATAATAAATAATAATAATAATAATAAATTCTATATAGTTCATTTTATCCTCAATTTTTGACGAAGTTTATCCATAAAATATTTCGTTATAATTAGTTTTATCTTGCTAAAATATATCACTATAACAAGCTTTATCCTCTAAAAACATTGATATACTGAGCAATAAAACTGAAAAAAATAATTTATGCATACAAATAAAAATATTTGTGAAGAGAGAGAGACTGAGTATTGAAACAGAAAACACACAAACACAAAACAAACAAACACAAACAAATAAAATATTTTTATTCAGAGCTATGTAAATTAAAATATTCTATCATGGAAATGTGAAAACAGTAAAAAATAGAAGAAGTGTCGAAAAAGCTATTAAAAAATCGCGTTTTCAAAAGAGAATCTAGACTTTAAGAAAAAGATATTTCAACATCAGTGGATTTAATGTTCGTTAAATAAATATAAATAGGTTGGCAATAAATAGAGGATAGGATGCTAGCTGAACGCACGAGAACCATCTGATCCATGGACAAAGTTAAAAAAACGTTTGATGTACCAATCGCAAGAAATTGTTTACGATTTAAAAAGCTACGAACAGGCTTAACAGATAGAAGTGTAACGAATAGAATTCTCCCTTCTCTTTAATCTATAAATTAATGTCAGTCACATTAGTCAGGCACTGAGATGCTTAAATTGACACTTGAACAAAAATGATCTTTTACGTACGGGAGTAAATTTGGGATTTCTTTGGATCTTTGCGACAGTTTTTATTATTATTATTTATTTATTTTTATTATGATCACATTTTACATTTAGTCCTCTCTTTCATCCAAATAAGATTTGTGTTGTTTAATGTGATAAAATCACAATAATTAGGATTACGACAAGGAGATGATTTCAGTGTAGTAGAGCCATATTAAAGAGACAATTTTGGTCGTTCTGCTGAGAAAACTGTTAATGTCGGCTGTCGTAACATTCAAACAGCAGACGTGTGACATCAGTGTGGCAGGCTTTTTGTGTTATTTATTTATTTATTTATTTATTTATTTATTTATTAAAGCGGCTATAGATTTGATAATATGAAGATATTTGTTCTTTTTAAAAAATGATTAATATATTAAGGCTACACACAAACATACATATACACTCATACATACAAAATAAATTTAAAAAAATATATATATATTTTTTTTAAAAACATTACGAAATAAATAATAATAAAAAATAAATAAAGCGGTTTACATCATTAATAGACTATTAACAATATTTGCGTATTATTTTTATACATGCATTAGAAATTATATATAACACCAAAGTACGTTTAAGTATTTTTATTACAATATGTTTCTGTCACCCAGATATTTAATATGCTCCTTTAAAGAATTGCTTATAAAATTTAAAATAACAACACTGCAAAAAATGTGACCGTTTTAGCAGATTATACATGCATGTACGTGCGTGCGTTTGTGTGTGTGTGTGTGTGTGTGTGTATGCGTATATGCATTTGTAATTTTACATAAGTATACAAGTATGCATGTATCCTTAGTTGGTTCAAAAAGAAAAGAAAATAACCATAAAAAAAAACAACAACAACAAAACAAACACACAAAAAAAAAAAAAAAAAAAAACGGGGGAAATAAAATTAAATAAATAAATAAATAAATAAAGAGGAACAAAAGGAAATGAAAGAGAAAACGCTATTAACACAAAGCCTGAGTGTGAAATGACGTAAAGATGACGTAACGTCATTGTTTCTCTATTCTCATCGCTGGTAGTTTACGGGTGTCGCTGAGTTCGCAATAATGACAACTGTAGTTCTGACACTGTAGTTAGAATCGACACAGAATTTTTGTTAAGGTAGGTGAATATCTGATATAATAATTATTAGTCATATAATCTTCAGTTCATTCAATATTTTGAAAGACTGCATGATTCGCTAACTACTGCTGAAACAAGAGAAAATAATTATTCCTGAAAATGAAAATAATTATGTGATCTAATTATGCATTACAAATAATAAATAAATAAATATCAGTAGTTATATGAATAAATTATGTAAACAGACGAGAGTGAATTAAAGTGTATTATGTTTTTATCGTTTGTTACATATTGTTAGAATTTGAAAAACGCGTGTTGGTAACTAAATTTCTTTGTTTATGTTCACTGTTATTTTTTTTTATTGTGTTACTTACTTGATTTATATATAAATAAATAAACAAATAATAAGAAAATGACAACAACAACATAATTCAAAAATAGAAAGCCAATTTTATCATTTATTTAATTAATTTTGTTATCTTGTTGATTGTATATGAGTTTGTGAATACTTATGTGTACATGATTGTGTGTGTCTGTGTAAATATATATGTATACATGTATGAAAGTATTGCTGTTTTATGACTGAATTAAAATTTCGTTGCTATATCTCTTAGAAAAACAATTCCGTAAAGATATTATTACAGTGCTATATAAATGTTCATTTATTTATTTATTTATTTATTTATTTATTTATTTATTTGTTTGTTTGTTTGTTTGCATTTTTGTTTATATTACATTATTATTGTTGTTGTTGTTGTTTTTCTTCCTGTTAACGTAGTTTATTATTCTTCTCTCAGTTTTATATATTATTTTAAAATTATTTAGTTAGTTGGCTGAAAATAGCACAAAGAAATATAGAGCAAACTAGAATGGATGAAAATTGTAAATTACTTCTCACAATAAATAAATAAATAAATAATAATTGTATTACTATTATACTACTACTATTGCTGCTACAACAACAACTATTACTACTACTACAAATAATAAGTATTAGTATGTGTCATGAGAGAGAGAGAGAGAGAGAGAGAGAGAGAGAGAGAGAGAGAGAGAGAGAGAGAGAGAGAGAGAGAGAGAGAGAGAGAGAGAAGAGAAAAAAAGAAAAAAGAAGCAAAGGAAAAAAAAATAAACATGTATATTTAACAGTGGTTACGCTCTTTTTAAAATGAAGTTGGTCGTCAAATAACTACATCTGGCTATCGGATCATGTTACGCCTTCATTCACAAACGTGTAAACAACAGTCGACAGCGAACGATTCGTCCGATTGTGTCGAACAAAACCGTCTGCGGTCGTGGCTTATCGGAACATCTCGGCATTTGAACGCCCCCATTCACTGAGTATAGAGTTAGCGTGGCAAGGAAGCTCAGTCGTAAAATACGATGCGTAAATTTTTAAAATTAGAAACCATTTAACGGAAGCGGATTGTCATTTTATTTTACAAATAACAAAAGAACTGAATGTACTGTTATATTTTTTAATTTCGTCTCAAGCAATTACGTTTAAAAATGTCAATTTATGTTTTTAAATAAACTACTGAATTACTGCGTTATGTAGTAATAATTACTCCACTCTCACAACTACAGTTATTATTATTATTATTATTATTATTATTATTATTATTATTATTATTATTATGTAACCAAAATTTTTAATGAAAACAAATTGTGGACACTGACATTTCAAATTTATTTATTTTGAGGAAGACTATTAAACCATTTTCCTCTGTGTGTGCCTGAGAACCCTTTTGCGTTCGTGTGTTTTTCTTTTGATCTATATATTTCTTCTTAATTTTCAAAAATTGTAAGTGAATAATCTTTTAGACTGGTAAAAAGTACAAAATCTATTTTATTTTATTAAATAATTTAATGAATAATAAAAATGTGTTTCTTATATTTGATACTGTTATTTACATTTATTATTTTATTTTATTTTATTTATCAAGATAAATAATTTAATACTATATTTATTTACAGTTTGAAGTTAGAAGCGCTTACTGGCTTACCGACTTACGTTGTAATTCAAGTCCCGAAATGATAGATATTGAAATATATTTTTCCTAATGAAATTATTTTATTTTGTTTGTTTGTTTGATTTATTGTTTATTTGGTTTTAATTTGTTTGATGCTGTATATTAATGCTACATAAACAATGATTGGGGATTGATTAAAGATATAATTGAATCTATTATTATTATTTATTGTTCAGTTGTTAATATTAATGTTATAATCATTCCTGGTGTTTTCATTATTATTATTATTATTATTATTATTATTATTATTATTATTATTATTATTATTTGTAACACAAATATATCAAAAACAATAATATCCATCTTATTCTGGTATCCTTAATGCACTTTGTATGGTTACCAAAACATAGATACATTTCTAGGTAGGAACCGATAAACATGCCATTACAAATCAATAACCATTTTATCCTTTTAATATTAACATTTGTATTAGCGAGAGAAAAAATCCGAGCGTGGCATCTGTTTTAACTGAATCGCTAACCACAGAACGCAAACATCCTCGCTGTCTGACGGTGACGGCTTGACGATTATTTCAAGACGAGAAATGAAATAAAACTTTGTTTTGATGAAAATGGAAATTTCATTATCCAAAGATTTTTAAAAACAGTTATGACGAAATGAAGCTCTTAGTCCATTCAACTCGGTCCTCAATTCTTTGTTGATGCTTACAGCTTCTTCTGATTTTTTTTTTTTTTTTTTTTTTTTTTTTGAAATTTATGTTACGCGAAGTGCTGAAACAAATAAATATGACATTTTTGTCTGAAGGGGTTTTGGGAAATGGAAAGAAAAACTTGATTGATCGTCTTTGACAACTAAATGCGCTCACATTTCTCTCGCTCGTCTTGATTTATTGACCAGACTCTTCGAGTATTTACGCAGCGCCCTCTACCGTCCCCACTAAAACCCTCGATGGCAAGAAGCAGACCGCCCTTGGGGAGGCACAAAGCTCGGCTTTTACCGGGACAGAGAGAAAGAAAAAACACGCGGATTTCTACTTAGAAATCTCTGTCTGTTAAGACAAATAGCCGTCACAATCAATGGCCGTTGATGTGTGGGTTGAGACCAGAATCAATACAAATGACGGAACCTAAATGGACTGAAAACCGTTCTTTTTTCTTCTTCTGTTTTTTTTTTTTTTTTTTTTTTTTTTCTCTCCCAAGATTCGCCTAGCCCACCGCGTTTTCACCGCAAAATGACGTTGTCACAGTGACGTCACGCTAATGGCCTTCCGATAAACTGTCCATCTTTGGCTGAGTGATAAAACACTTCGGAGAAGCCTTATTATTTTTATTACAGCACGTGAGAACGCGCTGATGGGTTTCGATGCAAAAATGCATTTCTAAACCTCTCCGCGAATCGAAATTCTTTTAATCAAATTAGTTACACTAGCACTCGCTGGCGGAGTTCGTTATGAATTTTCAAAGATGGAATATGAATCTATTTTGTCGGTATCAATAAAATTGATATACATTTGTGTGACCGTGAGCGAATCTCGGGCCGCTATCGCCCTAGGCCGTGCACAATGCATTATGGTTCGTGTAAGGTTAAATAATGGAAATGTCTGTCAATACTGCCGACAAGCCTACAGTGATTTCATTTACAGAAATCCTGACGGTGCTTGCAAATGGATGAAATTGTAGTAAAACTTCTTTTTGACGGATCTACTAAAAGCATTTTTGGCCCGAAGGCTTTATTGCTTCGAAAAACAAGACGTATTTAGCGAGAAAACAAACGCCAGACGTAACTTGACACTGTCCGTTCTGGCGATGTCTGTTAGTGTCCATCAGGTTCGCGTGCTTGCTCCTACTCCACCCTCGGCTGTTGTCTACGATGTAACGCTGACGTCGTTTTTACCGTATAAAATTTCAACACTGCTAGATTTAAACACTAACTGAAACTAGCCTGTTATTATTATTGTTGTTGTTGTTGTCGTCATCGTCGTTGCTGTTGTTAATATTGTTAAGATTATAAATATCGTCTCCCTTTTTAAAAATGTAATAGCTTTTCTTTCATTCTTTCTTTCTTTCTTATTATTTCCACACTCTCCATCGGTCGTTCCACCCGTATCTTGATATTAAACTAGGTTCGATCTACATAAATAAATAAATAAATAACAATAGTAAGAAGATGAACGAATGAATGAAGGTAGTGGCTATTGTTTTAATTATAAAGTTATGCAGTAGAATAAAAACGTATCATAACAATAACAACAATAATAATAATAATAATGAATGAATGAAAAAACAGTACTGAAATAATATTTCTTCTTCTTCTTTTTTAATAAAACAACTATGCAATGAAACAGTTACAACATCGGCATAAATAAACATATACCTCCACAACAATAATAAACAAATGAACGAACAAAGAAATAAATTATAATAAATGCTTAAAACAAAAAGTATTTTGTCTATTCACATATACTTGAAAAGAATATTAATGTTATTTGTTCATCTTTTGTTTCTTTCTTCCTCTTTTTATTTATTTATTTTTTTTTTTTTTCTTTTTTTTTCTCTTTCTTTCTGTTTTCAATGTACATACATGACGATTGAATTAACACAGCCTTTAAAAAACACATACACATGTTAGAGATAACGTAACGGGAAATCTCCAGTCGCGTTTCATAACTAGGTGAAAATAAAATTTTGATGGATTTTTCACATTCTTATCAGCCGAAAAGCCCTCCACGCAGGAAGGCCAGATGTTACAACTTTACCAAGAACCGCGCCAACCTGTCCGAGCTCAGCACGTGCGAGGCAGACGCAATGCTGCACCATTTCTATGGTGACACGAGCGAGGCTTGGCAGTGTGTCGTCTGGTCAAATGTCGAAATGTGACCGTGTCAAAGTTCACACTCATGACAGGATACACTTCTTAAGAGGAATTATAAAAAATAAAAAGAAATAAAAAATTATAATAAAATTAGGAACGAGAAAGAAAGAAAAGAGCAAAAATAAATTGATTAATGGAGAATACTAGTTCTTTGTTTGAAAAAATAAACCACAAACAACCCCTTGAACTTGACGAAACGTCTGCGCAGTCTAAGAAATTGCTGACACATTAATTCGCTTGATTAAATCTTTGCAACCTCTGTTGCGGTGAATTGGCAGTTGACGATTTTAAAAAGGTACTCAAGATAAAATATATGAAAAATAAATGAAATATGAAATAATGGGATTAGAAACTAATAGTCAAATGAAGCCAGCACTGGACCTGTCTGAAAAATTAATACAAAAACTAAAAAATATAAATTTTATTTTTTTTAAAGAAAGTTTCTAAACTAAATTATTCTGTAAAAATCTCACACTAAGCCATCTAATAATAAAGCAATATGAAATAAAGTATAAAATTGAAATGCTTTTTAATTTTAATTTTTAAACATTTATTTTATTATTTATTTATTTATTTATTTATTTATTTATTTATTTATTTATTTATTTTGTTACTGGAATTCTGAAATACTTTCATAAAATAAAAACATATAAAAGTATGTATTAAGATAAAAGGCTTTTATATTTATTGCACAGAAATTGTTTTTAGTAAAATAGGGAGAAGAATGAAATTAACATTGAATCAGTAAATAATAAAGAAATAAAGACATAACGAAACAAAGAATTAAATAAATAAATAAATAGTAACAACAAAAATATAAATATAAATAATAGTAATAGTAGTAGTAGCTGTTGTTATTGTTGTAGTAATAGCAGATGCAGCAGTAGTACCAGCAGTAGTTGTACGTTTCCAGTTTGGCGAGTTTATAAAACACTGGTGAGAATAATAAAGTGTAATTTAAAATGATTATTTAAATCGTGTTTATAAAAGGCAGTTTCAAATAGACATGAAATTTATTTTATATGACACCACAGAAAACTAATATCTTTTAAGAAATAATTTCTGTCAGATGACTACATTAATACAAAAAAGTATTGATTAAAACATCATCCATTCATACACGGTAACAAAATAAATGCAAATTATGAACAAACAAAATAAAACAGCAAAACATTTTAAAGGAGAAAAAAAAAGGGGAATCAAAAAGAAAAAAAAATGAGAAAGGCAAAAAGGAGAAAAAAAAAAAAGAAAAAAATGGAAATAGAAAAAGAAAGAAAGTAAAAACAGAGAAAGCTAAATAATAATAATAATACTTTTTACATAAAGCGTATTAATCAAAAAGGTTTAAATAGACTGCATAGTTACAACTTGAAACACGCGTATTCAGGCTAGTGACACTATTCAGGGTTTTTTCCCAGAAGGGTTTTGACGCGGCCTTATTTTTCCTAACGTTGGTCTAAAACCCCAGTAGCGAACCACGCCATGTGTCTGTGTGTCCTTAGCTCTCTAGAGAGGCTGAATGCCACGCGCCTACTAATCACGTGATGAACAGGCAAGTGTACTACAGTCAAAATTTCAATATGCCGCGATTCAAGGATGGATCGAAATAAATAATATTATATTTTAAAAAAAAATTATTATTACTAAACTATTATAAATTTTAAAAAACATCTATATGACAGTCTTTTGTTTATTTTTATTGATATTATCAAATTTATTATTATTATTATTATTATTATTATTATTATTATTATTATTATTATTTTATTTTAGTTTTACTTTTATATATTCATTTTATTTCATATTTCTATTTATTTATTTATTTTTGTATGGAATGGATTTCATTTTGTTTTATGCGGAACCGAATTTTTGCAGGCCATTTTTTATTTTGAGAACGAAACTGTTTTTATCTTGAAAAAACTGGTGTAATAATTTTTTTCTGAAATCTAAAATCATTTCTATTTTTCTATATGTGTAAATAAAATAAAATATAGAATGCAATAAAATAATCATTCTAAAAACTAAATAATTTAAAATACAATAAAATAAAATAAAATAATTAAATTAATTAAATGTCTATAAAGTTTATAAACAAAACCAAATAAAATTGTGAATCAGTTCGTTCTATTGAATATTTTGTATGCTTTGTTTTGTATTAGAGCCAGTGTTTTTAACCCATTTATTTTACCGATATAGACACACACATACACACATATATATGTATAATGTTAAGGGATTATTTGTAATAATAATCAGCTTATAACTTCGAGGTTTGTGTTTGGTTTAGATTTCTAATATGTATTTATTTGTAAGGATATCAACACATATTTAAATAAGAAATACTATGAGGTTTATTTTGCTTCATGGTGTGGAAGAAAAGAAACCAGCAACTACATCCTGATGCATGATGAGCAGAATTAATAAAAAATTTGTGTGTACCTTCCTGTAGTCAGGAAAAAACATACCCAGTTCTCTGATAAACCAGTTGAGGAGCAGTAGCTGGAACTGATAAATGACATATTTTAAAAATGAGTAAATAAGAAACATATACAGATCTATAGGAATGCTGGTAATAACATTGTTGTTTATAAATGTAAATAAATGAATAAATAAATAAGTAAACAAACAAGCAAGCAAGCAAGGAAACAAACAAACAAACAAACAAACAAGAAAATAAATAAATAATTTATTATCTCTCTTACCACTCACTATACGTGTACAAATTCTCAATACAAAGCTATTCACAAGTCGATATCAAGATTTGTAAAAATGTCCTCTAGCACAACTGCGGTAAGAACAACAGAATAATAATAATAATATAAATTTACGGAATACGTGTTTGTCGGCGACATGAAAAGAAAAACAGAAGACAAAAAGATATGCATTAAAGAGTGGCGTGACAAAACGCATCCACAGTCAACCGTTGTAAAGAGTGTGTGTTTGCTGCGCCAGCGCCACCCATACATATTTAATAAGAACTACTTTTACGGCAATTGTATAACGATCCCCTCGCAGCTGTAGCTCGTGCAAGCTACCTGCACGCGCTGATTAACTGCGCGGGCATATTTACTGTTATCGCATTCCGCATTAAAAATTAATGCGCAATAATGAGAATATCTTTTCACATTTTGGTTTTAATTTTGTCAGGTAGAGCCATAAAAACAGTTCGGACACAGGTCATTTGAAAGAGATGAAAAGAAGCGATGGACTGTCTATCATAAAACTCGGCCCGGTAAAAATAATAACAACATCTATTCTCCATTTTCTGTCTGCATGACGTCCCACTGGGCTTTTTTTCAGGGGCCAGATGGTTTCCGACCGAAACGCAGCGTGCTTATCTTCCTCCGCCGTTGGAGAGTCTGTCATTTGTGTCTTCGCGAACGAAGAGCTCCACTCTATAATCTCGAGCTGACCGTGCAGCTCGAGAGGGTCGCGCGAGATCAAGAGATAATCTGCCATGATACATATTTGATCGAGAAGGCGTCAGAACTGATTGGGATAAAATAATCATCTGCAAGATGAAAATGAGCCTAGGGATATAATTTTCTGGTCTATATTGTTTTTCTAATTACATAGTCCTGTTTAAACGAAGTCTCGCGAGAACAATTCAGAGCGAGGCGGAGTGAAGATCGCGCGCACTGGAGCGGGCCAATAAAGTTTTTGTTCGCCCGCCGCCGCAACGGGCGGTGTGCTTGGCTCGCATGTGTGCACGTTCGTGTGACGAAGACAAAGGCGTATTAAATTAGTTTTTGTTTCGGCATATTGACATTATTTGTTTTAATGCCAATTTGTGGAAACAGTAAGGAAGCAAGGTTGTCGCTAATTTGGTGAATGCCACCATTCCGTGTAAAGAAAATGAGAAATTAGGGAATACAAAAGATAAACCGAAAAATCAATAATAATAATAATAATAATAATAATAATAATAATAATAATAATAATAATAATAATAATAAATTAATTAATAAAATAACCTTCAAACCAAACAGTAAAAATAGTAATAATGACTGAAAATATAAAGAACTATAAAGACATATATATATTTTTTTGTTCTTTTTTAAACAGAAAAACGAATATATATATATATATATATATATATATATATATATATATATATATATAGCAATAGCAATAAGACGTACTTACAATTATTTATCTTCGTAACAAAATACATAAAGAGTAAATGAACAATCATGTGATAAATCCTGTACCTTGTATAACTCCGTCCAAGAACGCTGAATTAACGTTGCTAGGTAAATGACCTTACCCGCGTTTATGACGTCATATGAAAGTGACCTTAAATCAAGCGCGATTACTATAAATAAATGTCGTCTTTAAGTCTCCCGATACTAGTTCAACAACCAGTGTTATTATTACAGCTACAGTAGCGGCTACTACTACTACTACCACCACCACCACCCACTACCACTATTATTACAACTGTTAAAACAACTATTTAAAACTGTTATTTACAGCAATAAATATATGTATTAGTTTTACTACAGATTTTGCAGACTGTGCTACTACTGCAGTTACCACTTCTGCTATTGCTACTCGAATTACAACTACTGCCACCACTTCTACAACCAGTACTACTAATATTACTACTACATCTACAGCAACAACAACTACTACAACTATCACTGTTTACTATTACTACTGCTACGACTGCTACTAAAACTAGGTCACGTAGAATACGTAAGTATTTTTAATCATGTTATTCTGAAGCATCAGCCAGTCTACATATGCTTGCAAACGTAACATCAGATTCCTGTGACAGATCGTTTTATATGCTTCGCGTACTTCATTGTTAAATAAAACATGAAGCATGAAGTCAGCTTTGTCGCTGCTAGCTATTATCGCAATAACCAAATGGTCACATCAACAATTAATGAATTCTCAGCGTTTTCTGTTTCGGCCATTGAGCGGCGACGCTTCACGTAGCGTCCGTTACGGCGTTTGCCGCCGAACTCCTGGCGACGATTCCCCGGGGTCGAGCCGGCACTACTTTCGCACTTTCATTAATAGCTGATTAGATATTAAAAGCGGCGTGTCCGCTGGGTATTCAGTTTTAATTTTCCTCCATGTAATATCTCTCGAACATAATAGGGGCCTCATCGAAGCGTATCGCTGTAATATTTTCTCAATAATTCTTCATCGAAGAACAGACGTAATTGCCGTGTGTTGGGACAATGAGCACCCAGTTCGGTGGGTCTCACAAGGGTATTTCGCTCACATTGTTTAGAGCGAGCCCTGATTAAAAGCACTCATTTGTGACCAACTTGTCGTTCGCTCGTAACGGTATTGTTTGTTCACGTAAAGCTGAAGAAGGGAAAACATTTGCTGTTTGAATGAAAACAAGGCAATGGGTAATCGTGCCATTGGTTTCACGGCCGGTGAAATTTGTGTTGTGATTCTATTTACCCTATTAACGGCTTGAAATGGGCTAATAGAATAAAAATATACAAACAAAGGAGGCCATTGATTTAGCTAATGGATCTCGGACAAATCGCCGGGTTCCTCTGGGATGATCTTCACTGTCAAGTCCAGAAATCATACGACACTGCTTTAGGAAAAATCTCGTTAAACAAAATTCATCTTATTATTATTACCGTTATTTATTTATTTATTTATTTGTCTGTCTGTCTATTATAGCTATAGTTCCACTTTGTGTTGTCCTTTTTATTCCATCATCATAATCGTCATCGTCGTCATTGTTTTGTTGTTTTGTTTTTATTCCTTTTTTCTTTCTCCTTTCCCATCTTATTATTAATGTAAATAAATATAATTTGTCTGTAACAAAAATAACAATAAAATCATAAGCATGAAAATGAAAATGAAAAAAAAAAATAACAGAAAAAAAAAAAAAAAAAGAGAGAAAGAAATAAGTAATATGTAGAATGTAGTTGTTGTTATTATTCTTTCATAACGTTAAAATAATCCCACATTCACAGAATCCAGGTTTTTTTTCCATTACGTCACATAACGCGTGAACACTGGTGTAAGTTATACTGTATTAAACAACGACACTGACACGAATGTCTAGCAACAACGTATCAAATTTTAATATTAACGATTACGTGTCTTTTTGCTGTCGCCACTGTTGTAATCTTAGAAGTTGGTTCAAGGAGTGTTTTACATGCACATTGCCGTACACCAGAGAGCTATGTACAGTGACGTTTGACAAATGAGTACTGTACTAAAACATTTACTGAACTGGGGAATAGAAGAAATGTGTGTGTGTGTGTGTGTGTGTGTGTTGTGTTTATGTATGAATGTTTGTTTGTGTGTTGTTATCTATATATAAACGTTTCATATATAATATAAGTATTACATTATTATAATAATACTGTCACAGAAACGTAATATCTTTGAATAATAATAATAATAATAATAATAATAATAATTAATAATAATAATAAAATACAAACACAAACACACACAAAACATACATACACACATTAATTATTTTATTGATTAACATTATGGAAGCTTCGACTGTGCAGGCGTACACTAAAGTATTTTCGTACGAAACTTAACACCGTCACGCAACTCTAAAAAGTGGTGTTCACATATCTGTAACCTGGAGACGCAGTCGTTGTTATAATACTTACTCACGTACGCTGTTACTCTCTTTCCTGTTTCCAGTCTTAAAGGCAGTCTCTCAGACCAAGAGTCGCCAATTCTGACAAAAAGATCCGCCAATGTTTTCCTGTGTTTGGACACCGCTAGCTCGACTCCGTCTAAAGTCAAAGCCGTTGTAGTGCCGGGACTCTCACGCAACGACAAAACGGGTACACAAATGAGGTATTCGCGCACTCGCTGAAAGGTATTCGGTGCTGATATGCGAGTGAGGCGACCCGACACTTAACCCCGATTTACTGTCACACGGCGAGTGTGTGGCATTTGGGACTAAAAAAATCCACGGCAACATGTTCCGGTGAAACTTGATAGGCGGTCCTTAGATCTACGATTAACGCGGTAGATCGCGCGAGAGATCAGCAAGGCGGACATCATATGACGTCATTGTGTGACTTATTATTATAGAGGTGACGTTGTAGAATGATTTGTCAGTGATAATAGGTGTCATTTGGCGTATTGGTTTATTAGCAGAACATTTTTCTAACACCCACTCACACACACACACACACACACACACACACACACACACACACACACACACACACACACATATTTATTGTATAAATAATATTGTATATGATATAATTATATGATTAGAAGGAGAGAAAGATAGAAAGATAAAGAGATGAAAATTAGAATGAGAAATTGCAATAACGAGATTTAAAACTTTTAAGCAAAATAAATAAATAAATAAAAAAAAATAATAATAATAATAATAATGATAATAATGATACTACTATTACAACAACAACAACAACAACAACACAACAACTACTACTACTACTACTACTACTACTACTACTACTACTACTACTACTAATAATAATAATAATAATAATAATAATAATAATAATAAAATAAATGAAAAGAAATAAAATGAATCATATTACTTGAATAATAATATGTTCCCCACTTGAAAATGAACATTCATTAATCTAATCAGCAAATTGTTAATCAAGTAAGGTATTTGTAATTAGTACCGCTCGCTCCATGGAAGGTACGCACGTGCAGCGTGCTGTCAACTCGCTCGCCATACTTGCACGCGCCGTTCAAGTCACGAAATGAGAACTATGAAACGAATGCACAAATCATGTTCTACACGTTAAGCAAAGATGTCTGCAGATAACGCTAATGTGTTCAACTGGCTGGCTGCGCTTCAGTGAAGATAACGGTAAACAAACTGCCATGTTGTTATTACTTGCCGTGTTTTCCCTCCCCAGTTTTCGGAGTCTCCGCGGTAGTTTCGTGTAGGTATTTTTGCATCTCGCTACAGCTGCGTTCTTCCCTCGCTCGGATTTCTGGACAGCGGTCAAGTTGGAGTCTGACAGGTTATGCGTTGTCAGTTTCAATCTAATTGTTTTACACAATAATTAAAACCATTCGTAATTAATATACATTCTGCAGTGATTACTAGGTATCTCATTTCTTTTTTTCTTTTGTTACTTTTGTTATGTAATATGTAATATCCTGTAAGAAAAAAAAAACAAACAAAAAAACTGTTTTCTTCAAAATCAAGCAGCTAAAAATATTTAATTATTCATTTTATTATTATTGTTGTTGTTGTTGTTGTTATTATTATTATTTAAACTTACGTTTTTTTTAGTTTTCTTTTCTTTTTTTTTTTTTCCTGTGTGTTTATTTTCTTTCTTTCTTTTCTTTCTTTTTTTTTCTTTTCCCTTTTTCTTTGTTTATTTTTAATATTTATTTTCGTCTTGTTTTCACTGATACGGTAACGAAACGCCACTACACGCCCGATTTAAATTAAATGAGGAATTATCGTTAGGAATGAATGTGAAGCATTTACGAGGTCACGTGACACACCGTCTTACGTGTACCTCGATCGTATTAACTCCAGCAAGTTTGTAAATAATCGTCAAGTTCCGACATACGGGAGCAAATTTACGACTGTTTGCGGAAGATCGTAGCAAATTATTTTTTTTTTCTTTCCATTTTTTTTTTATTTTTTTTTATTTTTAATTTAAACACAAATTATTCTGTACGCTTCATATCGGTAAGAATGTTATCTCTGCAGTTTCTATAAATGTTTTGTTTGTGAGTTAATTCAGGCACATTATATCACTATTTGTTATAACGTTCTAACAATAGAACCATCTATTTTATAGCAATCAGATTAAATTAGAATGGTGCAGTGAAAATGTAAAACGTAAATACAAACACGAAACGATAATGATGGAAACTCGTGTAAAGAATCAGGCATTAGCGAATATAAATATATACATACATCTAATCACAAACGCACTCACACACACGCGCATAACAACAAATAAACATAAATAAAAACAAAGTAGAAGAAACAACAACAAATTAACAAAATAATGAACTATTTTAATCAACCTAATATTATTAACGCAAAAAAGAAAATGATAATAAAAATAATATTATAATAATAATAATAGTAATAATAATAATAATAACAACAACAACAGTAAAAATAATAACAATAGCGGTAACAACACTAAAAATGTAACAACAACAACCACAGAACAGAACAGAACAACAACAACTAATAATAATAATAATAATAATAATAATAATAATAATAATAATGATAATAATAATAGCCTTAATCACATATAAAAGAGAAATTAAATAATGCTACACGTTAAACAGAGACAAACAAAAGATCCAAAAAAAAATAAAAAAAATCAGCCAGAAACCAAGAAGGAAACAAAGAAAATTGTACAGATACAGAAAACCAAAATTAATGGTTTCTAGTAAAAAAAAAAATAATAATAATAAAATAAAAAAAGGCAACAAGGAAACAAGGAAATTCTTCAGAGAAAAAATATTTAATTGTCGGCTGTTTATTCTTAATTTTAGTGTTCTTGCTTCCTGAACCGCAGACAATAAAATACAGGATTTTTTTTTTTTTAATTTAAATTCAGTATTATAGACCTGAATGCATATTTCTGCTTTCTTTGTCTTATTTGCTTTTATTATGTTTTGTTCGTGTGGTGCACGTTCTGGCGACAGACACACTATTAGTCTCAAAGACTGACACTCTAAGATACGATATATATATATATATATACCTTTAAACCAAACAGACAGACAGGCAAAATATAGAAATAGAAGGAGACATAGAGACAAAAAAGAAAAAAGAAAAAAAGACATACGGAAAAGAGAAAGATATATATTAAAACAGCTAGACAAACGCACACAAATATACAGAATGAAAGACTGCTTGATCGACAAACACAGCCACAATCCATATATATATATATATATATATATATACACATACACAGGCAAACACACGAACACACACACATATACATGTACGCACATACATACATTCATACTTGTACTATTATTACTGTTTTATTATTATTATTATTATTATTATTATTATTATTATTAATTATTATTATTATTATTAGTTATACAGTAAACACATGCACACGCCAAAAAAATCTCTTTGTTATAGAAAACTTCGTATATTTTCTTCGGCGATAAAAGTAAATAAAATCTCACACAAACACTTCAGTTATTAAACAGTCTCTGTTCTTTTTTTTCCCCGTCATCATCTAACTGAGACTGGAAATCCCAGCCCCGTGACGGACGCAGTGTTATCAATTTGCACGAGCTTCAGTAACATTTGAATGCGCATGTTGTCGGCCATAAATCGTCTCTGCAAGTTGTCTCTGTCGTAGTTTTAATATCGTCGGAACCTATGGAAGTTGTCTGACGGGGATAACGCGTCTGTGTTTTTTATTTTGTTTTTATTTTCTATACATTATCTGACGTAAAGGCGACGCGCACCGTCAAGTGATCTCCTGGGAAATTAAAGTAAAGGTTTTGTCGCAGTTTTAATCAGACTGATGAACACGGAATGCTTTTTCGATACAGATAGGGAGGACAATTTGAATTAGTTCCGTGTGCAGATTAATGAGTAAATTTTCACTCGTTCTTTATCATTGTCTAATTGCCGTGTCGAGAGAATTTGTTTACATCGGCCTTTGAACCCCGGCGATTTTTTCACGATAGCCCCTTTAAGATTTTTTTTTTTTTCTGGTATAACCCCTTCAGTAATGTTTCTGGTATGACGCCTTTAACAAAGATTTCTGATATAGCCCCTTTAAGGATATTTCTGATATACACCTTTAAAAAAAAAAAAAAAAAAAAAAAAAAAAAAAAAAAAAAAAAATTATATCCCCTTTAAGGATTTTTCAGGTATAGCCCCTTTATTTATTTTACCGTTATGATCTCGTTTTGATAACAAACATTCAGTCCTTTGTACCGAGGACAGAAGTCAAAACAAAAGGAATAATATAACACAAATAAATGTTTTAAATATTTTATATATCAGTCTGCATAAAACAAATAGAAAAGATAAAAGTAATGATGATAATGTTGATGATGATAATTGCTGTAGTTATAATAACAAAAACAGTAACAAGAACAACAGTAATAATAATAATTAAACAAATAATAAGATAATAAAGTAATAGCAATTTAACTGATGATAGTAGTAGCAGTAGTAACAATAAAAAGACAAACAATAACAAGAACAATAACAATGAATAAATAAACAAACAAATAAATAAATAAAAATAAATAAATAAATAAATAAATAAATAAATAAACAAAATGAGAAGAATTGTGTACTGTTTTATAGATTTATAACAAAAAAGTGATGATTGTAAATAAAAAGCATAAAAATATAAAAAATGCTATATCTGAAAAAAATAACTGAAAAATTTTTTAAAAAAATAATTAATACGTTAAAACTGATATTTTGTTAAAAACATTTAGTATTTGTTTAGACGAAGAAAACAATTCTTTATTATTATTAATAATAGTATTTCTTGATTTTTTTTTTTTATAAATGTACAACAATTGTGTATAACCCTTGTAAGGATAAAAGAAAATAAATAATAAATAATAAATAATAATAATAATTTTAATAATAATAATAATAATAATAATAATAATAATAATAATAATAATAATAATAATAATAAAAATATAATAATAATAAATAATAATAATAATAATAAAATAATAATAATAACAAATAAAAAATTATAACAACAACAACAACAAAAAAAACATAATAATAATAAAAAATAATAACAATAATATAAGCAAATAAATAAAAATAATAATAATAAAAATTATTTTTTTTTTCTGCCAGGAAGTATTCTGCGTCTGTGGCTGTTCGACGACTACTGAGCAGCACGTCAAACTGATGATCAAAGCGTTCTGCCGATCACAGCTGAGTCCTCCACCCGGCGATCTCCGAGCGATAGTCACGCGTCACCTACCCGTAATTGTCACCCCGAGCCATCAGCTCGCCCGCCATTTCAAACGTTTCTCCGCCGGAGATGTTATCACGACGTCACTGACGTGTTCAAAGAGTCGTCGAGGTTTGGCGTTCACAGTCAGGCGCTACGGCTTTCTTTATTGAAACGAGGCGGGTACGTCACTGACTGGCACCGAGCATCACGAGCTGGAACATTCGCGTTGTAACGACGAGTAGAAAAATCAAAGTGATAATTAAGCATGTCGACGACTTTAATCATTCGGAATACATTTTTGTGTTTTTATAAACTAAAGGAAATAAAAATCGTTTTTTTTTTTTTTTTTTTATTAGTTTAAAGCTCCTTTTTCAAATGGTTGATTGTTGTTGTCGTTTGGTGTTAATCTTTCATAAAATATTTTATTTTATTTTTTTTTTTTTTTTTGAACTGATAAAATAAGAAATGAAAAATATCCTTTATGTATTATTTTTATTAGTTTTACTGTTTTCAGTCTTTGATGTTTTTAAACTAATATCTCGGCGCGTCTAGAAAGGATTTTCAACTATTCAGAAATGCTGTGAGAAAATAAAATATAAATATCTTTGTTGTTATTGTTGTTCTTTCTATTATTATTGTTGTTGTTGTTGTTGTTGTTGTTATTGTTGATGTTATTATTATTGTAATGTTTGTATATGAAACTGAAAATTAATAATTTATCCTGACATATTCAAACTTATCCTAACAGACCAATAAGACTTGGTCTCCTACTTGAAAACGGACTTAGCATAAAGAATATATATATATTAAAAAAAAACATTCAGTGTTAATAGTGAAGAGAAGAGAAATATGTGTTTAGATCTGTTTTCTGCTGTTTACTTCTACAAAGTGCCCGGCCTCTGTCGACACTAGTCGCTTGGCGAATACTACGTCTTATCTCGCTGCTATCTTCCGTTCGGCAGCTTTTGTTGAAATGTTTGGCCGAAAACTGGCTGGAGAGTAATCTGCAGTTACGAACAGCTTCGGGCTGTCGTAAACACAAAATGGCTGGTTTCTGAGTTTAGTCGTAATCCGGAGATCAGTGATAAGAACTCGGGGAGATGTTTGTCTCTGACAGTCACCATCACAAACCACTGACATTTGTAATCAAACCTCAGAAAAAGTAATCCAATTAGAGTAGGAAAAAGAGAAGAAAAAAAAAGGGAAAAGAAAATACCAGTATGGTGAGAAATACTTTATCACGTGTAAATCGTCTGGCATTTTGACATTAAAAAAAAAGAAAGAAAAGAAAGAAAGGAAGGTAAGATATAAATAAAAAAAAATAACAAAAAAAATGAAGATTGTACAAAATAAGAATAAATCATGTGAACTGAATATTAAAAATAATGTTATTATGAAAGTTACATAAATGGTAGTAATAATATCAGTGAAAGCCATAGTAATGACATTAGAAGAATCTTTGATTACATATAAGATTTAATTCTTTAATATCAACTAAAATTATTTCCCATCAAAACAGCATCGTCAATAGGTGAGAGAAAGAGAGAGAGAGAGAGAGAGAGAGAGAGAGAGAGAGAGAGAGAGAGAGAGAGAGAGAGAGAGAGAGAGAGAGAGAGAGAGAGAATGACAATGATAACGAGAAAAAGAGAAGAGGGAGATGGGGAGAAAGAGACTGTGACAGAGAGCGAGAAAACAAAATCACAGAGAAGTTTTGCTAAAAAAGACATTTATCATTTATAAAGAATGAGAAAGCTAGTGATACCAGAAAATGTTTGTATACTGAATCGCAGGCGAGGCTAGAATTCCGCGCATGTTAAACACAGACAACTTGCGGATAACTGGCGCAATTCGACACAGCATCAAGCGGAGTAACGCCGTAGCCTAGGGTCTACGAAAACATCGCTCACTGAGTACCAACAAACTTCAAGGAGTAACTGATACAGTATCTCTGCTTTTCATAGATGCTTCCTGTAACGAGCAATCAAAACAAAAACCTGCTCTTCTTATCGACCTTTTTCTTTTTTGCGATTGAATGTAGAGGGCGTCCTGCGGCAGTTGTGTTATCACTCGCCCTCTTGTGTATAATTAATGGCACGTGACCGCTTGGTGACATTGGTTCTAAGTTTCGGATGTCTTTTGGTGTCTACCGTTTCGGGGCAATGTGCCACCGATCTTTGTGTTTCTCTGTAAATAATTATGTCTGGAACTTTGTTAGGTGGCGCTGAAGTCGTGCCATGTTGTTATTTTTGCACTGGCTTTGTCTCGGGAAAGTTGTATGATCCAGAAACCAAATGTTTGGTGACGGGATTGTTAATGCAAATATCTGCAGTATCATTTTGTTTTGCTTTTTCAGCGAATTCCCGAGAAAATATAGATATAGCAGTAACCACAAAAGCAACAACAGTAACAATAACAACAGCAACAGCAGCTAATACTAATATTAGTAATATCAGATGAATTCAAGACTTATATGTAGGTAAACTGATATGATTGTTGTTACTTTAGTCTTTTACCACATACATATGTAAAAAAAGGAAAACACATACACACCCCAAAAAAATCCCATACATACAGATATGCATACATACATACATACATAGGTACGTACAAGCATACGTACGTGCATGCATACATGAATACATACACACATACCAAAAAAAGGAAAAGAAGATGAAACAAAACATATCCATTACTTACACTTAGGTAAAGAAAAATATTGTATTTATTTATTTTTATTTTATTTTTTTTTATTTTTTTTTTATTTTTTTTTTTTTTTTTTTTGATAATTGAAATAAGCGATTACTGAATCCACTGACTACATGTAACTGTATTGCATTTGTCTCTCGTACTGTTGTGCCACACATTAATTAGGAATATTTTAGACATTTCGAACACACATCTAAAAGTTAGTTCACGACCGCAGCATCAGTGAAGATATTATAAATAGGTCATTAAATAAAGATTCGTCCGTTGCTTTTACTGCGATTCTAAGTATTTCAGACATTAATGACATAACATTGGTTTTACTCATTAATCCTTCTCTATCGCCGTAATGCGATTTCCGGTGTAGACACAATTCCGACTAATTTCATAATGGATAGACTCTCCATAAACATCATAATATTTTACTAAGTCGTTGGGATGAAATAAATAACATCAATGTTTCCAGTCAATGGACGAAATCCATTTCAATAAAATGGGTTATTTTATTCTCCATACAGAATACGTTAAAATCAGTTCAAAGTTTCATGGATGACTCTTCTTAGCTTAATTAGGAGAGGTTTTTATACGTTTTTATGAGGGTCATTATTAACGACGTCTCGGATGGCGGCCACGTCTGTAGCAGACATGTGAGGGATGAACAATGATGCAGGACAGATACGCTTAGTCAAAGCAGAAGACTGAACTCATTTGAAAACGAGGACGTCCACGACTAGAAACTATCTCCATAGCGATGCCGGAAGTTAACATCCGGAACTGATGCTCGAACAAGGCACGTTAATTTTGCGTCGTCACGAACCGGTTCAAATATAATCCGAGTCGCAGTTGTTTCCCTTCGAAGCTCGAATAATTCTTTAAAATTGTAACATTTTATTTTATTTTATTTTATTTTATTTTATTTTATTTATTTATTTATTTGTTTATTTATTTATTTAGTTTTATCTGTTAAATATATTTCATAAATCAACAAGCACGTGTATAATAGAATGATAATAATAATAATTATTATTTTATTGTTTAAGAAGATATTTCTTGGAGCAATAATAATAAAACAATTTAATGCTACGTAACTTGAAACTTTGTTAACACATTTTGAGTAATTCTGTGAATGTCACGAGTCATTTACAAGCAAGAATCGCCGATATTTTTGTTCGGTTAACTTCCTTTCTTTCTTGTTCTTGTTGTCGCTGTCGTTGTTGTTCGTCTTCTTCTTCTTCTTTTTTTTTTTTTTTTTTTTTTTCAGAAGAACTGATCTAGTGATTTGTGTAACAGCCAGAATGACCTTTCGTGTCTGACCGTCATGAACGCCGTGTTGAAAGCAGGTTGCGCTCGCAAATTATCATCAGTTTTGCAATTTATTCTTAGCTACTTTTTATCACGTACGGTATTGTACACGACGATTGCAACGTGCTGCGCCGTGACTGCAGATGTTACACTGTCAGAAAAATATGTCACACTCACTGTTATTTATTGTGTGTTTACGATGCATGATGATAAAGATAGAAAAACAATACCAACAAATACAAATACTGCTATTACTACTATTCCTACTACTACTAATCATAATAATAATGTTGATGATGATGATGATTCTGATGATAATGATGATTTTGTTGATGATGATGATGATAATGTGGATAATAATAATAATAATAATAATAATAATAATAATAATAATAATAATAATAATCCACTATTTTCTCTGGAATCTAAAATAATACTAATGATGATGATGATGATGATGAACAAGATGATAATAATAATCCCAGAATATTCCACAAAATTACATTTTGTATACTTACAGTGAATCCAAGATATCCAGGACAATAATGACGTGACGTTACTAGGAATACACCACGTGGCAGCATTATGACGTCATAATGTGTGTTTCTCTTATTTGCACACTGCAATATCTAAACTTTAAAATACCGTTAAAGTGTTTTTCGGGTTCCTTATTAATGCAATCTGCGACAGAAAGTAATATAAAATAGTCTGACTACGCATGTGCACTGGTGGAAATGAAAAGCTTATGGTAAGGTTTCAGAAAAACGTAATATAATAACTATGTAATAATAATAATAATCAAATATCTATACAACGTTAGCAATCAAAACAGTTTCACTAACTCATTATTATATATAACACTGTTATTAATTCTTTTTTCTTTCTTTTTATTATTTAAAGTTATTATTTGATTACACACATTATAATTATAATTGTATATATATATATATATATATATTATTTATAATTGAAATTATTATTGTTATTATTATTATTATTATATTATTATTGTTGTTGTTGTTGTTGTTGTTAGTTGTTGCAACTGTTATTGTTGTGATGTTTTATTATTCTGTTGTTGTTGTTATTGCTATTATTAATATTTATATTATAATTCATTATTATTATTATTATTATTATTTACTATATTAATTATTAATTACAAATAATAATTAAAGTCAAATTATGCTCGTATATTCTTTAATTAATACTTCGTGTATCATTTTCGATGATTTACACAAATAAAATAATTTAAATTTGATATTAAAGATTAAATCGTATATGCAAATCACAGCTCATTTTACCAGCAATAATTGATAGCAAGCGTGACTTTTAATTCAATTTGCACAGAATATCTTGTAATATTTCCCGTCATAAGCCTGTTGGTGTTATGAAAAGACCCTTTAACATCATATTCATTCCACAGCAAACAATATTTGCTGAAATTTCCAGCAACATGGACAGTTTAAACCGCCGAGGCACGTTTTGTTTGCAGTTTTGAGCCGATTGACTAACACTCGGTGTTTTGTGACCTTTTATAATGCACACGCACGTTTCAGCGGAACAGTCAGATACACCAGTCTCTCTGAGGTGGACACGTGACATGTTTGCCAAAGGTTTTAGGTCACTAGTATCAGCTGAACATTAATGCATCAGTTAGTGTCATAATAATAACAAATATAACGATGCAACGAAATAATATAAAGCTTACACAATCATAAACAAATACAAATGCTCTCAAAGCGGCCTATATAAACATATACCAAGAAATATCCACGGACACACACGCGCACATAGACACACAAACACACATACCCCACATAAAAATATACATATTAATAACCATGTTTGATTTTTAAAAATTAAATCAGAAATGTATATTATTACTTGAAAACAATATTTACGTGAAACAAACGTCAATAAATGAAAAAGTAATATATATATATAAACAAATATAAGAAAAACAATAAAGAACAACAACACAAAAATATAAAAATAAAAGACGTAGGAGAAGGAAAAGGTATATAAAACAAAACTAAAATTTTAAACGTAATTTAAAAATATGTATATTTATCATATTAATCAAAACTGTAACAAAAGATACATATTAAAAAGAAAAAAACAAATAGTAAACAAATATAACAAACCAATACAAAAATAATAATAATAAAATAAACATACAAACAAAGCAAAACAAACAAACAGGCAAATAAACAAAAGGAAAAACAAATACTCTTTATATTTCAAACATGAGTTTTCTCGTCTCAGCCATTTCTAAACTGTTTTTTGAATACACCCAACACAAATTACAATGTATTTCAATCTAACTTTAATGCAGTATTCCTAGCGATCTGTTTTCCGTTTAAGTCGGGTCTGACGAATGTACATATCCAGCAACAAAGAACCTGGTCAGGACCATACCCTGATTACAGAGGGAGCCAGATGTTTGCCTGTACTGGCCTGGAGTCTTGCCGAGCTGATAATTTCAGCTCTAATATCGGTATATCGGGTTCCCCTTGTCCAACACATGTAATTAAAATCCCCTTGTTCCGTTCATTGCTGGGGAATCGGCCATTGTCTTGAAATTAATTTTAGTCATGGTGGGAGGTGCTGGAACCGACTGCAAGATGGTTGATGTCGACAAACAGTGTAAAGGGTTTCATGGGAATTATCATTAAGTTCTGATATTAAATTTAGTGTTATGAAAAAAATAATTATCGTTCAGAAAAGTCTAGGCGCAATACGATAATTCTGTGTTTTTGGTAATTCACAACGATTGCTAAATGTTTTAATTATGTCATCATCGTGTGACAGGCATGTAATTATGTACTGAAAAAAAGAAATTTTATTTATTTATTTATTTCATTTGTTTGTATGTATGTATGCTTGTTTGTTTGTTTGTTTGTCTATTGATGTATTGGATACTATTTAAAAACCATTCAAGTTATTCTGTCTTAACAGTGGATAAATACATATGTTTTTATTTTCAAGAAGGAAATCTCTTTTTACTCGATAATTTTAGTTCTTTGTAGCATCCTAAAATAAAAAGTAGAAACAAGGATAGGACAAATATTGAATGGGATAACATGAACACGTACATACATACATACATACATACATACATACATACATACATACATACATACATACATACATACATACATACATACATACATACATTGATACACACACATACATACATACATACACAAACATATATATAAACACACACATACACACACAAAAATACACGCACGTGCATACGTGCATACATAAACATATAAACACCACAGACTGACTACTAACAAAGGCAAACCAAACAAGACTGAGATTTGTCAACTGTCGTATGTCACACTGCTCAGCGAGCTAAAACAACAGGTGAACCATTTCCTATTCATGACCCAACAATCCCGTGACGTCACACAGCTGTTTTCTGACAATAACTGTACTTACTGGCAGTGGGCGTGGCCAGGGTGGGCCTCTCGGGGCCTGTTACAGAGAGATCGAGTTCGGTGCACGCGGCTTGATGACAGCTGGCCACGCGTTCTGTACCGCTGAATGAAAATTAACTTACCGGAACAAGCGAGAACAAGAAAACAAAGATCTCCTGGGGATTGTTTTGGGCGACTCGTGTTGTAGGTGTAACACAGTACATCTAGAGTCTGAGTGGAGTCGCGTGCAGGCATCTATCTGAACTCTCTTTCTCCGCTCGAGTCATCTAAACATAACATAATGTATTAATTGTAGGAGCACGTCTATAATTTTAGCTGCATTATGAGCAAGAAAAAAACTAAAAGAGAACGAAGAGTTACGATAATTATGCTTTAACTTCTAGCTATTCAGGAAGTTACATATATTATTATGGATAGTCATCTGGGTGGGTGTATCTATATATATAAAGGAGTATTCAAGAATTTTTATTTTTATTACAATTTTTTTGTTTGTTTATTGTACTTTTTCTTCTTTTTTTTTCTTGTCTTTTCTTTTCTTTTCTTTTCTTTTCTTTCTTTTCTTTTCTTTTCTTTTCTTTCTTTAGTTCTTTCTTTTTTATTTCTTTTTCTTGAACCAGCTATATTTACAGAGGTTTACCTGTACTGTTGTACTCTTCGTGTTGTAAAGAGAAACAGACTTTCTACAAAACTGGTCATCATTATAAAGAGAGTTCATCTGCTGGTTTCCCGATACATCTTGTCTTTGAAAATGGCGAGCAGACACAGGTTTGTATCCTTGAGACACTGAACCAATCTGTTTGTAACTAACAGTAATCTTATCATTTAACTGAAGATCAAAATATTCCTGAGAATAACAGACATCGTGCATTGAATGTATGTATGTATGTATGTATGTATGTTTCTATGTATGTATGTATGTATGTATGTATGTATGTATGTAAATATTTATCTATGTATTTATGTATGTATGTATGTATGTATGTATGTATGCATGTATGTATGTATATGTGTTATGTATGTCTATGTTTGCGTGTACATATGCTGATGGTTACGAAAGAATGTATGAAAAGTATAAGCAGGTGTAATACATATATATATATATACACACACACACACACACACACACACATATATATATATATACGACGGGTCGATCACACAAATATCATGCCTGTGTTAAACATAAATAAATATAAGAACAGAGAGCTAGTACATGTTGTCACGCTGAGTTGTGAGAAATGAGGAGTTGTAACTGTGTCAGTGTGACGAGTGATTCCTGTCAGTCAGTACACTGACATTACCACGTGACACTACCACGTGACACTAGACATCTACTGCTTGTTTACCGTCATACTTTACTTTTGTTGAATGAAACAACGATCATAAATATTTTAAGATTTGAAATAAAAAAATAAAAAAGAGAGAGAAAAATAGAGATAGATAAAGAGATAGATAGGTAGATAAATGACAGACAGATAAATAGATAGAGAGATTCATACATACACAGATAGATAGATAGATAGATAGACAGACAGACAGATAGAAATATACATCATTATTATTTAGTTATTCAGATAGTTATCCAGTAATATAGATATTTAATAAAACCCTCTATCAAAGTCAGACGCCTCACCTCGCCTTAGAATTACTTTTTATAATTATTTCCCATTCCAAACACAACACTTTGACTAATACAGTCATCTGCGTTTGATCGTAATGTTCTTATTATTACTACTTATTTTATATAAATAAAACTTACCACCATAACCATTTAAATAATAATTATCAGCACAGCCGTTTATATTTCTTTAGCAGCTAAGAACGATTTGTCCAGCCTATTAATAACTGACACTTCGCTTGTAAAGATTTGAATAATATTGCTCAGCTCGTAATAACATTAATAATATTACCCGCTAAGTGAAAGACGGGCCGTGTCAACAGTTTGCTGGCTTTGACGTGGTGGCATCTCAAACAATTATCTCCCTCGTATTTTAGTGTAACGTTCAGCAGCTTGCGTCACAGCGCCCCCTACCGTTAATCACTCGAACCACAAACATGCTGGCACAAGATCCGACATAATATAGGTATGCACCGCTACGTAATGGCGCTAATCAGCTTAGTGAAAGGTGGGGCCCAATTTGGGATAAGGGTTTGGGAATACAGGATGTGTTTGTGCCTTGAACTCGGTTAACTGTTTTAGTGAACATTTCTGAAGGATAATTACTATATCACAATTTTTTAGATAATCTAGTTTTTGTGGCAAACACATTTTTATAATGTGCTTATGCATGTTAATATAAATGTATGGAATTTTATCTCTTGCAGCCATTTTGGGCAGAAGAATTCTTGACCAGTTCTCCGATAGGCGGCAAGTTAAAAATGACCGTCCATCTTCCTTATACTCTTATGAATCATGATGCTAACGCCAATCTTCGAAAATTTCCGATATATTGCGATAAACATTAAAAGAACGATTATACAGTGACTTTGAGAAATAATTACTCAGTCAGTGTTGTTATTATTCGTTCTTCTTACTTTTGTAAACACTTATTTAGCTGTGGTTTTATTTTTCGGCAAGAACATTTTTTTTCCTACGGAATAAAACAACTGACAGTCATAATACTGATATAAAAAATAATATATTTTGTTTCACGAAATCTAATGAAAGATTGGTAAAAAGAAGAAATTACTATTAAAAAAGATCATTGCTCATAAGATTTATCACGATGATGAAGATAATTGTGATAACAAAGACAAAACAAATATAATATTAATAATAATAAAATGAAGAAGCAGAAGAAGACGTTGAACAATCAGAACACAAATAAAAAGTAAAATAATAAAAGTAAAAATAATTTTACACTTTTAATCGGGTAAATTCTGGAACCTAAAGAGAGCCTCTCTATGTAAAGCATAGATGAGCGGGATTATGACACTAACAAGTGTCAGCAAATCTCTGTTATCCACGCCATTAGTCTCGTTTCTCTTAGACGTCTCTCTAGCAGCCATTTTTTATCAGTTCCTGTGTCATCTTTCAGATGCACGAACGAACTTTGATAAATTGCTTTGAAAATAAAACTTTAATTTTTTAAAAGATCTATGCTTAATATAAATGCTGTTAAGAAAATTAGAAATAAAATAAATCACTTTTTTCTACTTTTTTTTTTTTTTATGCACTCTGTATGTATGCAACAGAGAGAGAGAGAGAGAGAGAGATAGGGAGAGAGACAGAGAGAGAGACAGAGATAGAGAGAGAGAGAGAGAGAGAGAGAGAGAGAGAGAGAGAGAGAGAGAGAGAGGAGAGCGAGAGAGAGAGAGAGGAGAGAGAGAGAGAGAGAGAGAGAGAGAGAGAGAGAGAGAGAGAGAGAGGAGAGAGAGAGAGAGAGAGAGAGAGAGAGAGAGAGAGAGAGAGAGAGAGAGAGAGAGAGAGAGATGGAGAGAGAGAGAGAGAGAGAGAGAGAGAGAGAGAGAGAGAGAGGGAGAGAGAGAGAGAGAGAGAGAGAGAGAGAGAGAGAGAGAGAGAGAGAGAGAGAGAGAGAGAGAGAGAGAGAGAGAGAGAGACATACAAACGTTTTTCTCTCCCTCTTTCTCTTATTTTGTGATTCTTTGAAAGATCTCGATTTCATTCTCTCGCCCTTCTACTCTCTGTGCACGTCGCTGTTTCACTTTCTTCCCCTCTTTATCTCTCTCATTCAGCCACTTTTATTTCCTCTACAGAACAACATAAATTTACACAAGCGCACAAAAACATGCACACGCGCGCGTCAGTCATAGAAACTAGTTTTAATTATTAAGTAACAGAAGAAAAAAAAAGGTAATTATAAAGCCTGTAACCACAACCTATAAATTAAACACGAAAGACAAAAATTATAATGTTTTTGCCACTTAAATGACACCGAAATATTTTTCAGTTAAAAGGCATGGAAGTATTTGTCACAGAAAGCATACAGAACAATCCCACAATGCTCTGTTTCAGTCGCGTGCAGCCAAGTGACAAGAGCGCAGTTCCATGACAAGAAAATCGGTTGAAGTTGACACAGCGAGTTGAAAACTTTGTTTTATTCCGTCAAATTTGATTAACGTGTCAGAATTCATGATACTAAATATCATAGGCTGGCATTTACCATCAAGACACTGCGATCCCGTAATGTAATGGGAGATGCTTTTATTAAAAGCCCGTCAGTTTAATGACCATTACTGTCGACCCGGCTGCAGTTCGGGTTGTGGTTTGCAATACTTTACCTGAACTCGTTCATATATTTCACACTGCCTGTCAGGATGATGTTCTCAGTATCAGTGTATTGAGAGCATGTAAAAATTTAGTATTATTTTTTTTTTATTTTATTTTTATCTCTGTTTCAAAGAATACTTAACCTGTGCATTATTTAACTGTATCAATCAAGATAATGTTTTGTTCATTATGAAAATGTTTTATTGAGAAATTTTTCATAATTTTTACATTTAGTAATGTATGTATATATTTTTTCGTCTGTATATATATAAAAAATCATATTATTTTTGTATGTACATATATTATTTAATGCTGCACATCGTATAAATGTGTTACTCATCATATAAAAATATTTTACTGAGAGCATAAATCATTTTTAATTTAATATTTAGATATTATAATAATACGTTTGCTTAGTTAATCTACTAATGAAGTTTATAAAAAAATATTTTAGTTGTGATTTTATATCTCAGCAATTATGTAATGTATAAAAACAATTAAAAAAAAAAAAAAAACGAATCGAGAGTGCAAATTTTACTTTCACTGGCAATTTTTAGTTGGACAGTTTATTTTTGAATTATATTGCTGAAATTATGAAAATGTTTTTATTTCGGTAATTTAATTAATGATACTGGCAAATATAACTGAAACACAAAAATTAAAAACCAAAATATTCTTAAGGTAAAAATCTGCATAAACTGTGTTATCTGAAATATAAATAAATATATTCTGAAGTTGGCATCTGAACGAATAACCATTTATTTAATGGAATATCAAATTATTGTGGATAGTTTTATTAACTGTGATGAGTCGAGGAAACCCGCTTCTGTCGTTTAAAACAACCTTCCCATAAACAGAAACAGCAAATACAAGGAAATAAAAAAAAAAAAAAAAATAAAAATAAAAAAAAAAAAAAAAAAATAAAAAAAAAAAAAAAAAAAAAAAAAAAAAAAAAAATAAAAATAATAATAATAATAAAAAACCCCAACAACAACAACAAGCACAATACAAATAAAATTACAACATGAACAACAGTAATAATAATAATAATAATAATAATAAGAAGAATAATAAGAAGAAGAAGAAGAAGAAGAAGAAGAAAGAAGAAGTAGAACAACAACAACAACAACAGCAACAGCAACAGCAACAGCAACAGCAACCAAACCACAACAACAATAACAATATGAATACATTTTAAAGTTAAACAGAGGGCACAGCGTGGTAATAAAACGAATCTAGAATTTCCAACAATCGGTCTGGCTTGTAATGAGTTAATCTGAATAAAAACTGTTTCTGTTGTTGTAAAAACATCGATTCTATCAGTGAAAAGAAATTCAAACAATGCACAGTTTGTTTTTGTATGTCGGTCATCGCAATACGCGCTCTTCATCCGCCCTGAGAGAATTAGTACAGATTTATTGTTCTCTTGTGATTCCTTTGTCATCTGATTTGTTTTTCAGTATTTAACACGACCGACGTTAATTTCGAAGAGAAAAAAATATACTGCAATCTGACCTTTTAAATCGTAATTTTTTTTTTTTCGTTTATCTTTTAAAATTATTATTCATTTTAATTAATAATCGAGACTGTTTAATCTTATTTCAGATAGTGGTTTAATTAAATAATATATATATATATATAACGTATTACCTTTTATATGAGTGGTATTACGTTCTGTAAAAATAAAGTTCTAGGCAAAATATAACATCGACATTGTTTTCAGTTTTGTATATTTTGAAATTATTGGAAAATATCGGAATATATCGGACATTTCCGACAGTTCTTATTTTAATTAAAATATGACAGCAATCAAACAGCAATCAAACGCTGGCATAACTCTTCTATAATAAAAGTAAAAATTATATATATGACGTCATAATACTATGACGTTAAACACTGATGCGTAGCGAAGGCGGAAAGGGTAAACGGTTAACAACACACCAATGTTTAAACGTTAACTGTTAACGGATTTAAAGTATAATGACCAGGTGATTATTGTTATTATTATTATTATTATTATTATTATTATTATTATTTTGTTTGTTTTATTTGCTTTCTTTTCTTTTAATTTTCCTTTTCCTTTTCTTTATTCATTTTTTTTTTTTTTTATGATTTTTTTTTATTTCATTTTATATATTATTAATTTTTTTTATATTTATCATTTGTTTTCGTATTCTTTGTTTATAAATTGTATGTGTTTGGTCCTATTCTCCGCTCTGTATTCTTCTTTTATTGTCATTATTTTTATATCATCGTGAGCACCATCAACAATAATTACTACTACTACCAGCTGTTACCATTACTATTTCATTTATTATTATTATTACTATTATTATTATTATTATTATTTTGACTGCTACAAACTGCGTTGCTACTACTACAATTACTATTGTTAAGAACAAACAAAGAAACAAACATGCCAAAAAAAAAAAAAAAAAATGAATAAAGAAAAAAGGAAGAAAAATAACACTAATATTCTTTTCAAATATATGTGAAGAGATTATAATGTTGATGTTTTTTATACGTTTATTATAATTTGATTGTTTTTGTTTATTTAGCTGCTGTTTTAATTGTTTCATTGTGTAGATGCTTTCTTTTTTTCTCTCTCTTTCGCTTTCTCTCTGTCTCTTTAATAATTATTTCAGTATTTTTTCATTTATTCATTAGGTTTTTTAATTATTATTATTATCATCATCATCATCATCATCATCATCATCATCATCATTATTATTATTATTATTATTTTATTATTATTATTATTATTAACTTCTGCTGCTGTTGTTTATAATAATGGTTATAATGACGACGATAACAATGATATAAAAACGTATCTTTAATAAAAATTGCTGTTAAAATATATTTATCTATCCATTCGTTCGTCCATTTACCAAGGTTTTCATTAAATTTGTATGCTTAATTTTTTTTTTTCAAAATCCTTTGTTAATATTTCTGTGCATGGTTTGGGTTCGCCCTAAGCGAGATCGAAAAACAAAAATTAACTATTTCCTGGAGAAAATTTTATCTTCTTCAGTACAAAGTATTAATCGTCCAATTCATTCAACTGTCTACGAAATAAAACCGGCTGTGAGATCCTATTTCCTTTTTATAATTATACAGCGCCATGAATTTCGTTGTTTGAAGGCATTTGATTGACAGCGACGTTAATTACGTGTTTGGATAGAAACGTCAATAGTTCTTAACCGTTTTTTATCTGGGCCAAAATGCCGTGACAATTGCCTTAGCGAAATTGCGATGGCACAGGTAAACATACTTTTCCACAATTGCTCTTTGAAACACCTTTGAGTGTGTGTGTGTGAGCAGTAGCATTTGTTGCTGGGTTTTTTTTTTTTGTAAGGGGAAACATGCTGCACTTATTTCACTCAAAATTGAATCTGATTCAACGTTTTCCGATTCTCAAATCGGAAGTCAGGTTTGAATTCTGCGCACGTGCTGGCAAATATACGCTAGCGGTGAAAGGAAGACGAAATGATCAATGAGACACATTCTGTGTCTATCAGTCATCATTAAATCTACCTCACCTGTTTGTCATATCAATACGTTCTGGTAATTGTTTTGTACACTGGGTAGATCACCGTTGTCACGATCAAAAAGACTGAAAAGAATCGTAGGAAGATGAAGAAATGAGCGCGGATCAATACACGGGCGTAGATCAATTCCTAACGGAACTATGACCGTGTCACTCTTTACAAAAGAATTGTCTTGCGCAGACAAAACCTCCAAAAATCTACTTCTGTGTGACTGTGCTACCTGTTTTTGTTAATTAACATTCAAGGAGATTGTCAACAGTTAGTCCTGCGCCGTTTTCCGCTTCCAATCGATTCACCTATCATGTCCCAGTGAAGCAAGTCTTTTTTCCCTTTGTTTCCCAAGCTCTGATTTTTTCTCTCCTGCACAGTGTAGGTAATGTTTGATCACTGGCAGTAAGCAGGGAGTATGTGAAATCGGTTCGGTCCACGTGGGATTTCATTCGAGCAAACATTTACCTTAGACAATTAGAGACCACGTGTTATTTACCTGACACGTGCTATCTGATGGCTGACAGAAACTCAATATTTACCGCAGCGGATGACGCAGACAATGGAACAGTGCGGCCAACAGCGAGAATCTACCCGCATTTCACGACGCGTACAACATGCGAAGTATTACCTGCACTAGTTAACAAAGAACATATTACATACAACACCTTATATGTGTGTGTGTATGTGTGTGTGTGTGTGTGTGTGTGTGTGTGTGTGTGAGTAAATATCACATTAATTATAAATAAAATTTCATCTATAAAATTTTAATATAACACTACCATGTGAACTATTTTCAAAGTTAACGTACCTTATATTTCTCGTGCAAAATTTTAAATGACTAAGTCCAAAACGTTATTATTATTATTATTTTTATTTTTGATAGAAAAGTTTTCTTGCCTACAGTTATTTTTATTTTATTTACATGTTCACCCAGTAGCATTATCAACAACAACAGCTGAAATAATAATAATAAATAAATAAATAAATAAATAAATAAATAAATAAATAAATAAATAATGAACAAAACATTATTAAAGTATGTCACTGTTATACCATTACAACTACGACCATTACTATTACAACTACCACTACTGCTACTACTACTAATAATAAAAATGATAATAACAATAAGAAGAAGAAGAAGGAAAAGAGAAAGAAAGAAAGGAAACAAAAAAAAAAAAGAAAGAAAGACCAAATAATCCAAGTAAAAACCATTGTCTATATTGTGGAAGGATTCAGAATTTCTTTACGAATATAATTTCCAAGATGGAATGATTCACACAAGAATGTAATATAAACAGTGATATATGACATCAACGTATTTCAAACGGGATATAAGCGTGTTGGGACACTTACGTCGTGAACATACCATAACAAACGCATCGATTGATTTGCATATTCATCAATTCAAAGCAATTACAACTAACTGCCTCGACTGTTTTCATGGGCAGATATTTCAGAACATTTCAAAACCAGTTTTCAGCAATGTTTCGTTTCAAATCACAAGAATTTCGCTATCAAAACACTGCTGCGGTCTCCGACCAACTTCCAGACATTTTTGGCCAACTAGTTCCTGGATGATATTACGCCACCATGTTTAAAAAGATTATACAGTAACTGCATGACTGTGTATCCGGTCGGAGAAAAAAGAAGAAAAAAAAAGGCAGAAAGCGGAACGGTTAACATTGTTCGGTGTAGTGGTTTCGCAAACACTCCCGTAAGCTTCAAAATATTATTGTGACCATGGCACCTGTGTATTAACAAGGGATTACCGCCCTGCCTGGCGGGGCCCGTCTAGACAATGCACTCAGCGTAACGCGCAGAGCTTACGTCACGTCAGACTATCAGTCGATGGTGAAGGACCGACTGTTTACCAGTACTTGCGTCGTAGATCCCGAGATAATAGTTTTTTTTTTTTTATTTTTTTTATTTCTGGTTATTTTGAAGGCATTGTTGTTGTTTCTTTTTTCTCTTTCTTTCTTTCTTTTTTTTTTTCTTTTTCTTGATATTCTATAAAGATATTTTTAGTGAATCTATTTTAGGTTTAAATTGTTATATTCCACTGCCAAATTTCCAACAATCATATAGACACACAGACGGACGCACACTTTTACCAGAAACCCAAATGTGGACACATTTTAACTGCTATTTTATATATTTTTAATAAATTATTTTAATAAAAAAATATTAATAAAGTAATAATCAAACCAGAGAAAGGAGTTGACAATAAAAGTGATCATACTACTACTATTACTACTACTACTACTACTACTACTACTACTACTACTACTACTACTACTACTAATAATAATAATAATGGCTACAGTAGATGGAGAAACCGATCTCTTTGGAATTCCTTGGTTTACAAAGGTTCATGCATACATAAGACAGGAATGTGAAGTCACAAATTCCTCAGATACTATTTCTGTACACAAACGAAACGTCAGTTCAGACGTCTGTGAATATTGTAAAACGTTCATTTAATTTTAATGTGTACGTGGATACATCTGAATGTTAAATACAACTGGAATGGGTAATGAGAAAGCGGATACTGTAATGAAGTCTCGATGTCTGTTCACCCGGTGTACGTGCTCGTCGAGGGATATCTTTTTTTTTTTTTTTTGAACATGTTTGTGCAAATGATGTTTTATGGCACACTGTGAAAATTTTTCCTTCTTTTTTTCCTAAAAATTGATAATGATTATTATGATGATAATAAATAAAATTGTAAGTAAGTAAGTAAGTAAGTAAGTAAATAAATAAATCAATCAAAGAGAGTATTTTAAATTTACTTAGATTAGTTCCTATTTATTTGTAATAATTCAATGAAATTTATATGCCATAGCTGGGCATTTTGATTTTAAATTTAAATTTTATTTATATGATATAACATAGGCTATGTTTTTTTTCAGAATGAAAATGAAATATATTAGATACTGATTGAAAGTATGTTCTTCCCTCACAGGTTAAAGTCACAAATACATCTATATATTATTAGCATTTTAAATTAAGTTACATTTATAACTAGGCATTTTTATTTAAGATTTATAATGACATTTATTTAGATTAATTATCCTTTATCATAAATCATTGGGGACAGATTTATAAAAAGACAACAGAAATTTGTTTTAATCTCAAAAATCATCGGCAATTCGCAAGATATGTATTAACAACATTACATTATTTTAGTTTATTTATATTTGTATAATCTTCGAACAGTTGAATTACTAATAATTTGAAATGAATAGATAATTGTAAAATCACGAGAGAGAGAGAGAGAGAGAGAGAGAGAGAGAGAGAGAGAGAGAGAGAGAGAGAGAGAGAGAGAGAGAGAGATTAAATTATATCTAGTGTATAAAACAGGATATTTCACAGATGTACAAGTTTACCTACATCTAAAGTTTCACCTGTGGTTGTAACTTCGATGAAACACTGATACATTGTTACGACGTGTTACTCGGTAAATTAGTTTTATAGTACTAGTGACCCAGTAACGACACACTTTCGGGTTATACCAGCCATGTTTGTCTCTGTGGATTGCTGTTGTAATCGTGGTTTCTAGATTTCTGTATTTTAAAAACGTCAGTATAGTATTTTATTTAGTTCTATATTATATATATGCGATTTTAGGACGCATTATGTTCATTAATAAGTTATTGTTTTATTAAATAGTTGAGATCAATGTTTTCTGATAATAAAACGTGTCAGTAACATAACCACACGCTAATTATGAAAAATATTTTAGTACGTATGTATGTATGTATGGATGGATGGACGAATATTTATTTGTATATGTATTTATAAAAGCAGTATCTATCTGTCTGTCTATCTGTGTATCTGGTTATGTTGTAGCTGAAAAGTATTATTAACTTGAATAAAACAAGGAAACAGTGACAGAACGTCTGTACTTGTATGTTCCTGTAACTGGCAAAATAACTGTTTTCAGTTGCGCTAAAAACAAATGATTTTGTTTTGATTTTTTAGAAAATGAATACGAGGCCACTTTACAGAGTTTTTTCGCCAGTGTCCTGTGTAAAATGCTCCTCGTGATGTGCACCGGGCTGCTGGATCGATACGCCCAGCAGGCAGCTTCGCGTCTCTTCTACTTCGCACGACTGGAACTGTTTTTCAGTTTATATCTAAAGCTGCAGCGTATTTTATATTGGAAATATAAAATATTCTCTGTCAGTGGGGGTTTTGTAATAGTGATACGAACAGAAATACCGTTAACTGACATCTGCTATTTATTATATTTAACCCTTTTTTATTTTTTATTTTATTTTAATTTAGTTTATTATTATTCCCATATTTTTTTCCAATTTTTTTTTGTTTTGTTTTGTTTGACAAACATGATCTTTAAAGACGGTTAAGATAAAATAGAAAATAACAAAACACGAAGTAAAATCAATATTTGTACGCATTTTATTGCATAATTTAAATAATTTGTTCGAGAGAAAAAAAAAAAGCCATTGTAAGAGGGCAACATTAATTTGATATGCATGTACAGAGTGTGTGAGAAATTAACTTTTGTGGTGTGACGATGATAGCCTGGGTTGTCCTGATGGTACCAAGCTTTAAATAGAATTATTTGAATGTCCCGTATGCTTATCAGACTCGTCAGAATATCAGGCTAGAATGCAACATGGCACGCACAACATAGAACAGCTACAGAAAAAGAGAACCGCTAAAATAATAATAATAATAATAATAATAATAATAATAATAATAATAATAATAATACAAAAATAATGGTTAAAAAGATACAATAAAACAAAGAGGCTACTCTGTGAACAAAACTCAATCACAGACGTGTTGTCGCAGTTGAACACGATCTCGTGAAACTAGGTGACGACGCAAAATGGCGACGAGAAATGATAAAACTCTCATACTGTTAAAAATTGATGACAAAAAAAAAAAAAAATAGAGTCGCTTAGAAACATATTTCATATTTACACGATAAATAACTACAACAAACTGACACTGGCACAAATTTCTGCACGCACAGAACACAAAACAATGTCTTATATATGACGTCACAGTGTTTTTCTCTATAAATAACCGCCAGTGAAATGCCTCCTTTGATTCACCAGCCGATCGATAGTCTCTCAGAATTATTAACTTCTGAAAGTTCCAGTTGTAATGGAATAAGAGATCCAAGTTCCTTTTCCCCGGCGAGGAAAACAAAGATCTTGTTTCGAGGTAACACGTTGATTTGAGTGTTTCAAATGAAATATGTGTAATTAACGTTCACAACCCAGACTGAGTGTGTGCAGACGAGTTCACAGCGAGTGTCTGTTCGTCTGCTCTTGCACATTTCGCAAACTGTCGTGTTTTTTTTTTAAATGTCTGTAATTCCAATACACAAACGTCGAACTGAAGTAAGGCGGCGTGTGAACCTCATTTTATTTTCTTCTTCTTCTTTTTTCTCAGCCGACCGACATGTTTTCCGATAAACTGTAATTCATTTCATCTTGAAAGGTATACACCACCATGCTTGTGCTCCTCCTTTTTGAAGCATCGGTTCCGCCCCGATGTGCACCAGAAAAACCCGGATATTATTATCATTTGAGCATTTTCACTGAAAGCACACAATAAGTTATTATTTCAAAAAAAAAAAAAAAACCATTTTGTTATTTTTTTTTTTTTTTATGGAGATCCAGAAGACCACAGACTAACAGTTCAGTATAATTACAGGATACAAAATTAAGATCGCTGCCAGTGAAATTTCCCTCTAAACAGTTTAAAACTGAATCAGTAGAACCGTCGTCTGCCTTTTCAAATTTCCCGCCAAACAGTCAAAAACTGACATCGTCTGCGTGTCAAAATATCGCTTCAACCAGACTTGAAAATAGGGATATTGTCTGAGGATAAAAAAAAAAAAGAAATGAAATCTGTACGAACACAGTCCTCTGGTAGAAAAACTTGAACAATATCAGGACACTGGTTGGCGCCAACTGAAGGAATATCGTCTGCTGGACAAGTTTTGGCGCCAGCCGGAGGATTATCGTCTGTTAGAGATCTGCGCTGTGGCGCTTCGTCACTGACTGAGTGGACTAGATAATTCAGAGGGCGTCCTCGGGAAGTCGGAACTCACTGAGCTTGGCATGTCGTCGTGGTTGAGGTAAGACACGTGAAGCAGTGGGTCGCTCTCGGGGGAGTGGTTCGCGGCGCAGTTTGGATCCATGTGCTCGAAAGTATTCATCTGAAAGAACGGTGAAACAATACAGAATTAAATAAAGTGTTCAGGATAAACAGGCTGCACCGTTATATATAAACACACAGATACATACACAAAATCACACCCACACACATCATGCCATACCTACAGACACTAAACTGATATGTAGACATACATAATTATATAGTATAAACACACACACACACACCACTACAAACACACACACAAACACACACACACACACACACACACACACACACACACACACACACACACAAGTGCCAGACTCCAAACATTTCATTTGAAACTGTGAAAGTTAACTGACAGAATCCAAGGTTCACACAAGCAAGTCATCAGAAGCTGCTCATTGAGTTACAACTCATTTAATTTGTTTTTTATTGCAAAGTGAAAAAGAAGAAGAAGAAAAAGACATAATAATAGAAAAGAATTTGACATGAGCAGTTAATGGGTTTAGGTTTTCAGTGATGCGTGTCAGGTTTGTGTGTTTGTTGACACGTATTGCTGATCAGTACACGCATTTTAATTTTAAAAACTGTAAATTAATAATAATAATAATAATAATAATAATAATAATAATAATAATAATAATAATAATAGTAATAGTAATAGTAATAGTAATAGTAATAGTAATAATAATATTAGTAGTAGTAGTAGTAATAAATAAATAAATGAATAAATACGCCTTGATTGCTGCGACGATATTATTTACTTATTTATTATTTATTTAAATTAATTTAATTCAATTTAATTTATTGAACCACATCTAATTTTCGATAAACTTCAGCTGAGGACAGTTTGTGAATTCATGTGTGCAGGGGCGGATCTAGGATATCAGAAAGGATTGTGAAACTCGTTATTGTAGTAGCTATAAAGCTAAGATGTCCAAGCAAATGTTTCAGGGTACTGGCACTGACTCCTTCAGATTAAAACAAATTCCAAATAAAGGCACCAGGCAAGCTTGTTACAGGGACTTAGGGATTTTATAGACAAAATACAGAAACTTCTGTTTCGTCTGAAATAACTCACAAACCCATATGCGCACGTGCGTATTCACACGCATTTCGACCTAGTAATCTCGATTTCGTTTTAGAAATGTACATGCCTTCGGCTTTAGGTTGATTTTTATTTTTTTTATTTTTTTTATGTTCTTATCAGTCCAGGATGTAGATAATAGATTTTGCAGTACTGACATCTGTATGTATAACAGTTAATAATGTATAAGTGAGAAAACGAAGCAGCATCAAACAAACGTAATGGCGACATATGTAGCAAATATCTGATAGTGATATCACCAAAAAATCACGAAACGGTAACATATACGTAGACAGTACGAAAACAATATAGAAATACTACATAATACAGTTTATATTAATATGTATTTTCCAAATACAGTTTCGTTCTTTCTTATTATTATTATTATTATTATTATTATTATTATTATTATTATTATTATTATTTATTTATTTATTTATTTATTTATTTATTTATTTATTTATTTATTTATTTTTATTATTATTATCAATTTAAGCATGAAATCCAGAAATAACTGTTCTGGTGATTCTATTATTTTGATGAGTTGTGAAAATATAAAACATAAAATAAAATAAAATAAATTTATATTTGAAAGATTACTGATTATTAACAGTTATCAAAGATACTTTGAAAACAGTGGAGGAGATATGGATTTTGTTACATTATAAATTTACTGATTGCTGATTAGAGCGTGTAGCTGAATAATTCGTAAACTGCTGGTTAGAAGATGAAAAACAAATCACCTCGCAAACACCTGTCAGAATGCAAGAAACTAAATTTCGTGTACTGCTAGCAATTCAAACAGACGTCACGGAAAACACTTAATATATCGCGTAAAATGAAGTAAATCACGAATCGCTAATTAGAATCTAAAAACCGGTCTATTCAGGAATCATTGTTTATGAGGTGGGGACCGGATAGCTCAACAAACGCTGTTTATTACGTGAAAATCGGACATTTCAAGAAACACTGGCTGCATTCGTGAAAACCAGACAACTCAAGAAATGTTGTTTAAATGGAGAAAACCGAACAGCCCCAAAAAACGCTGTGTTAACTCGCGAAAGGTAAACAGTCACTTGAGCCAAATTTAAAAGTATTAAATACTAGTTAACTGTTGTCTGAAACAGTAATAAAGGAACGTTTAAAACTGATATTTAAAACACAAGTGTATCGCGTTACAGAGAACGCACATACCGTCTCGCGCTATCATTGCACTCGACGTGAAGCACACTGGCGACAGACAGACAGACAGAAGACGGGTGATGGTGACGTGACATAACGAGCTAAACCTAGCGACACGGGCCGAATTCCGGCGGATCGCGGTTACGGAGGCGGCGCTAAGAATGTGAAGGTTTGCAGTCACTCTTATCTGTAGTGTGTGTTTGATGTTCATTAAATATCATATGTCCGCCTTCTATAATCAATCTTAAAGCTATATATTTTACTATATCAAAGTCATAGACTTTCAACGTAAGGCCAACTCGAAATGTAGATTTGTTGAGTTAAAAACTAAACTGGTGCCGATACTAAGAGTAATATTTACTTAAAGCTGTTTTGCATACTTACTGAAGAAAATATCGGAATAAACAATGCTATATCTATATATAATATATAAAATATATATATATATAACAAATATAATTATGCATAATCATATATACATATATACATACAGGTATATACACTAAAAACACATACATACAAGACGAACACAAACATTCACGCACGCACACACACCGTTACGACCATACACACATATATTTAAATAAAGGTAAATAAATATTACAAAAGAAAAAGTATGACAGTGGCTGAAGACAGACAGAAATATACAGAATACATGATAATCGGAGTCAAAGAGAAATTTTAAATTTAAAAGACAACAAAATATACAAACATGACAACATCAATGGAAGCTTACACGAGTACAAAACCGTCACTGGCAGTTTGAAGCAGAAATAAAAACAAAGCAAACCAACAAAAGATGCACTGTTTGTAAATCTACGAGGACACGGGTTATCACAGATACTGGGTCGTGAGGACAGGCAGACGTGCTTTAATAACATTTAAATTTCATTAATTTTACCTTTTAAAAAATATCTTTACTTGACTTGAAATAAACAGCCCAAATCTCTTTTCTTTTTTATTTCATTAATTTTCAGTTTTCTTTATTAAATTTTTTTTTTTTTTTTTTTAAATTTTATTTATATTCCTTTTTTATTTTTATTTTATATGAATTTGTTTTTATTTTATTTATTTATTATTTTTTTTTTCTTAATTAATAATTAATTTTTTTTCTCTCTTGTGATTAGATGTTTGAAATTGAACAAAAATTAAAACAAGAGGTGCAGAAATAAATAATAATAATAATAAAAAATTTAGGAAAATTAAATCATAAAATTAAAACAATGGTCCTTAATGCTTAGCGAAAAAAAAAAAAAAAAAAAAAAAAAAATAAGCGATAAATTATAACCCAACCCGATGAAGGATGGGAATCATCGGAACACTTCGGCAATGTCCGTACCTTTCAAACGAATCAGTTACGAGTGACGGAACTTGCCGAGGTGTTCCGATCGAAGTGAAGGCTTTGTCTAACAGAAGCAACCCATGTTTACCCTCAGCATGGTGGGTGTGACGAGGTAAAGGCTGACGAATATTAGCTAGCCCTGGTCCTCGAGATATACAACCGTGTCATCCTCATCTGGAGGGGCCAAAAAGCTGCTCACCAGTTGTTGAAACGGAGGGTGAGTATTATCTAACTCGCCGTTCATGGCGAACTCGCTGAGCGCTTTCCACGGCGTGTGGTAACTGTGCACTTCTACCGGACTGGCCTGGATTCCCGGGCCCTCGTGACGAACCGGAGATGACGCAACCATTGGGACTCCCTGCAGAGGGCGCTGTAAGCCGTTTCCGTTCTAGAAAGAAGGAAAAGAAGAAAAAAATATTTTTAAAAGAAAACAGCATAAAAATGTTATCTGTATGAGTTCCGCTTTGATATTCTGCTGAAAGTAAGTGCAGAAAATAATAAGCTTGATAGTAAATATTTCCTAAGCAAATAAAACACTATAATAACTATTGAAATTAACTGCTGAAAAAGAAAATTTAATTGTATAATTGCTAAAACAAATTATTATATTGTCCATAAAGAAATGTTTTTCTTTTGTAATTCATACACCTATGTATGTATATGTATGTATGTATGTATGTATGTATATATGTATGTGTATATGTATGTGTATATGTAGTATGTAATATGTATGTATGTATGTACGAATGTACGTATGCATGCATGTATGTGTATATGAACAGATGGATTGATGGATGAACGCATTGTATATATAAATAAATGTATGTGTGTGTGTGTTTGTGTGTGTGTGTGTTTGTGTGTGTGTGTGTGTGTGTTGTGTGTGTTAATATATGATATCGTGTGTGTATGTGTGTGTGTGTGTGTGTGTGTGTGTGTTGTGTGTGTTAATATATGATATCGAACTATTGCATGAATTACTCATTTTCCATACTTGGCTAATTGCAGCTCGCTGTATTCTTTATTAGTTTATTATGCTAAGCTTACAGTGATATATAATGTGAATCTGAATGAAATCAATATTTTTTTGTTGTTTCAAATGTTCTATTGTACTCCTGTTTTATTGTCAGCCTATTTAGACTAATAATACACTTTCCTTTCTCTGTGTTTTCATTATTTTGAAATCCGTATTTTTCTTTTTTTGTTTCAGTTAAAATAGCCATCATCAACGTCATTATTATTATTATTATTGTTGTTGTTGTTATTATTATTATTAGTGTTAGTGTTGTTGTTTTTATTATAATTAGTTGTATTGTTATTAGTTTATTATTATTATTATTACTACTACTACTACTACTACTACTATTATTATTATTATTATTAGTGTTGTTGTCTTTATTATTATTATTATTTTATTATTATTATTATATCATTACTATTATTATTATTATTATTAGAATTATTATCATAACTACGATTACTGTTAATATTTATTTTACTATTTATGTGTTTATTTATTTATTTGTATTTTTCACTTTCTGAGGTGCCTAGTTTTTATCGTGATTTATAAAAGATTGATTACCTTTACTCTTCTGCATGACAAATGTTTGTATTATTCATTGCCACAAACTACTTTGGTGGGTACTTCAGTTTTTAAAATATGTGTTTTTAAAAATATGGTGAAAAAAGATAGAGGAAAAAAGGCAATAATAAAATGAACAAATTTATTGAAAGACGGGAACTAACAAGATTAAATAATAATAATAATAATAATAATAATAATAATAATAATAATAATAATAATAATAATAAAAATATTTTTATATTATTACCATTATTATTACTATTACTATTATTATTATTATTACTCTTATTATTATTATTACTATTACTATTATTATTATTATTATTATTATTACTATTATTATTACTACTACTACTATTATTATTATTATTATTATTATTATTATTACTGTTGTTGTTTTATTGTTATCGCTGTTATGTGTTGTATTTTTAATAACTTTTAAAATGGAGGTTTAATAAGAATTCATACAATGAGGAACTTTGTAATCAGAATTATGCTAATTAAATAATAATAATAATAATGATGATGATGATGATGATGATGATGATGATGATGATGATGATGATAATAATAATAATAATAATTAGAAATTAATGAAGTTCATAAGAATTATTAAATAGCAGTTAAGTATTACAAATCTGCACTGTATTTCTTTTAAATCTTAATATAAATTTAAATATTTCTTAAATATAGTGAGAAAACTTTGTATATATATATTTTTAGCATTTTTTGTTTGTGCTAACATTTTTTGTTTTGAAAGTTTTATGAAGCTATTCATTACGTAAATGTTGTAAGAACAAACACACACACACACACACGCACACACACACACACACACACGCACGCACGCACACACACACACACACACACACAAACACACACACACACACACACACACGCACACGCACGCTCACAGAGAGATAAATATGTTGAAAGAAAAAAATTATTATATTATTCGAGGATAATATTTAAATCTCAATTATAAATCAAATTTAAAAAAAAGACTAAAAAAAAATAAAATAAAAAGGTAAATAAATATAAATATAAATAAATAAATAAATAAATAAATAAATAAATACTAACGTCTCCAAAAAGTACTATTAGATAAGTAAATAAACACAAAAAAACCTACTGATGATTACATTTGTAATAATAATAATAATCAAGAAATGTCTTTAACAACGTAAGAAATCAACAATAACACTGTTAATCACCCTGCATTATAATTACAAACAATCACTCAGCCATTTGAAACGATAAGCTTATATCCATAGGAGGCTGAAGCATACAAGTCTTGGGCGTCTGTACGAGGAGCGGTTAAACCAATATTGTATTTATGTGTTATAACAGTAGAATCTGCGAAAATAATTATCAGTGATTATGCTCTTCTTGAAATTATTTCTGGGATTTGAACCCTGTACCTCTAATTCTGTACCACTGCTTCACAGAGGTAGATAATTAAAGAACGACCCCAGTGAGTACGGAGTGTGGAAACGTGTGCAGAGTGAAGCCAATAACGCACTGATGAAGTTAACTTGCCCCTTTAAGACGCGACTGCCTGCCGTCTTCCACGTTGGCGTACGCCGTTGTGTATCGTTCTCACTGCCACCCCCACCGTTCGACTTTCAAAGAGACATGATGTCGTCTTGGAAAGGAACACGTCTACCACGACGCAGTCCCGCATGTGACAAAGGGGACAATGCGGTAATCAGCAACCCCGCGAAGAACGACAAAGGCAACGCGAGGCGGTTTGTTCGTGTGAAGGTTTTGAACTAGTCGGGCTGAATTGTAACTGAACTGTTTTTAGTTACTTTTTTATTATTTATTTTTTAAAAATTTCTTTTTAAAAAAAGTTAAAAATTAAAAATTAAATATAATAATAAATAAATAAATAACAAATTAAATTTCTTTAATTTTTTTAGTAGGAGTTTATAAAATAAAACACGGAACATTTTGTAATATTTTAGTGTGAAAGTAACTGAGCTAATTCTTATAATAATAATAATAATAATAATAATAATAATAATAATAATAATAATAATGATAATGATCTGCATTATCATCTTTATCTTGTTTATTCAAATTTAATTTCATGGTTTTAAAACAATGAAAATGATAAATAAATAATTGATAATAATAATATGATGATGATAATAATAATAATAATAATAGTTATAATAATAATAATAAAGATGATAATGATAAATAATAATAATAATGTAATGATAATGTAATTATAATAATAATAGTAATAATTATAATTATTATTACTATTATTATTATTATTAAAAAAATGAAAATAATGATAAATAACATATTAAGCGAGCAAATAATATTAATAAAATGTAAAATAAGTTTATTAAATATATACTTTTAATATGAAATGCTTGCAAATAAATGTATATATAATAGTAAATATTCATGTTTATAAATATATTAAGTAGCATAATTATATTTATTAAATCATACATGAATTAAGAATCCAAAACCGAATAATATTTCTTAATTTTTATTTGAAAAATTATATATACTTAATAAATAAATAAATAAATAAATAAAGAAAGAAAGAAAGAAAGAAAGAAAGAAAGAAAGAAAAAGGACGGAAAGATATTTTTTAAAACCCCCAAATATCAATAAAATTATATCGATTATTTATTTATTTATTTATTTATAACGATTAAAACCAAAAAATATTAATAATGAAGATAATAAAAACAGTTGTTATTTTTCTTCTTTTCAATTCTGAATAATATATAACATCATTAATATAGCAAAGAAAATGGACTATTATGCACATAACACACAAAATAATGTTTAATAATAAACGTTCATGATTAAAATAAGAAACAATCCAACTAGCTCAGCTCAATATTTATTTTAAATTATTATTTTTGAAAAGTAAAAAGGGAAAAAAAAAACGAAAAAGAAAATCATTTCTTAACTGACTTTCTAAGTAACAAAAGAAACTATTCCTTAAGGAAATCATACTTAAAATTTTATTTCGTCTAATTAATTTTCATTTAAAATAAAAACGTACGTCTAAATGCTGTGTTGCTTTTTAAAAACTGAATCATAATTTGGTTTTTATTTAACAGGTACTCAAATACACATCTGTGTGTCATTATGGTGCGACATTTCGAGAATGAAAGTCAAGCAAAATCGTACTGAATGCCCGATCTAGCCACATGTATTCACAAAGCGTACTTGTCGGTACGGTACTGCAGTTTAAACAGACACAAATGTTATTATAGTCTGAAATGAAACACAGCACTGTGTGTGTTTATGTGTGAGTGTATGTACATGTGTGTATGTATGTATGTATGTATGTATGAATATATGTAGTATGTATGTACGTATGTATGTATGTATATGTCATGATTTGAAGATTCTCTGTCTTATGTATGTATATGCATGTATTATAAGTATGCATGTATGTATGAATATTATTATAATCTAAACAGTTGGTCAGAATTAAAACATAAACTTGTTCTGTGTTTGTGTGTGTGTATGTATATGTATAAGTATGTATGTATGAATGTATGTACGCACGGATCTGCATATCTGTGTACGTATATTCATGCATGTGTATGTCTGTTTTAATGTTTTAATGAATATTTGATGTGTGTATAATTATACATATATGTTTATGAGTATGTGAGCAGGAACATTTGTGCGCTACAAAAATCCTACTCTCATCAATATAATAGCTAATAATGTATATGAACTGCACCATAAATAATTTATGAAAGAGTAGAAATTCTTGAAAATATTTCAAAGAGGAAACAGCATCACACAAACGTAAGGATACCGATGTACTTATTTCATAAATGTCACTTTCGTTTCATAAAATATCATATACAGTGTTTGAATTTTGCAGTTGCCGTAAAAGTGTACGTCATCACATGCAAATAAAAGTCATTATTTTCTAATCACAGCAGACTACTGTTTGACATATTTCTTTTTGTATACATCTCTCGGTGCCTCAATAAAAGTATATGACGTCATAATGATGCAATAAACTGATAAACCCATTTAGACTGCTCAGAAACACCTATGGATTATGTTGTTGTTGTTTTTCATTATTCCACAATAGTAACATTAATTTTATTTTCAGGATTTAAATGGTTTATGCAAATGTTTTTTCATTAATAATAATAATAATAATAATAATAATAATAATAATAATAATAATAATAATCATAATCATAATCATAATAATAATAACAGTTACTGCTACTATTTCTACTTTTACAACTACTACTGCTACTACTGCCACTACTACTACTGCAACTATTTCTAATTTTCCTACTATTACTACTAAAAAGAAGAAAAGTAAATTGTTGCTGTTGCTACTTATTACCATTCTTAATGTCGTCATCATCATTGTCGTCGTCATCACTAAATACTTTTATTATTATTACTTTTTAAAATTTTAAAACGAAATTCTGACGCATTTAACAATCCTTCTAAACTAGCAATAAAAGAAGCCTATCCTGGCTTTAACGTGTTTTGTGCATGCACTGTACTAAGTCGCTGATTAATCAATGGCGAGGTTTGACATTGAAACAAAAATGTAAAGCCATTAGAAATTAATTAAGAAAGGTTAAGATTATTAAACGGATATCTCCCAAACGACGACAAAGCCTTCAGATTCTATTAAAGCTTTTCAAAGAGAAAATCACGAAAGCTTATTGTTCGTTGAACAAGTTGACATATTTCTAAAACGGAATTGTTCTCAATGACTTAATTTCATTCCCACACTACGGCAGCTTATGAACGGACCGGACAATGGACACGGGCAACAATTTGCTTTTAATTACGACTGCAAAAGAAATAATCCAATACAACCGTTTCTTAATTTCCTGGGAAATCGGAACGGCGTGTTATGTCTTCGGGGAAAATCTAGGGGGGTCGGAGGAAATTAAACGGCACAAACCCAATAATCAGTGGGAGAAATTTACAAGGAATTAACGCCGCGTGAAATGAGTTATCAAGCGATATATTCTTTCTGTTGCCAGTCGCTAATCGTTCGTATGCAACAAAGACCATTAAGCTAACGCGGAACGCAAAATGCTGTTTTATTAATAAGAATCAGCAGCGAATGCAAGCAAAAAGACAGTCGTTAAGATGGTAGAATGTCTGGTTTGTGTCAGAACAGAAGATAAATTATTCTATGCTCAATACAACGACCAGTCATATAGATCACTGAATTCATTTGTCACTCATGGTTAAATTTCTTTCTAGAAGAATTAACAATAACAACAAAAATAACAATAGTAGCAATGCTGAAGAAACTCTAATGCTGCAAGATTTATTCATTCATTCATTCATTCGTTCGTTCGTTCATTCTTTCGTTCTCATTTCAATTCGTTTATATTTAAGTAAGAAATTAAAATCAAAGATTTATCTCCCGATATGTTATAGATTATTCTAATTTGACTTCTTTGAAAGTTTCCATCATCTGAAACCTGCATCTGAATGATGAACTTTTGTGAAATATTCAAAATCCAATTTTTTTTCTTATGAAATGTAGCATCTATGTCTCTGTATCTGCACATTCAGATACATACAAACACACACACATACCTGCATACTTACAAACATAGATTCAGAGGCTTATATATACCTAGGTATGTGTATGTGCATATATGTATTTCTGTGTTTGTGTATGTGTGTTTCACTATTTAAAATTATAAATTATAAATCTAAGTTATCGAAGTTACACAAAGTCTTTGTATGTGTCTGCCAAGATAAATAAATACGTATGAATGTACTGTTTTTGTTTTGTGTACATTTTTAAAACTAAGTCAATACTATTCTTGTTATGTGTATCTGTACAAAGACCCAAGCATTTTATATCCGTGAATTAATCAAGTCAGTGATAATGACGGTTGTCTAATGTTTGTTTTCCGTGTGTCAGCTTAACTCTTGGTTTCTAAGTCTTCGGCGTTTCCTCCACCGCAAGAGATAATAGAGACACAGAGCGAGCACTTTGGCGACTCCGCTAGGAAAAATTCCGGTGTTTTTCAATTTGTTTTCCAGGCTAATTTTTCGTTGATACATCTGTCCGCAATCTCTCTAAATGACTTGCTCTGATTTTTTTTCGCACTTTCAAGATTTGCTCCCAGCACGTTCTGTGTTTGATGACAGAGTGACAGACACACGCCGCGGCCTCTTAAACACGGTTCATTTTCATCAAATGACTTCGTTGGAAATGAGGAATTATACGTGTACAGGCACACAGCCAGCCACTGAAGGCCACTCTGTGATTAGAAAACATTGCCGTTATTACACACAATTATAAGGAGATGGGAGACGGGGAAGGAAAAGGAGGGGAGTGTTTCAGCGCCGGCGACGCTGTTATTAAACAGGCAAGGGCAGTAATTTGGGGAAATTAAGTGACAGTTTGCCGTTTCGACTCTTCTGTGTGTCCCTCGCTTAACCGGAAATTGGCGCGGAGCAAATTAGACCGGAAGCCGAGTTGTAAAGAGCACGCGCTTCTCGCCGCCAGACGACCAGTTGATGGAGACAGACGTGACTTTCTCTGTATGTTTATTTGGCGCCAATTTTCAACGAAAACATGGCTATTTCACATCATTTGTCCGCTAAATATCTCTGCTCGGTAATTATGAAGTAAGTAAAGTTAAAAGCCTTGGTTAAA
>CM022669.1:3351493-3361493 GCA_012295275.1 Chrysomallon squamiferum
AAATAGGCATGTATTTTGTGAAACTATACTCTCTCTCTCTCTCTCTCTCTCTCTCTCTCTCTCTCTCTCTCTCTCTCTCTCTCTCTCTCTCTCTCTCTCTCTCTATATATATATATATATATACATACACACATACATATAAACAAAATACTGTCTCTGTTTCAGTCTTTCTGTATCGCTCTCTCAGTTTCTGTTCATAATTCTTACTCAACACACACAAACATCATACATATTAATATGTTCATACAAATATAACTCTGTTACATAATACAGACACAGTTAAGCAAAGCTCTAATGCTATAACCAACAAGTTAATACAAATAAATATTACACTTATGATGAAACGATTTTCTTTTTAATAAACTGGAACAGTAATTCATTTTAGCCTAGGACATGACAGCACATCGAGGGATTCCATAGCAGGCAATGTTGTTATTTTCGGTTCTTAAAATAAGCCGTCGTGAAATCAAATGCCAATGTTTATAAACCCGATTACGTGTGTGTACGAGGGGAGTAGACGGGGTGTTTCGGCCAGCAGAGTTCATTAGGAGTATCGAGTTGCAGAAAGACCACAGGGGCCTGGCGGTCCAATTGACGCGCGTCTGATGGCCGAACGATGAGTCCTGATTTCCCGCCAGAAGCAGAAAGCCATAGGTTACGTGTCTGGCCATCGTCAGAGCCGAGAGTATCTTCACAAGCTCTATTCACTGCCGTTTATCAATTATCTCTTAGGAAAATATCAAAAGTTATTTCCTTGTGATCATTTACCAATTGCCGTCCCATGTGGGATTCGTGAAAGGGTCTGTGAGATTCCCAGTTATTCGGCCTCACGACTCCTCCTGTCAGCAAATCCCGGGAGGCCGTATTAATAAGAAATTTTCTCACGAAGAACACACAGAAATCAGCGCGAGACATGCGCGTGCCACACAGACTAGCGAAATATTGCAAGTTCTGAAAAGATCTAGAACATGGAACACGCAAACATTTCCATCGAAGACCACGATTGTTTTAATTTATTTTTATTATTTTTTTATTTTTTGAGGGTCACTGATAACATGAATTAATTCAGAAATTAAAGTCTGGTTGTTTCAGTTTTTAGAATGATTGTACAGGCCTCAGACCATCACGCACAGGCCAGGATCCGATAACTTTATTGTTTAACGCCATTCGCTTCAAAATATGCCATAAAATTATCTGCGAAGCCAAGAAGACATGAGAACCGTTAACCCTATTAGAATTAATAAACGTAGCTGCGAGGGAATCGAGTGGAATTTATTCAATTGCAGATAGCTTAACAAGCAGAATTCGTTTGACAAAGAGCGCTCGATGCCGCGAACAGAAACGTGTTTGTGGGCCACTTAACACGCGGCTTGCGGCGAGGCGTTCGCGACGTTTTTCATGGTATAACGCATTTTGTTATCTAATCAACACTGTCCACACAAACATACACTTCATAAGGCAGCCGCACGCACCTCGGTGATTGCAGCACAAGCAGGCGGCGATAACGAAATTACTCTGAAAATTTCATCAATTAGCAGAGCGAGGCTGTCAGGTTGATGACTTATTTGTTGTAAACACAAACTTACCTGCAAGCTGAAGACCGCCACCGCTCTTTTGATCACTGCCGCTGTTTTTGTTGTTATTGTTTGTGTTGTTGTTGTTGTTGTTATTGTTGTTGTTGTTGTTGCTACTGACGGGACTGGCAGGTTCGGAACACGGCCCGCCTGCCATTTCGACTACGTCGTGGTCAGCTTTGCAGAAGAGACCATCGTCCCTCAGCGCGAACTCGTCCCCGGAATGAGCTGCCGGCTGCAGGCCACGCAGCGGAAACAGTCTATGTGATAAATCTTGTTTTTAGCTCTCATCACAAAGTCGTTTTTACAAAATCCCTGTCCGCACTTCGTACACTTTGTTCCAAACAATCTGAAAAACAAAACAATAAATTAAATAAAAGTGTTCCTATGTCAGTGTTGAGTATTACAAACAACAAACACGTACATATAAACACATACGCAAACACACACACACACACACACACAGCAGTTCAGTAATACCATAACAGATTAAGTTGATTTTTGATGAATTTAACTACTGCAGTGTCAGTAGTAAAACTTATAATTAAAGTCATCTTAGAAATTTGTATGTGTATTTACTCCATTATTATTATTATTATTATTATTATTATTACTATTATATTATTATTATTATTATTATTATTATTATTATTATTATTATTGTTGTTGTTGTTGTTGTTGTTGTTGTTGTTGTTGTTGTTGTTGTTATTACTATCATTATTATTATTTTGACTGCTATTATTAAATGTAGGATACACTACGTTGGGTCATCTTTCTAATACATTATAAAATTCTTAAAATGAAAGAATTTTTTTTAACCCCTAAATGGATTATACATAACAAAGTTATTTTAGTCTAAGAACAAATGTTAATGACAGAACATCTAATTTAATATACCTTAGATCATTACTGTGTCTCATTTAATAATAATAATAATAATAATAATAATAATAATAATAATAATAATGATGATGATGATGATGATGATGATGATGATGATGATGATGACAATCATGACGAATTTGTACAGATGAATAAATATTAATTTTAAAAGAGCGCGTGCGTTTGTTAGGAGAAAGAGAAAGAGAAAAACAGAGAACTAAATGACATTCATAATCAGCATAAAATATTTTATACAATAATAATAATAATAATAATAATAATAATAATAATAATAATAATAATTTTTTTTTTCTTCTAAAAATACAAATAAAGTACAAATAAATATGGAGATTAAATTATTACGTTTCATCATAGTGTTTCTGTTCCTAAAGTTGAAAACTAAGACTGCTAGAAAGTCACAAATATTATTATGATTGTTGCTTTTCATTTACTGTACATCAAAAAAAATATTTCTTCAATTTTAAAACAGGAACTGAATTTAACACAAAAATTCAAAGATAATCCAAACTTTTATCTCGCATTTATATTTCACTTGAATCTCGCTGTGAAGTGTTATTTAAAAAAACTATAAATTAGGAAGACATTCTGTTTTTTTTTCGGTCGTCCGGTATCTTTATTATAGCATATTTCTCTAGGACGCTTCGCTATAAATAATATAATATTTTATCATAGCGCTTTAACATTTTCAGTGTATTGTCAAACACGCTCAATCTCCTTGACATTTTTAAAACAACAATAGAAGAATATTGACAAAGAATCGCAGACATTGTTGGAAAGCACGACTTATTTCTGTTGGGCTCATTCTTTGTTTAATGATAAAGTCGCGCAAAATCGATGTCCCAGCTTCCAAATAGACATCAACAGTCGTTTGTCATCGAACCGTGTGGGACAGCTCGATTTTGTTCAACGTTAACGTAATGGCGATGTTGGCTTCAGTTACAAAGCAATTATTAGGTTTATCAAATATAAATGAATAAGATACACGTTTACCGATCTGCTTTTTGTCCGGATAGATATATATATATATATATACGTTTTTTTTTCTGTAAGTTTTAATTTTTATCTTTTTTTTTTGTATCGAACTATGTTGTGAATTAAAATAATGATTAATAATGACTTAATTGGTAATGGATTTTGTAAAAAATAATAATAATTAAATAATAATAATAATAATAATTTAATAATAATAATAATAATAATTTAATAATAATAATAATAATAATAATAATAATAATAATAATAATAATAATAATAATTATTATTATTATTATTATAGTAATAATTTTAGTAATCATAATAATAATAATAATACACTAGTAGTGGTAATGGTAACAGAAACGAAAATAACGTATTGAATATTAACTGACGGTTTAATATTATCACAAAGGGTTTATTATATTTATTGTACTGAATATGGCGTGAAAAGCAACGTCTAATAAAAACAAATAAAATAACACATTTGTATTAGACCCGTCAGTCCAGTTAAATAAACATTACAATAATAAATCATGGAGAAAAAAAAATATCGCATGTTAGAACAGAGATATATCGATTTCCAAGAAATCGTTTGAAATGCGATACACCAGTAAAGGAATGTCGATAAAATCGATCTCACTGTTTAAGAAGGCAAGAACTGAAAGTGGTTATATGAGGACCCAAGTCAAAATACAATGCTTTCGTCTGTGAAAATTACACGTTGTACTAACGTTAATAGACGGAATCAACAGAAAAATGAATACAGAAAATTGACAATTTATGGTATGACAGACAAAACGATATTCCATTGCTTTTGTTTTATACAGTAATTATTTGTTAGATTTCTTATTTAATAATCATATATTTTTGATTATAAGTAAGTAAATAAATGAATAAATAAAAAATGAATGAATAAAAATATATCAGTAGGTAAATAAGTACGTAAGTAAATAAATAAATAAATAAATAAATAAATGAAATGAAATAAAATGAATGAAGGAATGAACAGAAAAAAGAATGACTGAATAAATAAAATACATTTCATATACATTTTGTTCGATTCTGAGTATAAAAGTACATGTGTATGTTTGTTTATCTACGTATTGCGTGTGTGTGTGTGTATATATATATATATATATATATATGTGACATATATGTAAATCAACAATAAAATATTGTAATATCGGTTGAAACGTCACAAATTACATCAACATGTCTAACATATATAATATAAATAATTCACAAACACTGATATATATATATTTATATATATCCAAGATATTCTTGATTATTCGATCTCAATTCACAACGGGATAGGACAGACAAAAATGTATTAAATTTCGTTCAACTTTTCGAAGGAATATTTTAGAAAACTTCTTTTTTAAATTAGTTTTTATTCAAATCCTTCTTCCGCTCTATCATCCGTGTTAAATACAATATCGCTTTAAAGACTTAACAGTCGATATAACATTAATTAGTTCAGATCACAAATTAGAATTTTAAGCCTCGTAAAAAGATATACGATATCAATGCAGCAATTGTGTTGATTTTATTTTAATATATGTAGATGAGCATAAAGTTGTATTTATGGTAATATTAATATACATGATCTTAATTTCAATTCGTTCCTTTAGTTATTAACGCTTGCTACGAAATTATACTGAGAAATCAAATAAGAACAATAAGTTATGAATGAATGAATGAATAAATAAATAAATAAATAAATAAATAAATAAATAAAGAGGTTAATAATATAGTTACAATCATTATCATCAATATCACCATTATCATCATCATTATTTTTGTTATTGTTGTTATTATTATTATTATCATCATCATCATCATCATCATCAATATCATCATCATCATTATGATTATTGTTATTATTGTTGTTTTTGGTGTTGTTTTGTTGTTCCGCTTTTTCATTATTCGTATCATATCCTTTTGTTGTTATTGTTTTCGTTGTTGTCATTGTTTTCTAGCTTCTTAATATGTTTAGGTCAATAATCGGTTAAAAAGGAAATGAGTTATTAAAATCAATAATTGCAATTATTATAATTTAATTCTTGTTTATATCTACTGTTAGTGCATGTTGTTTACAGTGTTATTAAAACTATTAACAGTTCTGTGATAAATTCAGTATTAAAAGTCAGTTATGTATTATTTATTTATTTATTTATTATATAATTGTATCGAAGAAAAAAGTATTTTACACTGTTGTTATTATTATTATTATTATTATTATTATTATTATTATTATTATTATTATTATTATTAGACCGACATTTAACATGGCATAATTTACCAAGTATTTATATTTTTTTTATATCATTCGTAAGAGTTTAACGCATAAACATGAAGAACTAGAGAACATTGTAACATTTATTTTTCCTGGTTCTTTTATTTATTTTAAAGGTTTTAAGTTTTAAATTTTGATATTTTAAATGTTCTTGTTTTTTCTTTTAAGGATAATTAATTAAAATAATAATAATAATAATAATATAAAATAAAGATTCTAATTATTAAATTAAAAATTGTATATATATATATATATAAAAATATTTTCATTTCGCATTTAAAAAAAAAAGATAATAATGAAAAAATATATTTAAAAAAATACATTTATATTTAAACTTTTATTTTAAAAACTGAACTGACAATTTATTTATCTATCTATCTATCTATCTATTTCATAATATTTTATGGTTATTTATCAATAAAAAATTTCGAAAATTCAATTTCTAACCGATATATATATATATATCGGTTAGAAATTGAATTTTCGAAATATATATATATATATATATATATTTTAAAAAAAAAATCAATTTCTTACCGATATATATATATATATAATAATAAATAAATAAATAATTTTATAATAATATTTGTAATCGGTCTGTATTGTAACAAATATTAATTCAAAAAGAAAAATGATAAATGCGCAGAAAATTAAATCACGACATTATTTTCCACCAGAGAAATATAAAAGCACGGATTTCTTTCAGAACAAATGAAAATATTTACCTAGGGCTAACTGGTAATAAAACCAGCACGCGACCAAACCCGCTATAATTGTATTATATTATTTCGATTATCGAAAATCCGGTGTAGTGTAATTAATTACAATATAGACGTTTAAACAAATTCATATCACTTGGTCGACAAGTCAAATAAAACGTTTTCTTCTGAGAAAATAAGAGATTATGTTTTTATTTACCTTCTGGATGATTCTAAAGGAATATTTAATTATAAGGGTAGGTATATTTTAAAATATATATCTTATTGCAAATATAATATGGCAGTTTGAAGATATAAAATTAGAAGAAAAAGTAAAGGTTAAAAAAAAAGATAAAAAATATTAAAATAAAAAGTAATGACAAAAAAAAAAAAAAAAAGGTACTGGAATATGTTTCTGTTATTATTATTATTATTATTATTATTATTATTACTATTATTATTATCATCATAGTCATCATCATCATCAATATTATCATAATTTAGATACAGAAAGTATTAAAACATATAAAGACATACAATAAATGATTTTTCTTAAAATTCGTATTTATTTTACGTTCACGTCCCGTGTTGACGACTGGGAGTTATATTAAAAATGTACCCTTATCAGTGAGCCGAAACGAAATGAGAATATAATAGTGTTAGTACAATATAAACACGGATAATTGGCCGACAATAGATTCTTAATAATCACTAACATTTTCAGTTTATAAAGCGTTCTTATTTGCACCCTCGTCATGAACTTCGCCTGCTACTACCGACTTAATCAAAGAATGGAAACCCGTCTGCTTTAGCCGCCCGCTCGAGAGCTCGCGCATTTAGCACGAGCGAGATTTTCTTTTGAGCGCGAACCTGCGTCCCTCGCTACGACCGGCAGATGTGACGAGTGAGGCATGGCAACCACTCGACGGAGATTACAAACAAACCAAACCCGAGTTTTAAGGCGTCAACACTTGACAATTTCGCGGGGTCAAACCCGGGTAGGTTTTTGTGAAAAATCACTCATCATAAAAATCTTTTTTTTCTCCCCAAAAACCGAAAGTTTCTTTATACTAGACCCGTCCCTTAAAAACCCAGACACACACAACAAACAAAAAAAAAAAAAAAAAAAAAAAATGCAGCGGTTTTTAGATCAAACGAGGACAGTTTGGGAACGAGAAAGAAAAAAAAAAAAAAAAAAAAAAAAAAAAAAAAAAGTATCATAAAAGTCGCACGGAATTATAGTAATAGAGAAGAATACCTCGGTATCACTTATCTTCAAAATGTTTTATGTTTTCATCTTGCTGTGATATGCTATTTTATTCATTTATGAGAATATCGAGTTTCATTTGAAGTTTACTCCCATAGTCCTTATATATTTTGTTACTTTATTTATTATCATATTTATGCAAATAAAGGACCAATATAACACTAACAGTAGTCCATATAAAATTATTGAATAATAATAATAATAATAATATTAAAAAAATAACAACAATAACAATAACAACAACAAAAATAATAATAACAATAACAATAATAATAATAATAATAATAATAATAATAATAATAATAACAATAATAATAATAATAATCATCATCATCATCATACCCATACCGACATGTATTCTATACATTAAAATATACACACACACACACATACATACATACATACATACTTACATACTTACATACTTACAAACATTTTTAGAAACATGTATAATAGTGTTCATCCTACCTGACATAATCGCGTTTACAGTAAGTTTTTCCATCGCGCACGAAACACGTGCACGATTCGTCCAAATACTGGTTGCAGTCTGCACATTTGAGGCAGCCCGCGTGCCACTCCAAGTCTGGAGCCACACGAAGTATAAACTGGTCCTGAATCTGAGAACCGCAGCCCACACACACGGAGACCCGCCGTTTTTCTGAAAGTTTTTAAAAGTAATTGCATTAATATTCCAGTAAGATATACTTATTATTATATATATATATATATGTGTGTGTGTGTGTGTGTGTGTGTGTGTGTGTGTGTGTGTGTGTGCGTGTGTGCGCGTGTGTGTGTTTTCTTACATATATATATATAAGAAGAATAAAAAAAGTCGGAAATCCCGAGAAAGATGAATTAGTTACATATTGTTGTGTACTGGATATAAAATGAATGTGAAGCAGTAAGAGAGAGAGAGAGAGAGAGAGAGAGAGAGAGAGAGAGAGAGAGAGAGAGAGAGAGAGAGAGAGAGAGAGAGAGAATTCATATTTAATTTAACATGTACATATATATCAAAAACAAATGTTACGTCTTAGTATATACATACATATATACATACACACACAGATATATACTTATATGATAATATAATATTATTATTATTTATATTCCCTATACTACTTATATGACATAATGCAATATATAAAAAATGTATGTATATATATATATCTAAAAACATATAACATGACTGTGATTATCTGTCGCAGCTGATAGCACCATCCCGGCGGTATTCTAGACAAACGTCAGTGAAGCAAAGCAAATATTGTAAATAATAATTATATCGCACAAGCCAAATTAACAAACGTAATTATAATCAGATATCATAATAAATAATTGTCGTGCATTGACTGTCATGTAAAATAATATGACACCGGTGTAATAACAAGGCTACGTATAATATGGAGTTATAATAATAAAACTATATTTATACATGTTTAACGGTAAAAGTGCTTTTCACGAGTTAGTTACTTACTGGCCGGCTGTGGCTCCGCTGCCATCTCTTCGGCTTTTGATGGCGAAATTTTGACAGATTTTCGTCACGGACGCACGTGCAAAAATGAGAATATTTTTCACGAACAAATACACTCTAGTCTTCCTTTACCGACTACCACCCGGACATGAAAACTCGTGAAGAAATGATAACAGAAAAATACCTCTATCAATTCCACATCATGAGAATGGCAACGCGATTGGCTGTCAGTCGAGAATAGCCGCACTCACGTGACTCGTGCTCGTCTTTGAAAGGGGCGGAGCTAACGCCGCTCGTGCAGCCAGAAGCTAATCAATCTGTGCGCTGGAGTAAACCTCATTTGTCGTTTCGTGTGTCAAGTTGAAGACGTCAATCTAAAAGGTCGCCCATTGACCGTGGACAAGCCGACAAGAAGCGAAACAGGAGATGTTGAGTACATTATAAATTACTACGAGTTTTCCCTGGCATAACAGGAGGCTGGCATGGCGAGTAACCTGGTTTGGCTAAACTAACGGGACGATGTACAATTAGTATTAACGGTACTAATATACTTTCCTAGCAAACGTCTCTTCTCCACAGTTTTTGAAATAATGGGAGGGTATAACATTAATAATATGTAGTCTTGGTATAAAACTGTTTTCCATGTTTAGCAAAATAAAAAAGATTAAAATGTAATGGTGCTCATATACAGTCTAAGTATAAATCTGTTCTGTATACTTTAATAAAAAAAAAAAAGAATGTACAGTTAGTAAAAATACGGTTCTCACATATAATCAAATTATATATCAGTTCTGCACTGTTTTATTAAAAATA
>CM022669.1:3366493-3381493 GCA_012295275.1 Chrysomallon squamiferum
TTAATCAGTCATTTCTGTTTCGTATATTTATTAAGATATTCTTTCTTACAAACAAACGAACAAATAATTATTGTAGCAGTAGAAGTAGTAGTCTAGTTGTAGTAGTAGTAGTAGTAGTTGTTGTTGTTGTAATCGAGGTGATAGTAGTCGAAGTAGTAATAAATAATTTCGAAAAGCATTTAAGTGTAAATGAAGGGTTGTTCAAGCAATACCAGATTAAAATAAACAAACACAAATAAGTAAGTAAGTAAGTAAGTAAATAAATAAATAAATAAATAAATAAATAAATAAATAAATAAATAAATAAATAATAATAATAATAATAATAATAATAATAATAATAACGACAAATACCATGACAATGACACTGATATTTTTCCTTACACTTTCACTCCACACTACAAACCAAATAACCGCTCTAACGTCACCTCACTTTTTAGTTTTTGTTTAACAGTTTCTACAGCTCAGCTCGCACACGGATTCCACGGCGAGGGGCTGGTTGCGACGCTGTCGGGTATGCGTTTGACCCAGCGAGTCCTGGTTAAAGCCGATGAAATCCAATATGAACGTCTACACTGACGTGTCGCCGTCGTGTCGGCAGCTCACGTTATCTGCGAGGTTGGGCCGTGAGTCGAGGGCGGCCTGTGTGGATACGAACAGACGCTTTAGAATTGTCGGTTCCCAGCATTGTACACCGGCTCGTGTTAGGAATGAATGCGGACATGCTGCAGTGACATTCGGCAAACAAGGGAGAATGTGTTGGTAGACGAAGTTAAATGTTCACATTCACGTTTCGCGTTTTCTTTATAAACCGCTTTTATAGATGTCGCTAACAAACTGTTTATTGACTTCGGTACATGTGGCTGAGAAACATACGCAGTTCGATATAATTAAGTGTTATATATTATTGTTATTATTATTATTATTATTGTTGTTGTTGTTATTATTGTTATTGTTATTGTTATTATTATTATTATTATTATTATTATTATTTATTTATTTATTATTATTATTTTTTTAATTATTATTAATTTAGAGTTGTTGCAAAAAACGTAATGGTTTTTATTCTGTACAATTTTATTATATTTTTAAATATTTGTTTGTTTTATTTTATTCTTTTATTTTATTCTGATTGTTCAGTTACTTTATTTTATAAGGTTGCGTTAACAACCCACTGAACGTAATTAATCAATTAATTTATTTATTTATTATTATTATTATTATTATTATTAAGAGTAGTAGTAGTAGTAGTAACAGTAGTAGTAATAGTAGTCGTAGTAATAATAGTAGTAATAGTAGTAGTAATGGCATATGTCTACAACTCTATCAAGAGGCTAGTACTATTATTATTAGTAGTAGACGTCTACAAATCTTTTAAGAAGTTCGCTAACCAAAAATGGAAATTACTGCAAACACAACACCTCACATCATAAAAATATAATCTTCAGCAACAAATAACTACAAGATTCGATCAGTTAACGTCGTCTATTAATTTTCCACTGCTACTACGACTGCACGTTTTACAATAGTTACGTCTGTTGCTGCTGATGTTGTTATTTCAACTCCGCTGACTTTCGTTTTCTGTTTAGTGCATATGCACCCTCGCATAAAGCCAGTACAAGGAATAGTTTCTGGTGACTTATTTTTACAAAAAAAGAATCGTTGTCAAGTTTTTATACCTGATTCAAAATCCACGTCAACGAGGCTGAAAAAAATACACACAAAAAACCCGTCGAGTCTAATCCTTGTAAATGACTTTCTTTCTCTAGTATTCCGATAGCTGCTGCAACATTTCATACGCCAAGTCGACAAAAACACGTGCAGCGGAGTTTCCGCGCTTGAAGGGGCGACAACTGACGTTAATCGACTAAGAAAGAGCGACGTACCTGCCACAGACCACCCTCGGAGAGCGTTAATAATAACTCACGAGCCGCCTCGTGCAATCTCGCGCCTGACATTTGGATCTCGCTAAGACCACTCGAAGATTAAACTATTACGTGAAACGCGCAAAATATGCTTGTCTGCGGTAATTACACACAACATTTCGCTCGACTTCTTTTCCCCCTGCTTGCTCCTCGGAACTGCGTTTGTCACATTAGGTTTCGTTTCTGGCAGTCATGTTGGTCACATCTTGTTACGCAGATCCCCAGAAGAACCGTCTACAGACTCTCAAATTTAACATTCTCACAATACGAAACATTTGCACGTTCCTGCCTGCGCGAGGGTGCGAAACGTCGTAAGAATGTGGCGTGTAGTAAACAGCGCACACGACGAGAGTGAGATGATGGGAATCGTCAACACGCGTCAGGTCCGAATCATCTGTCTCGTGTAGGTCGCTAGACGTGGGCCTCACCCAGGTCTTCACTACTGAGTTGTGTACAACAACACCAACAACAACAACTACAACAACAACAACAACAACAACAACAACAACAACAACAATAATAATAATAATCATAATGATATTCACAACAAACTCAACAACAACAACGACAACAACAACATTAACAATAATAATAATAATAATGATATTCACAACAAACTCATCAACAACAACAACAACATCAATAATAAATAAAATAATAATAATAATAATAATAATAATAATAATAAACTCATAATAATAATAATAATAATAATAATAATAATAATAATGATATTCACAACAATCAACAACAACAATAACAACATTAACAAACAAATAAAATAAAACAATCCTAATAATAATATGGTCATAAAATAATAATAAATATATTCAGCAACAACCATAATAATAATAATAATAATAATAATAATAATAATAATAATAATAATAATAAAATAACAATGAAAACAATCAACAATAATAATGATAATAATAAAATAATAGTAGTAGTAGTAGTAGTAGTAGTAGTAATAGTAATAATTATAATAGTATTCTTGAAGTGACCACCAGCACACCAAGAACAGATTAACATATGCAAAACTTTACAGATTTCTTCTTCTTCAGATCCAAGTTTCAAAACAGTACATGTGTGTAGGTAAACGTATAGAGAGACTCGGGTTTATTTATTTCCCCCTTTAAAAACTACTGGAACCGGACCTGCCCATACCCCACATGTAATATTAAGACTCGTCTTGGAACTAAGAATGTGTCACGTCATGTAATATTATTCAAATCAGAGTCATGTGTTACCCATCATTTCCAATATCTCTTTTAATCTAATATAATAACTGCATGCGGGGGTCTAGAAGAACACACAAGATTTGTACACAAATAAGAAATATAAACCTGGTTATTCTTAGGTTAGTTCCTAGAAACAGAATTTTCTTTCAAAGACTGTATGAGTTAATATCGTGGCATGTGTTGTGCTGTCTGTTAGAAGATATTTACAAAAGAACCCTTGCTGGCAGTCCATAATATGATAATATATGTATTTTACTGAAGTGCAGTGCAGTTGAATAATAAATTACGATTTTCTCCACTTCTACAGTGTAATTAGTATTTAAATAACAAAAAAAAAAGTCTACTGGTCGCACTAATGAACGTAAAAAATCAAATAAGCTTCCGTTTAAACAAACACGAAATCATACAAAGAAGAAAGAAACAGACGAATAAATAAATGAATGAACTGTTTGTATTGTTTCTTGATAATAAATCTACCAATATAAAATAATAAAATAAAATTATATAAAATACTACTCCTCCTCCTACTATTACTACTACCACCACTATTAGGACTACTGCTACTACTATTACTACTGCTACTACTATTACTACTACTACTACTATTAGTACTACTGCTACTACTATTACTACTGCTACTACTATTACTACTACTACTACTGTTACTAGTACCATTATTACTATTATTACTACTACTACTATTATTACTACTTCTACTGTTACTACTACCACTAATACTATTACTACTACGACTATTTCTACTACTACTAATATTACTACTAGTACTGGTACTACAACTACTATCACCACTACTATTACTAGTACCATTACGACTACTACCACTGCTTCTACTACTACTACTATATATAGTAGTAGTAGTAATAGCAGTAGCAATAGCAGTAGTACATATGGCTAGTGGCAATAGTAATAATAGTAATAAACAAAATAATACACGTATAAAAAAAATCTGCACATAACTAATGATGAAATTAGCTTCTTTAAAAACTAAAATGAATATAAAAAAATTTTGTAAATGAAAAAAAATAAAATAAAAAAGTCAAACAAAAATATCTATAACATTTTAATTAACTGTGATAAAATATAAATATTGGTAAGTTATCAGATAGAATTATAAAATAATAAAATGTGATGATATTTGTTTTTTATATCCTTATTATTGTTATTATTATTATTATTATTATTATTATTGTTGTTGTTGTTGTTGTTTTTTATTATTGTTGTTATTTTCTTTATTTTTCTTTTCATTTTTCCTTTCTTTATTTCTTTTTTAAATTATTATTATTATTATTATTATTATTATTATTATTATTATTTTTATTTTAATATTTTAAATATATCAGAAGGAACAAAGAAAAGAAAAGAAAGAAACCGCTAGCAAAGATACTATCCGTATAAGATCAAACAGAGAGGATCGTTTGTTTTGTTCAGAATGAAAACACTGACAGGCAGTCTGACAGACAGACAGACGAACTGCAGATAACAAGTTCGGGTAACGCTGGAAGTCAAAGACTTCTTGGCTTGACGTCATTCAGGCTGACAGACCAATCAGAAGGCGGAAGGCGCGAAGTCTGGCTTTCCAATTCTGTCAAGTGAAGCAGAAAATTCCGGCTGAGTCTGACAATGCCAAGTACCGTCAAGTGCCGTCACGAACCTCGATGGCGCGCGAGTTTGTCACGAGATGTCGCGTCTGTCAAATTTCAGCATCGCCAGAGTCTAGAATTGAAGTCCTTACATGTACACGATTAATACTTACAAGCTTTTAACACTGTTCTTACATAACACTCGATGTTACAGTAATGGAATTTATATTCTTATGCACTAAAAATACAGGTTTAAATTCGATTTTTGTAAGAAACGAACTTTAAACTTTAAAAGATGAATGAAATATGTATGCTCTTATTTTTCTCTCTATTTAATTACACACACACACACACTCTCTCTCTCTCTCTGTATATATATATACATATATATATATATATATATATATATATAGAGAGAGAGAGAGAGAGAGAGAGAGAGAGAGAGAGAGAGAGAGAGAGAGAGAGAGAGAGAGAGAGAAGACAGACAGACTGCGAAAGATAAAAATACATACACATACTGAACTAGTGAAATTTGAAACTTCATTAGCATATCCAAGGTTACAAAGAAGAAAGCAAACTAACTTTGTAACAAAACTCAGAGATTTATGGGAAGTGATAACGGCACGCGCAAGCCTGCTAGACCGGAAAATGTCGCGGCGACACTGACCTGCAGCGCCATCTACTGTCAGTTGTGTTACCCGTCACCGTCATGACGATGTTAACCAATAAACGTCACCAACGTCAGCTACGCTGGTACATGGAGCTCACATGTCACATATTTCAGGAACGTTGTCATAGTAACAAGAGACGTCTGACGTGTGTGAAGGCAACCCTCAAACTTCAAACACATACAAAAACATGTTATTAAAAACAACGTCATAACGTCCTAGTGTTTCTGTATAAAAATACCTTTATAGCCTTCAGTAGTTTTCTCGGTAGTAGTCATTCATTTCCTGCAGTAGTTATTCCGGTAATAATCAGTTCATTGCCTATAGTAGTTATTCCGGTAATAGTCAGTTCATTGTCTATGGTAGTTATTCCAGTAGTATTCAGTTAATTTCCTCTAGTAGTTATTCACTGCCTACTGTAATTACGATAGAAATTAATTATTCATTTCGTACTGTAGTTCGTCCGGTAGAAGTTATTCATTGCCTATAGTAGTTATTCCGGTCATTAATCTAGTTAAAAACATGTAAAAATTATACTATTTTGTAATTTAATTTAGTTTTCTAAATTAAAAATTTATTTACTGATTTGAAGGCAAGGTTATAATTTATAGATGATTTTAATAATTCATTTTCTTAGAAAATTTATTTTTTCTTAAATTTTTTTAAACTAATTTCAAAGAATACTGGAATCTGTAATAAATATGTTAATTTTGTTGTGCGAGTTGATACAGTTTCCATAAGCATTTTCTTTTATTTGTGATTTCATATTCTGTCTGTATTACTAATTTCTAACAATAATTATTTGTAAATACTGTGCTGTTTCTGTTCAGTGGTATTCGTCATTCATTTCCTATAAAATTTAAATTGAAAGTAATTTTTATTTAACGACACCAAACGAGCTCTTTGATTTATTTTATACCACGGGCTATTTAACATTATCTTAAATGTCGTTAGATCAAACTAGCATATTTGTTTTTTCTCTTACCACAAAAGAACATTTAAAATGCATCTCTTGTCATAGTTAGGAATTATCTAGTGATATCTATAATAACCAAATATTCATCATTGGCGCTAACGGAGAGGAAAAAAAAGAGTTTTTTGACATGTCAAAAAATATAATTTTTGAACTGTTGTTTATTATTCTTAAGGAATGCTACAAATGGACAGAAATATATATATAAAATTTATAAATAACAAATCACGGGCATTATCAAGAAAAGGAAACACTTCATTAGAAGCACTGACGAGAATCGATCTTGCTATACACCACGCCTCAAATTAACCACAGCTAAGAGTGATGAGTATTTAGAAAAACTGTGACATTTGTTCGAGAATCACTGAGCGAAGATAAGGTGTGTTTCTCGCATGTGTTTTTTATTTCTCTAACACAGTCGATAAGTACTTGTTGAGATCGGCGACTAGACACTCTGTCTACGGTTACAAGCAGGGGTCACAAGTCAACGAGAATCTCGAACCAGCCTTAGAGAAAAAACGAGATCAGGTAACATAACTCTCGTGCAGTCTATAATTTCATATTCTCGTCACGTGAGTTTGGTAAGTGATACGGTTGATAAAAAATTTAACAGAAGAACGATCAGTTTCATGAAAACGACGAAGCCGGAAAGAAAAATTCACGAACTATATTCACGTTCATGCTATTTTTAATAAACTGGCGTTTACTGTGTGTTAGTTTTGTCATGTGGTTCACATTATATTTACGTCTGTATAATTTAATATTATGTTTTTCTTCACCACAGTCTACTAAATTATAATACAATTTTTATTACGTAGTATTTTATAAGCAAGTGATATTTTAAAAATGTATTTTATTCTCGTTGATGAATTTAGCCAATCTTTATAATAGATATATTTATTTAATATCAGAGAATTAGTGTCTTTGTTTCTGTATGTGTGTCTGAGTGAATGTATATGTCTGATGTGTGTGTGTGTGTGTGTGTGTGTGTGTGTGAGAGAGAGAGTGTGTGTGTGTGTGTGTGTGTGTGTGTGTGTGTGTGTGTGTGTGTGTGTGTTTGTTTTTGTGTGTGTGGTCCTTACATTTTCAGCTGCTGGACCTGCGCTTAAATTAAACATTCCCAAATATTTTACATGTTTAATACATTGTTTTGTTCATGTGCAGTGTAAACGAAAGTTCTTCCGGATTCGTATATGTATGTATGTATAAAGTGAAACAAGTTGAAAACACCAAAAACAGTACATTATCATTTCCTTATTTATTTTAAATTTATGAAATTTCCTCCGGAAAGGATGTTTATGCAACGACATAGGTAATAATACATTAATAAATAAAACTATTTATTTATTTATTTATTTTTAAAAAATTTCGTTTGCTTGTTTTGTTGGTTTGATTGTTTGTATGTCTGGTAAACGCCCTGGGCGCTAACTCTAGTGTGGGGTCCACCCAGCTAAACCAGACCACCCCAGAAAATATTAAACTAAGTTGTTTGATTCTCGCCCTTAGAAACCTGAACGTCCTGTCAAGATTTCAAATACAACCGCAAACAGAGGAAACACTTTTCACAAAGAGGGTGAAGAGAGCGGCTCAGATCCGTCGACATTTTGGTGCGAGACCTCGCATTATGTTATTGTTATGTTATTGTTATGTTATTGTTATGTTATTGTTATGTTATTATTATGCAACAACGCGCACGTAGCCCAGCCGACATAATAATTTCGTGAAATGCTAAATAGACTAGATCGCAGTACAGATGGATTTTTATCTGTTGGTGTGGCGGAACAAAATAGCGGTGTTTGGTACAATACGTGCTGTCTGGTACCAGCGCTAGAGAGGGGTTTCACGGGGAGATAATAAGGACAAAACGTGTGAGAAAGATAATGCTGAACAGCGGGCTCCTGAACTCAGTTTTAACCCGACGCTTAAAAAAAAAAAAAAATTTAAAAAACAAAAAATAAAAAATAAAAGAAATAAAATCATATTTATTATTGTCATATTCCCCCCCTTTTTTTTTTCCACAGAAAAGAAAAAAATTATGTAGGTCTTACCTCAACACACTTTTTATGATATTTGTTTTGCTGTTTCTGAACGGTAACTAGATTTCATAATTGTTTTTTTTTTTTTTTTTTTTTTTTTAAATCTGAGAAAAATCGAATCTAAAAGTATTAAAATATCGCACACGCCAGACATCCATTTTCTAAATTACCAACAGTATTGATTTTTTTCTTCTCTTTTTAATACCTTTTCCCCCCGGATTCATCTTTCTCTGGTTTACATCAGTAATATTTCTAATGAAACTTCTGAACGTAAAAACAATAGGAAGCAATGGTTGGAATGAGAGAAAGAGAAAGGAAGAAGGAAGAGGAAGAAAAAATACAAGAGATAGAAAAAGAAAGAGTTAGTAGAATAGAGAAAAAAAATAGATAAAGAGACGGAGAGATGAAGCGAGAGAGAGCGAGAGAGAGAGAGAGAGAGAGAGAGAGAGAGAGAGAGAGAGAGAGAGAGAGAGAGAGAGAGAGAGAGAGAGAGAGAGAGAGAGAGAGAGAGAGAGAGAGACAGACAGAAAGACAGACAGAGAGAGAGATAGAGAGAGAGAGAGAGAGAGAGTGTGTGTGAGAGAGAGAGAGAGAGACAGACAGACAGAAAGACAGACAGAGAGAGAGATAGAGAGAGAGAGAGAGTGTGTGTGTGAGAGAGAGAGAGAGAGACAGACAGGCAGAAAGACAGACAGAGAGAGAGATAGAGAGAGAGAGAGAGAGAGTGTGTGAGAGAGAGAGAGAGAGAGAGAGAGAGAGAGAGAGAGAGAGAGAGAGAGAGAGAGAGAGAGAGAGAGAGAGAGAGAGAGAGAGAGAGAGAGAGAGATAGAGAGAGAGAGAGAATCGTGTATAGATAAAATAAGAAAATTTGTTTTTCTAATAAAATATAAATATTCATAATTATGCCTTTCAATTTATACTAAGATACATTCGCGCACATAATAACATTAATATATATGTATATATAATCATAAATGATTGGAAAGTCTTCTTAAAAAGAGTTCAGTGTTGTTTGTAAGGGAAAATGACCATATGTTTGATTATTATCGATTTTTGATTTATGTTTAACTATATCCGTCTCATCTACTAATGAAAGAACACACTCAGTTAATTAACAAATGGAGTGAAGTAATGGAACTAAATTTGCTTTTATCGTTCATAAGCAATTTTATTAAAACAAATGTATAGATTGAGGTGACGTGAACTAAAACAGCGTACTCTGAGGTTTGGAAGAAATATATGTACTTACTAAAATTATATTTGTATAAAAGTGGGATTAGTGAATCCAGAATAAACTTTCTTATATTATTTTATAAATTAAACTTATTTAAAAGATGTATGTAAAATTCTTAATCAGAAACATGATGCATTAAAGAGTGCATTAAAATTTTTAAGAAATACTATTTTGTTAAGTACTTGCTCACACAAATACATAATTTTAAAATTATTTTGTAAGAAAGAAAAACTGAATAAGAAACTAAAAAAAATAATGTTAAAAAAAAAAATGTCAAAAAAAAAAAAAAAAAATAAAGGAAAAAAAGAATATAAGAAAAGATAAATGGAAGAAAATAAAAAGAAAGAAAGAAAGAGTGTTCAATAACTACGTCTCTTTCACGATATCGGACATTCAGTCTTGCAGTTTTATGAACAGTTTCTGTTCGTTTTTATTTTTAATTTTCATCGAGATACTTATACTAGAGTTTCCAACAAAAGCGAGGTTGGTAGGTGCTGATCTATCATTCAGTTCGTTCAAACACAAACCGTGAACGTAGGCGGGCCTGTCATGTTTGTAGATGTGATTCAAATATTGACACTGGTCACAAAACGTTAATACGCCGGGTCTGCAGAAACAAGAGACAGAAACGCTAGAATTACCTACCGGTCGAGTACCAGTGTTCCGATGTCAAGTGTCGCATAAAGAAGAGGTTATGAAATTATTATGATGAGCGAGGCGCTGGCTAGACGGGTGTGTTTGCTCGGCGGCGCAGGGGGTCGGCGCGCGCGCGCGTCACAAAACGAGGCGGTTGGAAATACACGACTGAGAGCAGCAAACTGTCGCCTTTAGGTGTTACGCGGCAGGTACTGTTTGTGCCATGCCAAGTTCGACTGGTACTAGAATTGTGTTGTAGCTGATGCTATCAATGTGGTCGGTTTGGTAATTATTTCTATAAACAGGCCGATCACGTCGACGCGTTCTGCGCGACAGACTGACACGACAACTGCCCTGATGTTGCAAAATTTTATTTTCAGCCTTCGACGATGACACTTGAACAATTAGAAGAGTTGAAATTTAATAATACAAATATTCAGTTAACAAGTCAAACAGACTGACTTTTTATTTTTTTGCCTATTCTCGATTAACTATTTGACATTTCTTTAAACCGTTGAAGGTTTCTTTCAGACACATTTTTCAAATATCTTGCATGTCAGCGAATATAATAGTAACGACAAAAAATATTCAATGGATAAGTCAAACAAACTCAGACATTTTCTATACAGTCCGCCAGATAATACAGAGTCATATACTACAGTTCTAGCACTTCGACATGAAAACTTTATTCACAACGTTGAGTATGTCAGCGGATATATTATATAAATATTCAGTTAGTAAGTCAATATCTTTAGCCATTAAGGTACACTGTAAGGTTAAGTACGTTTGTCATAGACGCATCATCCACTATCAGTAGTAGTAGTGTAATAGTAATAGTAGTAGTATTGTTGTTGCTGTTGTTGTGGTTATTGTTAATTCAGTTCTCAGTTTGTTTTCAATAATACTTAATAATTTTACAAAGTAATATGTTTTTAATAGACGCTTTTTGTTTTAAAATAATATACATGGATACATATATACACACATACAAACACAGACACAAACACACACACACACACACACACACACACACACAGAGATGTTTGCCACGCTTGGGTGAGTGTTTGTGTCAATATACGTGTATATAGATAGACAGATAGACAGACAGGCAGTCAGACAATAATGCTTATTATACGTAATGTATTATTTTAATTGTACTTACAAATCAAAAGAAGGACAAATCAAAAGAACTTAAAGAAACAGAAATAAATCAATAACGATCGAAATGAAAGCAGAAAGAAAGAGAAGAATAATGGAAGAAAGAAGTAAGAGCCACCAAAAAACGATTATAATAATTTATAATTTAGTAACAGTGAATTTTTCTACATGTTATAATAATAATAATAATAATAATAATAATAATAATAATAATAATAATAATTGATGTAAAATAATAATGATGATGATGGTGATGATAAAATAAAAGAGTTAATAATAACAGAACACGTTAGATAAAAGAGTTAATAATAACAGAACACGTTAGATAAAAGAGTTAATAATAACAGAACACGTTAGATAAAAGAGTTAATAATAACAGAACACGTTAGATAAAAGAGCATAAAACACGGATGTCAACACTGCGATAATCCACTTGGATAATCCCATTCTACGTCGATAAAGAACTTTCCGACAAGATGTCAACAGTTGAAGAGAGGGGGCTGATAAGCAGTCGTACACAAAGAGCTTATAGCCGCCGTGTCAACTCGCGCTGCAAGGAAAAGAAATTTCTCTGACAGTTTTATCTTGTAAACTGTATTTGAAGAGCTTTTAATTGGCGAGAGTGTGTAAACGATTGCACAGGTTATTTCTGATAGGAATTTTGTTACCTGCGCTGTGACGTAATAGCAGTCGATAAGAAAGTATTTTGATCGAGACTGAGGTTTCCGGATGTGAATGCAAAGCTATCTTTCTTTATTGTGTTTTACAGAATTAGAAAAAGATATATTTTTTCGGATAAACTATAATAAATGAATAGTTCTACAGCAAGCATCAGAAGGATGTAAACGGTACAGATGTATTTAGTTATGTTGGTGTGTAAAATTTAAATCGTTTTTAAATAATTTTTCATAATTTAAAAATATTCTTGAACTGTTACAAATAATATTACTCGAGATAGAATGATCCGATCTGTACCTACATTATGGAAAAACTTGTTTTGAATTTTTTAAGATAAAAGAGGCGAAAAGAAATTTGAGATAGAAAGGAACTGTTTATTTTTATTTTTCAGTTATTGACTCAGGTGAAACAAGACTCGCTAATTTTTCGCGGTCGATATTGAAATAATTCATTTCGAGATTAAAATTTAATATAATAAATTTTGTCATCTGCTCGTATGTGGTTGACTGCAAGCGGACCCCGTGCTGCGCTGCCTGTGGTGTGTTGACAGGCCGCAGGGCACCAGTCTATGGACTCGAATACCTGGAACAAACATGGCGGCTGGTTGAATAGCAGTCGTCATTCATGCCGTAAGTGTATTCTTTCATCAGCTGACTTGTTCCACTTTTGGGTCTATTCAGAACAATGATACTTGTCGCACGTTCGTGGCCTCGTGCACGCGGCACGTGCTGGCTTTGACCCAACACGAACGCGTGTAAAACTGGGACTCCTTTTGGTATAAATGTACACAAAAGACCATACTGCAACTATCGAATTAAGGAGTAAAAGAAAACACGAAAGTTATACAGGTCTGAAAAGAAACCCGGTCGTTCGTCACGTGAATGTCTGTGGCGCTTTACCCGTGTGTGGTTATTATTTCTCAATGTGCGGATTATCTCCACTGTTGCACGATTTACTGCATCTACTGTGAACATGTCTTCTCTCTTTTCTGAAATATTTCACATTGTTCTAAACACCACAGAGAGATTATCACAATAATGGGAAACTTACACCTGCATATGCTGAAAAAAATGTGTCTATTATATTTTTTTTTCGAAAGAAAACATTTTTAACCTCGCTTTTTTTTTTTTTTTTTTTTTTTTTTTTCAGATTGCTCAAAAATAAAATGTTTTGAAATCACCAACGACAAAACATTTCTGTTTTAAAAATAAACTAAATTTTCGTAACTTGACGATTGTCAAATTTTAAATATGCCATTATTTATCAATCCATTTATTAATCTGCGTGTGTGATGAAATTACATGTTTTTGTTTTTGTTTTGGTTCTCAAATTCATTATAATATTATTTTGAAATAACAAAAGATTCAGTTATATTACTGGGATCGGCACTTTTATTTATGAGATAGCTGGAACCATCCCCCAAATCGATAAACGTGTCCTAGATCCTCCTTCAGAAAAATCATTTTGGTTTTAATAAATTATACATCTTCCACTTTGTTCAGATTACAAGTATTAACAGTGAAAACTGTTTTAGTTGTTTTTAACGAGACGTAGAATTTCTCTGATCGCCTGGCAACACTTCTGAGCATTTGACTTAGATATTAATATTTATGTGCGTATATTTATACATATTATTGTGTACTGCTGTTTTATATAATTATCATATAATAAAATTACAACAAAAACATATTTAAATATTAAACTAAATTTATTTATTTATTTATTCATTTTTATTTATTTATTTACTATTTGTTCGTTTATTTTATTCTAATTTACTGTTTAAAAGTAATTAAAATAAAAAATAAAATAACTAACTAATCATTGTCCTTTTCTTCTCATTTTTTACATTTCATTTTTATCGTGCTTTTTGACAGCTCTTTGGATTCTTGTTAACACAATTCTATTGTTATAAAAATGACGTCATTACAGATATTGTTTTCCCACCTGCATCGTGGTTTATGTTTCAAATTATTTCACACTTATACATTATTAATCGACCGACATTTTAATTAAAAGCGCAGTAAAATTGCATCGCATCTCAGCCATTTCCTGTTGTGATATAATTTCTTCATAAACGACAGAAAAAAAAAAAATGACAAAAGACGTATTTCACTGCTCATGTAATTAGCAATTAAAAAAATAAAAAAAAAAAAATTTCTGACTGATGTTAATACGCTTATGTAATTCAAACTGCTAATGAGAACACAATTTATTTTGTAATATTTTCTAAATCACTTATCGAATAGTAATAAACTAAAACCGGTAACAAAGAAGAACAAAAATTAAGTTAAATTAAATTAAAATAGATAGATAGACACATAGATAAAGAGATAAGTAGTAGTAGTAGTAATAATAATAATAATAATAATAATAAATATAATAACAGTAATATTAATAATAAATACATAAATAAATAAATAAGTAAGAAAAAATATATATGTAAAGAAAAATAAATTAATAAATAAATGCAACACTATTGAATGATGATGATCACGTGACGAGGCGTTTTGTTCCGGACAGGCGATGTCTGACGCGAGTGATGCGGCCGGTAACAACAGGAATGAGTAGAACCAGTCGTGTGTGTTATTACACCGATCAAACTATCGTGTTACGCTTTTATTTTAGCGCACATCAACATGTTTTTGTTTTATTGATAAATAGCGGCAAGACGGCGACCAGTCGAGCGGTAAACAGAGTCTCGATAATGACTGGTTGTGCCCGCGTGCTGATTAATCAGAAATGACGGAAGTGAGTAATGCTGTAAGACTTTGATCACTGACATGAAATAATGGCAAAACTCCACCTTTGTCCTCGCTAAAAAAAAAAAAAAAATTGAATTCTCTACAATAA
>CM022669.1:3386493-3478993 GCA_012295275.1 Chrysomallon squamiferum
AAACATTTTTTATTTTTCTTGTTTAGTTATTCCAGACGTATTGAAATGTAACTTGATATTTATAGAGTGTTAGAAACAAAATATAAAATGAAAATATTCGATTAAAGGAGTCGAAAAAATTGTTTGAAAATTGAAATTTTTTAAAATTATTAATTATTATTATTATTATTGATGTTGATGTTGTTGTTGTTGTTGTTATTATTATTATTATTACTGCTGTCGGATAATCATTATTCTATACTTTATTATACGGATTTTATACTCAATCTAAAATTTAATAATATCTTGTAGAGATTTACAAAATTAATTTAACATATAAATGTTCTCAACCAATAGTAATCTCTTTGAAAACTGACGTCATTTCTGTGTTAATAAGTTATGACTGACTACATAATTAATCGCTCTTTTTTTCTTTCAGTATTTTGCGGCTACGATCTCTTACTATTGACGTCATTTCCTGTTAATATCTTGCGGGTAAGTTAATGATTGCTGCGTCGTTTTCAAATATTTTGTCACATTATTGCTCACGTTATTTTCTATTATTATTTTGTGACTAAAACATATCATAAATAAATTTATTTTCTACAAAAAATTTGTGGCTAAGCTGTGTTATTATATACGAGATTTTCTGCAAATGTGTTTGTGAATGAAATATTTTAGCAGTAATGTTATTTTCTCCTAATATTTGTTGCTATTGTGCTCATATTTTGAATAAAAATATTTGTGCTGACGTCATTGCTTTCTTACTTTTTTTTTTTTTATTTGCTATTTCGTGGCTAAAATATATTTTAATGTTATTTTCTGTTAGTGTATTTTATGGAGAATGTATAATAATATTTCTCTTACAATTTAACAACAACAATAACAACAACAACAATAATAATAATAACAACAACAATAATAATAATAATAATAATAATAATAATAATAATAATAATAATAAATAAATAAATAAATATATAAATAAATAACAATAACAATCATAATAATTTTTAAAATAAGTTTTAGTTAACCATAAATAAATGGATAAATATATTTTTCTTTTTTTTTTTTTTTTTCAGATTTCTTACGTTGTTATGAGAAATACTTATTTTAAACAGTCATTCAATAGAATGGAAATAAATTTGGTAAAGTTATTTTTCAGAGAGATGAAGAAAATGGTCAATGGAAATTTAATACATTTTCACCGTTATTTGTTCTCATGAATTTGATATTATACAATACAATACAATACAAAATAATAATAGTATTCCATGTATCTGATTCATTTTATTATTATTATTATTATTATTATTATTATTATTATTATTATTATTATTATTATTATTATTATTATCATTATCATTATCATTATCATTATTATTATTATTATTATTGTTTTTATACGTGTTGTTGTTGATGGTGTTAACTAAAGTAAATTATTATCCTTTTTGCTTGTGGATTTTAATTTTTATTAAATAATTTAATTTTACTTTAACTGACTTTTTTTTTTTTTCAAGCAGCATTTTAATATGGTATTTATTTCATTTTCCTGCGTTTCTTCAAAATAAAGAGAAAAATCATGTTTGTGTTTTAAACAAAATAAAATAAAGTTTATTACATATATCTACTGTATTCCACTGTCATGAACTGATGGCATACGCTTTATTAAATTTAATTTATTTTAATTTTAATTTTAATTTTAATTTTAATTTTAATTTTAATAATTTTAATTTTTTTATTTTGTTATTATGTTTTTATTTTAATTTTTAAAAATTATTTTAATATATATATATGTTAATGTCTGTTTAAAATGAAGTAAATAAAAATAAATAAATATATAAATAAATAAATAATTAAATAATACAATTTTACAGACGCGTACAGCAGATTTAATTTCTGAAAGATTAGTAAATGCTTGAAAAGACATTGAAGATAATAATATTTGCATAAGCAAAGTATTTCTGTGAAAACTCCACTTTTTAGTTTATTAGAAATATATGTTTGTGTGTCTGTACGTGTGTGTAAATTATTGTCATCGGCAATGTATAATACTCAGTCAAGTAACATCATCGTCATCGTCATCATTAACGTTATTAACATGATAATCGTCATTATCATTATTATTATTATTATTATTAGTTTAAATTATCAGTTCAGGTTAAGATATTCTGTTTGTAAAACAATTAATAACTATGAATCTTAATACATTATTAAGTTATGATCCTGATTTAGAGAAATACATGACTAATTTCTTAGAAATAATAGAAATGTATTATATATATAAATATATACACACACACATATATATATCTATATATATAATATACACACACAAACACACACATAAAAGTACTGAAGAAGTCAGAATAATAAAAAAAAAAAAAAAAAAAAAGATCTGAAAAAACTGGATATGCTTTGTTAACTGCTAAAATAAAATTATCATAATCTGTTAATATTAATTAAATACTGAATTCTGAAAAACAGGTAACATACTTGCGAAAGGGTCCTTGTTAAATTTGATAATTCTATATAGTATTACGACAAAATATCTTAATATGGGGCAATCATAATCAAAAGAAATCAGAAGAAAAAATTTCTGGGTTGAACTATTTAACAAAGAAAGCAGTAAACTTCATTCTGCCAAGACATTGCAGATTATCCTAATAAACATGAAATTTGTTCTAAATATTGGAAATGTTACTCCTTGTCATTTAGAAAACAGAGATGTCAGCAGTAAAAATGCAAAGCTAGATACAATTTTAGATATTTTGCATGAAAAGCTGTAACAAACATTTAATGATTCGCTGGTTAAGGAAGGAAAATTAATACAAAAATCGTTCGGCAACAAAATCTCTGTATTAAAATGAAGCATTCATTTTTATTATGACATTAGAACAAACGTGCTATCCTTTTAATATAAATATTTTTATTAACTTCGTGGGGTGAGGTTTGCTGTGATAGTTATTATTTGTTTTCTGGAAGGTGCTAAAAAAAAAATGAAAAGAAAAGAAATGAACAATGATATCTGAAATTTTTTCTTTTCACCCATGTTGAAAATACAGTGAAACCTGAATTTAACGGACTTTTTTGAACTGCATTTATTAAAAAGTGGTGTAGCTGTGATGAATGGGGGTGTAGGTAAGCATCCTCCCATTCAAACATGAATGCATTTAAAGAACACTTACTTAGGCAGAGAAATCAACAAAAGACCAGAGTTTACGAGAGATGTTTAACTTACATTTATTTTTTTTTTCTGATAAGGAAAAGTCGCCTCGTGCAATCAATAGCGTATAGTACAGATTGTAGTTTATGTACAGAGGATTTCTTTTTTTCATAATAAATAAATATATCAGAAATATGTATAACAGGCTTAAACCATTATATACGAATGTGAAAATGTTTTAGTTATAATCGTGCAGAATTACAAGCCAGTTATTTTATCGCATGACGATCAAACTGTGGTGCGAGACCTAAGTCGTCTTACCTGAGCACTTCTCGCCTCACTGCAGCTATTTCCTGAAGAGCTCTATCAGTGTTTGTAAACTAGGGCCGAGGTCCCAAGTCGTTGGCGCCGTTTGTATACGTTTCTCGGCAAGTGCTGTCGGCAAGACACGAAGTATGCGCACCCCAGCCTCACAATACTTGCTCAATCCACCGGCAAAACAAGCCAAGTGTGTGGGAAGTAGTTCTTCTGACTAAACGATCAAACAAACGAATTCATATCCGTCAAACAAGCAGAGAAATTTATAATCCAAACTTTGAAACTTTCTTTACTCGCTCGTCCTGGTCCTGGTGGGTGCGTGGCACAGTTGACAGGCAAAGACGTAAACATCGTGTCGGTCTGTACATCCGTGTAGCGTTTTCTTTCTGTAACATGAAAAATCATGTTTTCGCTTTCCAGGCTAAACGGTATATAAGACGCTTTGGGATCAGGTGAAACTTGACAAATATCTCCTGACTTATTGGTTTTGAAGTCAGTAAAAAAAAAAAAACTCTTCCGACTGATATAACTGTATCATTATAAAACTAAATAAGTAAGAAGTAAGTAAACTTCTCGCGAAAACTCTACGTTATTTGATTATCTCGTAAAAGAAAGATAAAAGCAGCAGATGTCACTTTCTTGAAGCAGAAATGAAAATTAGTGTGAGATTTGCGTGATTCTTCAGCTTTTATCCCCACAAAAGCAAAGATCTGCTTGTAAAAAAAAAATAAATAAAAATAAAACAAGGACAGAATCTGACAAAGCAGAGCGAGGGGCTTACAGACCAAATTGTGGCAGTCCTCTTACTGCAGTGTACGCCATTTAGAGAAAATTGAAAACAGACAGGCAAAAACATGCGACATTTATTTGAGAGTTTAGTGTTTGTAATATTAATATAGATAATGTATTAAAGTGAATCGCATAAAGTGGGGAGTATCAAATGTGGCTACTTTTGATGTCATCGGAGAAGCTGAAGTCTCGAGAGCCACGCATCACGAGAGACCTGAGAGAATTTCGCGCTAGAAATTTAGTTAATGGACGAATTTTGATACGGAAATGCGTTCCTCTCTCAAGAGATTGATGGACTTAGCTCATATTGATTCGTGGCGTAACATATGCGGGGATCTTCCAATTTATCAAATGCATTATTCTCTGACGAATTTTTGGCTCTGTCCTGCTTTAGAGTAATGTCGTCTGTGACTTATTTTCCTAAGTGCACCTTCGCGTTATAACGAATTAGGATCATTTACTTTTTTGTGGGGAAAGCATTATTATTAAAAAAAAAAAAAAAAAAAAAGAAATACAGAACAAAAGAGAGAGACGAGGCAGAGAGAAAAAAAGCCATCACAAAGAGAGAGAGAGAGAGAGAGAGAGAGAGAGAGAGAGAGAGAGAGAGAGAGAGAGAGAGAGAGAGAGAGAGAGAGAGAGAGAGAGAGATCAACATTGCTAAACGTTAGATGCAATCTTTTATTATTTATATTTGCAGTACTTTTATTGCATGGATTAAATTTGTTAGCAAAATAAATAAATAAATAAATAAAGCGTAAATAATAATAATAATAATAATAATAATAATAATAATAATCATAATGTTTTAATTTTCCATTTAATTAATTTTATTATTTATTTATTTATTACAATTATATATATATATATATATATATATATAAATCTATCAATATTAGGAAGTATATATTTGAAATATATTTTACTATTATCTTTTCTTATTTTTTTTCTTTTTTTTTTTATTAATAATAATAATAATAATAATAATAATAATAATAATAATAATAATAATAATAATATTTTCTTTTCTGTTTAAAATTCATTGATAGCAGTCTTCACCGAAAATTGGAAAAGAAAATAAATAAATATACAAATAAATAAAAAAGAAAACACCATAATAAAGAGAAGAAAAGGAAAACATCTGTAATTCCGTTTTGATTATCCGAAAAGGAATTCAGAGGCAAATGGAAGGAAATCGTCTCCTTTCTACAAAACGTTAGGGTTGTCTTTGATTTTTAGAATAGTTTTCAAAAAAACGTTTTCAAATGAAAAAGGGTTAATTCCAACTTTGTTTTACATCTCAAGTTCGTAAAAATCCAAATCATCTCATCATCAATCATCATCATCATCATCATCATCATCATCATCATCATCATTATTATTATTATTATTATTATTATTATTTATTATTATTATTATTATTTTATTATTATTATTATTATTATTTTATTATTATTATTATTATTATTATTTTGTTATTATTATTATTTTATTATTATTATTATTATTATTATTTTTGTTATTATTATTATTTTATTATTATTTTATTATTTTTATTATTATTGTTTTAAGATTAACTAGAACATTAGCGCGTTTTAAGACAGCGCGTGTCGGGCACGCGCTTGAATCCACAAAACAATATTATCCAAACAACTACCATTTTTTTTTTCATCTAAGTTATTGCATGATGTGACAAATTACAGCATATCGTGTTTACTTTTATCTTGCGGTTAATAGCTGGGCATCTAATGTATTGAGTGACGCGACACGCAACCTTCAACTGTAATAAGCAAATTGATTTCATCACGTGACCATTCTTCACGTGATGCTGATGACGATCTCTCGCTATCAGTTGATTTATTGATGGAAGGCTTTAATTAATCTATCTGGGGATCATTTAGCTCTTTTCTCAGTTTTTTATTTTTTTTATTTTTTTTTATTTATTTATTCTTTTTTAATTATTATTCGAGCACAGGGAACGACAGAAAAGAAGAAACGGGTTTAATTTATACACACGTAGTACGCATGACCAAAACGATCCTACTCTTCGCTCCGGTGCGCGCACTTTTTTAGACCGTTCCCCAACGTCGATATTTAAAACCAAAAAAAAAAAAAAAAAAAATCGCGCGGAACTGTTATTGAACGTAATAGCGGAAATATTGTTTGAATGCGAGTGTCTTCATAGGCAGCGTAATGGATTCACACAAGGGTTAAATTATGCTACTATCTGCGTACGGTCAGTTTGATGAGTTAATGGCCGCACCACGCAAGTAAACAATGAAATCTCGACGGAACATTTCTGGCATAAAGCTTGTAAGTTAGCAATGAGGTGATTTCAATTTCCTTTTCATAAGCTACTCAAATAAGACATTTACACGCACAAACGAACTCACGGGGTGAGGTTTTATCAAATTAATTTAAAACCCGAGTGAGAGAGGTTCATACAGTATGTTTTCTATCTCTCAGTGGTGCATTTAATTGTTTTATTTATACATCTAACTAGACTGCATTGTGTTAGAATTTACAGCGTTCAAACAACCACTTTCCCAAACCACTGGATCACAGAGTAATGCCAATACAATATATAACGTATATATTTACCAAACTCGTTTAGTTTTATTTTAGTTAATATGTCAAATAGCGTTGATTACAGCAGACTTCTATGACGTTAGAATCAAACAAAAAATATTCAGTTTATGCAAATTAAAACGTTTATTTTATTTGTGTTTGTTTTTCCTTTTTCGGGTTTGAGTATGGAAGGTTATTAGTGTCGTATTACTTAACGTGTTTATATAGAAAATTATCATAGTTTTACTAACTGTGACTTACAGAAGTTTATTTGTGTTAATAATGCACGGACTTTCAGAGTTTTGTATAGAAAATAATTAACATACTTTATGGCATTACTTGATGTTAAAGAGACGGTGAACAATATATATATATCTTGTGTATGTACGTTTGTATGCATGTATGTATGTTTCTTTGAATGTAGATATATATGTATGTGCATGAATGTGTTTATGTATATGTGTGTGTATACATAAACATATACATACACATACATACACACACATACACACACATATACCGTATATACTTGTGTATAAGTCGAATTTTTGGGAGACTATATTAAGGTAATATTTTGGGGGTCGACTTATACATAGGTAATACTATTGTAGCTGTTGCTGAAGAGTCGCCATTTTGACTATTTTTTGCTACGGGATGCATCTAAAATAATCGCGGTCTTTCAGCTTTTCAAAAATATAATTTTATCGTATAAAATATTTTGAAAAATTAAATAACAAAACCAAATATGAATGTAAGACATGATATTCTTCCGTTTAATGACATAAAAATACATTTTAAAGCGAGAAAACCGTCAGTACGGCGTTATGCCTTATGGCGTCTTGCAATGATCTAGGAATGCAGGCTTCTCTGCCAAATTGCACTAAATATCGGTCCTAATTTCATAAACAAAACTCACTTGTGTAATTCTAAAGAATTTGGTGAAATAATATTGCAATCGTCATTAATATCCACTACCGACAAATCGACTAAATATAACGGTAAGTTAGGTCTCCATGTTAGACCTATTACATTAAAGAGATACTATTTATGATACATTTTGGCTATAGCTCGTGTAATACATGCATTTACGTTATTATGGTATGTTCGTGCAAGTTACACTTCGTGCAAGTTATGTTACAGTAGGCGTACAATGTAGGCCTTCATGGCACGGTCACACTGGTCTAAAAATAGTGACGGTGCCTGGAATCTACAGTCGACTTATACAAAAATAAAATGACACAATTTTTATACAAAAACATATACATAAACACATAAGGTCATTGTAAATATATATACACATATATATATACATATATATATATATATATATAAACACACACATACAAACATACATTACACGCAAATAAACACATTAAAACATATATACGTATACATTATTTACATACAAACATATATACATACAAACACATACATAATTCATACAAACACACACAAACATATACACACATATGTTAAAATAACAAAAAGAAATACTGAATACTAAAGTAAGAAAAGTTCAATGGCTACTATTCGATTTATTTTCAGACGATGTTACTAATTACCACATCGATTTGATAATAGCAAGCAAAAATTATTAAGTAGCACCGCTGTATAAATATTCAAAATTATCAATATTCACAAATCTCTTATTCACAAAGTCTGTCTGTCTGTCTGTCTGTGTAAGGTGATGATGGTCATGGTGATGATGATGATGATATTAATAATAAAAATAATATATTAATGATTATAATGACAACAACAATAACTGTAATAGTAATAATAGCAATAATAATAATAATAATAATAATAATAATAATAATAATAATAATAATAATAATAACAACAACAACAACAACAACAACAATAATAATAATAATAATAATAATAATAATAACAATAACAACAACAACAACAACAACAACAATACTAATACTACTACTACTAATAATAATAATAATAACAATACAACAACAACAACAACAACAACAACAACAATAATAATAATAATAATAATAAATCTTGCTATTCGTTGAAGAAATGACAGGACCGATAAAGAAGAAAAAGAAAGAGTTACAAGAACACATGGCGCACGCTCACATACACGCCATAGATTTTATTTATGATTTTGGATTATATAACAAAGTATTTGAAGTTATCAGTAAATCAAAGGTACTGGCCATACTTGGGTGTATCTGACAGTCCAGATTAAAAACTGGCATAAAAAAATATGATATATTGGCACAATAACACCAACACAATTAAATTAAGTCAATTGTGGGCGACAGTCACAGAAAAATATTATTTCATGCTAAAAAAAACAGCAAACAATTGCAGTTGGTTGTTTCGTGTTACGGTCGAGTATGACTACATGTGACAAATTCGCCAAGATTTCATTGCTAAGAGTGTGCTTGAAGCTTTAATTAAAAGCGCAAACTTTTCAAACACGCAGACACTGCCCGTGTTCCTCTCAATCACACAAAATGGATATTAATTCAATAAAATGGAGCCTAGATCACGAGGGAGCTTCGTCCTCCAACATGGCGGCGATGGATGCATTACCCTGATTAACAGACGAACAGTTTCGGATTGAGCGCCGCGCACATCGATCGCGCGCTAAACGCGCTGAAAGCACGATCGAGTCTGGCCACTGCTAATCCCAGACCTTTCTGTGTGTGCTTAGAAGTGTGGACAGCGCCTCCACAACGGTTTGAAACAGAGACTTGCAGACATTCTCCTTCTTGACAGATGGGACGTTATTTCAGTGCGTTTTAATCAAAGACATGCACAGTCGTATCCTCTGTCTAACGTTATCTCTTTTGTTGTTTCGTTAATGCTTTCTCACCGCTGCCCGTTATTTTAAAGCGAAAAAACAAACACTGGTTATGTTAATAGTCATAAGCAGTTGAATTTTTGTCATTATGAACTGTTTTCAATCAACATTTTCATGTGTTTATTACATCCAGATAAATACTGAATATTTTAGTCTTTATCATTCTTAGTTACCAATTTATTTTAAAGAGAAAACAATCAAATATTTATGCATAGATACATAATTTCATATAAACTCTTTTCTCTCATCATTTTTATGTGTTTAATATACCCAGATAAATTCTGAATGTCTTAATTATTATTGTTTATAATCACCAGATATGAATACACGATATAGATTCTAAAATATAGATTTTGTTGAAAACATGAGTGTTATTCGTTATCCTTTGTGTAACATCCTTTTTGAAATTCGCAATTATATTATCATATCTGTTTTAATATTTATGTATATAGTCTCGAAAAAACATATTTTTGTAACGGTGTTTATAAGGTTTTTTTCTTTGAAACATATTTCAAGCAGATATTGAAATTTGCTGCAGTTTCCTCGTTTTTTATAGAAAGAACTGAACTTAATAATTACAAACGTCTATGTCAAACGTAAAGCTAAAACATTTGATATACTTAAAAGTGGTATTATTCAAAATGTTATATTAATTTATGAGCTTTAACTTTTATTTAAGTTAAAGTAAGTAATTTTAAAATTAATGTAATCTACTAATAAATTAGCCAGAAAATTCAAGCATGTCTCGGTCATGCAATGCACGAGCCTGGTTTGTTTTGTTGCACAAATGTTAATTTTAGAAGAACAAATCTACAAAGGAGAGAGTGCTGATATTTCATACCACTCTAAATTTAATCCGATTTAACAGGATCTGACATCAGGATTCGAAACTGTACCTACCAATGTTAGTACCAATGATTTATCCATCGCGACGACCAAATAAATATCAGTGACTGGAACAATGAAGCTCCAATATTAAGAGCATCAGGTTCTCTTTAATTTTATGAATCAGTTTGTAAAGGGTTTGGCATGTTTAATTGGGCGAATTTACAAGGTATTCTAAAATCGATGACAGAAAATTCCGCTCAGTTACAAAACACCAGCGGTATATATTTCATAGCCTTGGTGCTGGAATCTGAGTCATTCGAGTGAAGACATACAACAAAATAAAAACAAACGATGAAGGACGTGACGGAGAAATGATATCTGGCTATTACAAAACGAACAAAATAATTACTTGTTGTCAAACGTATTAAATTATATGCCGTACATTTACTGTTATTGGCACATTAGATTTAATGTTGTTAAAGTTAAAACAAATGTTAATCATTTGCTACGTGTACTGGAAAAGAACCTTTGTAGTAGCCTGTATGCTGTAATTAATAGTTTGACAAGTACTGCGTAATATGATAAACGTAGGCAGTATGTAACTGTGACATAGGCTGTTCTTGGTAACGTTGTAACAACAAATTGTTATTTGCAACAGCAAGTCATTTTTGTAATTTTGTGATATCAAGCTGGTGGATTTTTTCGTTTGTTTGTTTGTTTATTTATTTATTTATTTATTTATTTTTTTTTTTTTTTTTTTGCATGAATATATATATATATGTATACAAAGCTGTTATTTATAATTTGTGATATCAAGCTTTTATTTGTAAGTCATTTACGTCAAGCTGTTACTTTACTTTTGTGACATTAAGCAATGATTTGTAACTTTGTGACATCAAGCTGTTATTTGTAACTTTGTGATATCAAGCTGTTATTTGTAACTTTGTGATATCAAGCTGTTATTTGTAATTTTGTGACAATAAGACATGATTTGTAACTTTGTGATATCAAGCTGTTATTTGTAATTTTGTTACATTAAGACATGATTTGTAACTTTGTGATATCAAGCTGTTATTTGTAATTTTGTGACAATAAGACATGATTTGTAACTTTGTGATATCAAGCTGTTATTTGTAATTTTGTTACATTAAGACATGATTTGTAACTTTGTGATATCAAGCTGTTATTTGTAATTTTGTGACATTAAGCAATGATTTGTAACTTTGTGACATCAAGCTGTTATTTGTAATTTTGTGACAATAAGACATGATTTGTAACTTTGTGATATCAAGCTGTTATTTGTAATTTTGTGACAATAAGACATGATTTGTAACTTTGTGATATCAAGCTGTTATTTGTAATTTTGTGACAATAAGACATGATTTGTAACTTTGTGATATCAAGCTGTTATTTGTAATTTTGTGACAATAAGACATGATTTGTAACTTTGTGATATCAAGCTGTTATTTGTAATTTTGTGACAATAAGACATGATTTGTAACTTTGTGATATCAAGCTGTTATTTGTAATTTTGTTACATTAAGACATGATTTGTAACTTTGTGATATCAAGCTGTTATTTGTAATTTTGTTACATTAAGACATGATTTGTAACTTTGTGATATCAAGCTGTTATTTGTAACTTTGTGACATTAACTTGTTGTTTATAATTTTGTGAAATGAAGTTGTTAGTTGTAATTTTGCGATAAGATGCGATTTATTTGTAACTGTATGACATAAAGAGTTATTAATACGTTTACAGATAAATAGTAGTTATTTATGAAACTGTAACAGAAAATATAAAATAATTATAATGTAAAAAATATTAGGAATCTTTTTTTACAGTGAACCGGAAATAACTTGGAACTGTAAATTTTTAAAACGTTTTAATTATTTATTTATTTTATTTATTTATTTATTTATTTATTTATTTGTTTGTTTGTTTGTTTATTGTTGTTGTTGTTAATATTATCCATTCATTCATTCAATTTTTGTTGTTGTTGAAAGCGATAGTAAGGAATTAAATATAAAAATAAGCCAGAAGACAATGCTAGATAGGGTATGACGAAGTTTTTGTAACTATCAGCAGAAACTAAATCGAGCTGATGGTAACAGTTAAGGATCGTGGATTCCAGTGCGCCATTCTCATATTCTTTTTCTTAAATCTTTATAATTTTATAATCATGCGGGTTTTAAAAATCCGAAACCAGATGACACTCAGCGTTTTCTCGTTCTCAAGTAAGAAAGTCTATTTTTGCACTGAAGCGGCGCAGAAATGTGAATTTAGGCCGAGGGAGTATTAAGTGAATTCCACGCCAAGAGCAGTGCCACAAGACATTTTCAATCAAATTATTATAATAATATTATCACAGCATAACGCGAGAGAATCCGCCTCGAAATGTGTTTTAGTTACGTGGGCCTCATCCATTCTGATTTTAGTGCTTCCAACAGCTAAGCTAGCACGTGAATTCAATTAAGCGATCGCATCATTGAATTAAGTAACTGGGTGTGTCTGTAGTGAACGAGTGTCAAGTTCAGCGGATGACAAGGCATGGTAGATGGTGGCTGAACTTATAAAGAGGGAGGCTGATTTTGTTGGTGCTGTCGTTGCTGCTTTTGTTGTTGTTGTTGTTATTATTGTTGTTGTTGTTGATGTTGTTTTTGTTGTAGTAGTTGATTTATTTTCATTAATATTATTATCATTATTATTGTTATTTTTATTCTTAGTATTAGTGTTAGCAGTAGTGTTAGTAGCAGTAGCGCTATGCAGTAGAACTGCTTTTACTACTACTGCTGATGCTTCCACTACTACAGCAACTGTTATTTCTAATGTTCGATTGACTGAATAATTCCTCTAATTTCTTATATATTTTATATTGTGCTTTCGAATTTAATTTTATTATTGAGTTACTACGGTAAATATTTAAATAAAACATCTGTTATATCTGTTTACATATTCAATTAATATTAAACGGTAATACTGGGATATATTACATACAAACATAATATTATTTCATATTATTTTATTTTAATGATATACTATCACAGTAACTGAATGTATTTTTAAAACATTAGTGTATTAAGTTACGGTCCCTCCATTTATAAAAACTAAACACATTCTGTTTATCTGAGTTTTCGAAAATATCAAAGAAAATATTTAATATAAAAAAAAAGAAGAAAAGAAATGAAAAACAAAAAGAAAACAAAAAGAAAAAGTTATGAAGGATATCTTTTTCACATCCTTGTAAGGTTATATAAATATTTTATCCGTATAAATTGAACAGGGCATAAACATTATATTCATTCCGAAATATTCAGCCATTTGTCCCAACCAGTTTTTACAGATTTATAGATTTTGTACAAGAATCTTAAATATCCGTGTTTGAGTCAGAATACATCTATTGACAATTTTCTATAAAGTAACTACAGTATCCGTAAATTAATAAGTATATATATATATATATATATTGAAAACTTTCCATGCAAGAACTTTGACAATCAGTACATAAACAGGTCTCCAGATACTGATAATGTTTTAGAAACTATCTGCACAAAGACATAATGTTTCATTTCGAAACTAAATAATATGAAGCATATACTCGTATATATATAATTTATTTGAGCAGGAGGAGGGTACAGTATCACATATGATTCATTTCTGCATTTAGGAGTTTTGCATTATGAATGACTTGACACATAATCCATGCAACGTTTTGCTTGATGTGGTATCATATATCATGTATCATGATTTCATCAGCGAAACCAGTAAAACATTTTCCATGTTGACGCGGGCAGACGGCTCACAGAGCGTCGTACCAGCGCGAACGAGCGCCCTCGACGTCATCTCTGGTATCAACCCCCGTGAACTGTGATCCCAGCAGAGGAGATACTAAAACGATTTCGTTGTTGGTGGAAAGACGAGCATGACCAAGCGACTGAGCAGTGACTGATCGATGGGTAAGAAGTGTCGAATGACGCCGTATTCCCAGCCTTGTGCAGTTTTAATGTCCAAACACGTTTTCGTTCCGTATAAACAGCGGCCTCAGATATCCAGTCCGTTAGCGCTGTCTGCGTCGAATGAGGGTAATGACCCAAGGCTGTGGATAGTTCTTTTTTTCAGATGTCGTTTGTCCAATTTGGAAACTCAGATGGGTGTTTCCGTTTGTTAATGATTCATGTCAAGAATTTCGGTTCTTATGAATGACAATAAAATTAAAAATCGTCCCATGTAACATACATCATTACATTTTGTCCCATTAATCAATAAAAGCAGCCACCTACCGTGGCATGTGTCAACGGAATGAATATCTACTTCCGGTACGGCACGAGACACTGTCGTCATGGCACCGCGTGATGCCAAATGTACCCAGTTAAATTTTGTGAACAGTGTCAGACCGGAAGTCGTCTGCAAATTCCGGAAGCAGTGCCTCTGTGCTGCTGCATGGAATGGGAACTGTAGAATGAAAAGTTATCAAATTCTGCCTTTGAAATCTTTAATTCATTCTCTTCTAATTCTGCTTGTGTCGGTTTCCTGTTCTTCTCAAACACACTTATGTTAAACAGCAGATAACCGCTGTTACTTGTTAGAACGACCACAGATTTAGGCGATTAATGAAAATTACTTTTCTTGTTTACCAACCAAACAGAACGTATTACTTTCAAATCCAACGTATTAAAACAGCTTGCCAGGCATTCCACACGATGCGGGCAACAAAAGGGAAACAAAGACATCAAAGGTGATAATTATGCAAAATGTCTCGCAAGGATAAAAAATTTAAAAAATCGACGGCGAATGAAAAAATGATATATGATCCGTATCAATGATATTTTAATTTCGTTTAATCATCACCTACTTATTTACTGGCATATTATTTAGTTATTTATTCTTTTATTTATTTATTTATTTATCCATCTGTCTGTCTATCTGTCTGTCTGTCTGTCTATTTATTTATCAGGATAACTGATTGTTACGTTAGAATGCACTTACCCCAACAGCTAACCACTCATACTACTTTCAAAATACCCCGTAAATCAGTACTTGTTGGTTAATAAAGAAAAAGAAAAAATTAAATGAAAATCAAGTGGAATTTCAATCGAAATCAGATAAAATAAAGGTTGCAGATAATTCTGTTGACTTACATAAGAAACGTCATCAGTTCTGCTTGCAGAATGAAGTGACGGAATTTGAAATTAAGCAGATTTACACGATCAGGGCTAAATATTATAAGAATGCACAAAAGACAATAAGAACTACCTTGCTAGAGCTCACAAGTGCGAAGGACCGGAAAACTGAAAAACTCTATTCAAATTAGTGCCGGATTACTGAATGAACCAGAAAACTGATAGTCAGCCATTACTAGTGCTGCCACTCCGACATTGACTACAACATCAACTACTACTACTATTGTTACTATTACTACTACTACTACTATTAATAATAATAATAATGACAATATTAATGACAATAACAAAACAACAGTATCAATATAACAACAACAACAGCAGTAATGATTATGATAATGACGATGGTGATGATGACGATGATGACGTTGTCTCAAATTGTTGTATTACCTTGCTGCTTAGGAACCTTATGCATCTGTCGTCATTCCATTCACATCTACAGACATCTTCTATAGCAGTCATCGTGGGCATCATTAAATTTAAATCCAACTTTAAGTTCTGTTTTTAATTGTTACTATAGGTTACAATTAGTTGTAATATAAAGTCTTTATAATTAGCTAGAGTCACAATTGTCTAACGAAACCTCTTGTATATAGACCGTCAAAAACTTTTTATCGAAACAGATTGCAAGGACTGTGAATGACGTTGCTAAGAAAACATTTATGATAATAAAAACATAATATTGGCTATCGTTCGGAATATTTCGTCTCTTCTGAAATGACTATATATTTATTTTTGCTTTTTGTCATCGTTGTTGTTGTTGTTGTTGTTGTTAATATTATTATTATTATTATTATTATTATTTAATTTATGTCGATGGTATTACGTAATTGTTATTATTCTTGTGATTATAATTTTTACTATGTTGTGGTATTTTTGTTGCTACTATTACTACTGCTACTACTATTACAGCTACTGCTACTACTACTATTATTATTATTATTACTGCACAGATTGATTTTTCAGCAGACATCTGCACTAAATCATTTAATTTGTTCTTCTTTTTTAAAATTATAAAAAGACAAGCGTCAAAAATTCACAGTTTAACAGAACCCACGTCATTTCGGCAGCTTTCATTTTCAAGGATTTTGGCCAAGTCGTCAAAAAATATGACCCCCGGAGACAGAATTCCGCGCACTGCACGTGCATTGAATAAACGAACTGAAACAAAAAAATTAAAACTAATCAACACGTTTGTTTACAGTGGAAATGAAAATAATTGTCAGCGTTTAATGATTTTTTTTTCTCTCTTTTCTGATTATATGTATTTCGTGGGAAGTTCAGTTCTACTAATTAGGAAGACAAGAGCGAAGAACTGCACGCCTTTCTGCACGCGCCATCGCCCCGTGGCACGTGCACGGGCACAACACGCGCGGTAGGGAAACCATTGTAGTCGTTTATTTTATTGGACACTGTATCCCTCCGCGTTCCTGTTCGCGCACTTTGACACTGAAGAATGTTCTCCGCTATTGTCCGCTGAAGCGATCAACTGTTATAATGTCAGCGTTGTCTGGCAGCGTTTCCGTGCAGTTTGTGAACGCCAAGACGTCTTCGCGGATACTAAAAGCTTTCACGGGAGAGAGGTTCTTCTTCCGGGTGGCGCATTGTTCTAGCGGTTTCAAGTATATGTCGTCTGATTGGTCGATTTTCAGCTGCCTTTCTTTCTACTGACGATTTTCATTACGTATAATATAAGATCGCGATTACCACCTGCCATCACTGACAAATCATCCTTTATTTGACAGTACAGCTCTGAGTAGGATATTTATGACCGAGGATTTCAGAATATTCGAAATAATAGAGCGCAAGACGTCAGGTATTAAATTTATAACCTTTTGTGGACGGTGTATTTTGGGGGAATTTAATGACTGGTTCGATTCGGTGATCAGGTGTTTTAAAATAAAAACAACCTTTTTAGGATTTATTATTTTGTTAACAGATGGGGATGTTTACAGACATATACTTTTCTGTGTACGTTTTTGTATGTGTGTTCGAGAGATTGAGAGAAAGATATTCATTTGACTTGTCGCTATCCATACTTTAACCTCTTCAAAATAATAGAATCATTCACACATTCATACATACGCACCTGCAAACACGCACACACACACAAACATACACACACGCGAACGCAAGAACACTTCGACAATTAATAACTACATAAAAGATATTTACAGAATGAGTTATTGACAAAGAATAATTCTATAAATTAAATTAAATTAAATTTTAAAGATAAAATAAAAGTAAGTATATACATAATGCTGAATTTTGCTGGTAACAACAAAATATACATTATCAAATAATAATAATAATAATAATAAATAATAATAATAATAATAATAATAATAATAATAATAATAATAATAATAAAACAGTAATAAATAAATAAATAAATAAACAAATAAAAACTCTGTTACAAAATCTGTCACACTCTCAACACCGCCAGGACTGAAGTAAACGTCTATCTGTCTGTCCATCATCTCGTCTCGTCTCAGAAAATTTCAAACCAGAGAGAAAAAGAGAAAACAAATGCTCCTCTGTGTGTCTGCCCCCAAAACAATGTTCACAGTGACAACACCCCGAGGAGATACAACTAGCATGTGCCTGTGAAGAATTTTTTCGCTTCCTACAATCTCACCTGTCTTTCCAGCAGAGAAAATAAGATCAAAGATGCCGTGCCAGCATCTAGGTATGAAGTATATCAATTAACCGAGCTCTGCGGGGCGGTGACCCCCCTAGCGAACTCCCTGCCTGGGATCAAAAGCCTCCCCGTGCTGTCGATCACTATCTCTAAGCTATTAACTTTTATCTGTCCATGGTTGGCTAATCACAGAGTCTACGGACAAAAACAGACTAGGAAAACAATTTACGTTTAAGACTGTTTGTGTTATGTTTTGTAAAGCTAACGACTCCATGATCTAACAGTAAACAAAGTAACCAATGACCTTGATCAGCTCACGTAGGGGAGGCCAAGTGTTGTAATATCAGAGACGGACCGAAAAAAGAGTCTGACCAGGAATGATAGAAAAAAGAAGGAAATATATGTATATATATATATAATATAAAATAAAATTCATAATGCACGTGATCAAAGGTTTCCAACACAATGAAGGTATATATCTCACTTTTGGACATACCACATTCGCTCCTGAATTTAACCCGTTTCAAGAATACCTTTACAAAGGCTAACTATCGGGAAAATACGATAATTGGTTATTTTCGTCGTAAATAAACTTCAAAGATCGCCTGTTACGTTTACGTACTGAATGTATTTATTGATGATTTCGTTTTAGAAAATATATATTTTTTAACCTTGTTCTACGTCTGTACCGTGCTTCCATAAACTTGAAGAAGAATGCGGTTTTCTGGTGATCAGTTTGAATGTGTTACTGAATTTTGTTAAATCAGAACAATATGTAGAAGAATAAGAAACTTGAATCCGTCAGTGCTCTTTTATTATTATCAAATATTTCGTTCAGTCGTTTTTGTTTGTTTATTAACTGGATGTAACAAAATGCGAAACATACAAAAATTGTTTACCATCAAACTGTACAAGTTTGTTTTGAGATTTTGAATAAAAAAAAAAAAAAAAATGTTTCTGTAAGAAATGTGCATAGTTGTTTATCTCTTTTATTATTAGCATATTAAAAATGTAACGATGATACAATTGTTACAGCTGTAATAATGAGATAACAACACTATCAGAAACGACAGACAACCGTAACACAACAACCATAATGAATCGTCCATACATTTCATCAGTATATCCATGTCAATCACAAATTTGAAACAAATTAACAACATTTAAAAACAACAACAGGAAAAAAAAAATAATAATAATAATAAATAAATAAATAAAATAAAATAAAATAAAATAAAACAAAACAATAGAAAACAAACACGAAAGCAGCTAAATGAAATTCACTTTTAACCAGGTGAAATGACGATCACTAACAAACCAGTGTAGCGCGACGCGGAACGCACGACTGACAACGTCGTCGAAATGTGACGGAAATCAGCAAATTACTGTTCACCACGTTGGTGTGCGCCCGTCTCAGAATGACGCTATCGTGTTGTTTTGCACGACGTGGAGGCTGTCGACTGACACCACCATCTCGAGAAGTCACATTCCTTTTAATAATTTTATTTAAATTACTTTGATCAAACGCCGATTTATGTTTTTTTTCCTCTTGAGTAAAGTTGAAAAGAATTATTATATGGCGGATAGTTTCCGAAGATTTCGTTTAACTGATAGGACAATATGGGTGTACACAAAAATTCATGAGTCACTGGACTGCCGTTTGAATTGTGACAGCCTGGTGAGAAATATGTGATCATAATATTATCAGCCAGAGAATCAGCGAAATCGTCTTTTTGATGTACATTTTTGCATTATCATTCCTCTGGTACGAAAACAGATTTTTATTAAAATACGACTCTTACTTACATTCCATGTCCATGATTACCTTTGTCATATTTATTTATTTATTTATATATTTTATTTATTTATTTTATTTTTATTATTATTATTATTATTATTATTATTATTATTATTTATTTATTTATTTATTTATTTATTTATTTATTTATTTGACTTGTTTGTATAGGTATAAGAAAATTGTATTTAAATGTACGCGTGTGTGTGTGTATGTGTATATATATATATATATACACACACACATACATACATACACACACACACACACATATATAGACTGAAAGACGGACGGACGTAGGTCCAGACATGCACGACACAAACACGACACAATCATACATGCATACATATTGTGTAAACTGTTATCAATCAGGCTTTGGTATTTTATTAAGACAACTGATGAAGGACCGGACTCTGAATATTTTATCAATTATATTTATACAATACAATTATTCGGTATGAAGGCGAAGTAAATAAAATTTCACATCAAAGTTTAGCAGTATATATATATATATATATATATATATATATATATATATATATATATATTAGATAGATAGTAAATAATCAATTTTCTTATTTTTCGTAATCTGATTTTGCTAGGTAGTGAGTAGCACAATTCTCACTAAGCGAACGAGAAAAAAAAAAAAGTTTTTAGCGTCTGCACATTATCAACTAAATACAATGTTTATATCGCTTGTCTGACAGTGTACTGGATCCTCTCACGTCATCATTATATAAAAATAATCTCATAGTTAAAACTAGCAGAGATTCCATTGTTGAAAATTAATTTTTCATCACTTTTTTGCAAGACGTAAGCACCAAAGGTAAAAAAAAAAAAAAAAAAAAAAAAAAAAAAAAAAAAAAAAAAGATATAGAAAAGAAAAAAAAAAAAAAGAAGAAACGAAATTGTGTTTTTGGCAGTACGTTTTTAAAATTTTATTTTTTGTAAAGCGAAAGTTGTGTCTGTGTATCTGTGTATATGTCTCTATGTTCATCTATCTGTGTCTATACATGCAATTATTTTTATGTTTTAAATATATATTTTTTTATATATATTTTATTTTACAGACTTGTTTTATCAGTTTTTTTTTTACAAAAGTAAACGTTTTGTGTATTTCTGTATAATGCAGACTTTGTAAACTTTCAAAGAGCACTAGGTGGATTGGGAAATTCAGTTAGGCAATACAGAATTGGCGAGAAGTGCAATTAATACACATTTGTGACGCACTAAACTAGCTCGGTACTTGTAACATGTATCGACAATCGCTTGTGCAATGGACACAACATAATTACGTTCCACGCGCTCGTTATTTACTAATCCCGCGCAACGCTTTGACGTGCACGTGCCGGGATCGGGCTAAGGGTCACTTCCGATGTTGTTAGCGCACGAACCGTACCATACTCGGGTCAAAGGTCAAAAATACTGTAATCCGCACATCTGACTGGAAAGAGGAATAAATTGTCTGTTCGCGTTAAGAAGGATGTCCTCTTGGTTCTCGGGGAGGCAGTTTACCCGTCTCGCTTGAATGCGTCTCCGCGTAAAGGAATATGAGATTATTATCATATTGCCAGCAGCAATTAATCTTAATAAGTTTTTCTTACGGCGATCTTTACAAATTGGCTGACAAAGATGTGAACAAGTGATAAACCAGCAAAAAGCACTTTATTCCAACCGCATGCCTCAAGCTTTTCTCTCAGGGTGTCATCAAATAATCACTTTCGACTTTTCCCTGTCACTTTTGTCATATTACCAGATCATATATTATTAGCTCCGAAGGATAACAAGGTTTATTTTTAAAAACACATTTTAAATTATTGTCTCTGCAGTCAATTCCATACAAAGAATTTGAAAACAGTATTTTATGCAATATATACTAAAATTTATGCTAGTTATTGAAAGTCTTCTGGTATATATATATATGCCATCTTAATAAAAGTTAACCAAAAAAAAAAAAAAAAAAAAAAAATATAAAAAAAAAATTATTAATAAAAAAAAAAATAAATAAATAAATATAAAATAAAATATAAAACATACTAAACCTAAATTTGAATTATTTTTTAACATGCTTATATGATGTATTATTATTATTATTATTATTATTATTAGTAGTAGTAGTAGTAGTAGTAGTAGTACAAGTATTAGCTGCAGTAGTAGAAGTGGTGATGTTGGTATGGAAGTAGTAAAAGCAATAATATAATAGTAAATGCAACTGTAGTAATTCTGGTAGGAGTCGCGGCAATATTTTAAATATTAATTATTTTTATTTTAAAAATAAAATTAATATATGAACATTGTACTACCTTGCAGTTTTCATCCAAATAATTTTGTATTTTGACAAATACTGAAAAAAATCACCTTCAAGAAAATCGGATGCAGCTATTATGTAAATATAGTTTATTTCTCATAAGCTTATGCTTACAAGTGTACAATGTCAAATTATTTTATATTTCTAAATTTATTTAGCTTACTGCGTGGGATGTGTTACTGGTTGCAAACCGTACTTTTTTCATTTTTTTTCAGGGATAATTTTATTAAGGACGTTTTAAAAACTCCAAATAATGCAGTCAAAACTTTGTTAGATGTCTGATCTCTGTTATTTGAAAAAGCTTTCACAAGAACAGTTTCTGGCAAATCTGAATTATTAATTCTATTCCTGAATATTTCAAATTAAAATTATGCAAACTAGCTGCTTCTGCTGCCGTCGTTGTGATCGGCGGAGTCAGCAGACACGTGGAAGCGATGTGGAAGATCGTGCCAAATGATGCGTTAATCTTTGTCAGCGCTGGTTGCTCAATCGTAAGTCAGGGTACAAGCGTTTCTCGTGTTATTCCTCAATATTGCTGCTTGTGACATTTAAGAGACGCGCCTCGAACGGCCTGAATGCGATGATTTTTCGCTCGATTTATCAAGTGTCGCGTCTGGAGTACCATTCGGCGTTTAGTACTGGTCGTCAAATTTGTAAAAGACTCTGGAAGAAATTAAATTTAGTCAAGCAGAAAAACATGGCCTGCCAAGTGATTACAACTGTAACGGGTCAAATGCACTCTCTGTTTTAAAGGCGACATCTTCATTAGCTCAGCACCCCCCACGTCCTTGTCGATTCCATTAGCTGCGTACCTCGCAGCACCGCGCACGCGCCGCGACGTCGCATCTCGGCAGACGGCTCTGAACTTTATTTACAGCATGCGCGTGGCCGTCCACAAATGGCGGAGCTGAAAAGCGGTAGAGTAAACAACGCCAGAACGTCTTGTTTTTCACGGGTATCTGCTCTGTGTGAATTTTGTCAATATTTTGTCCTTTGCTCAATAAAACCATTCATCTTATGTGACGGTTTTTTTTTCTTCAATAATTGGATGAAGTTTTGAAAAACACGTGCTGTGTCCTTGAATTGTAAACACTGACCACTGGTGCCGGAGTGGTCGTTCTTTATGTGCATTGTCCTGCCAGGACGAGGTTTTGTTTGATTAAGAGTTGATTGTTTAACGCACTATAAATCAAAGATGTCGTCTTCCAACACTACAACAACTTTTAGAAGAAGAAGAAGAAATCTTTACCTACACAATGCCAGCTGTTTCATACTGAAAATACAAAATATACAAAGCTCCTCTCTTTTTTCTTTCATTCTTTTTTTTTTTTCTTCCTTTTTGTGTGTACTATACACAAACTAGATAGTATTGTTTTTTGCACTGAAGGCGCCGTTTTGCTGATGATTCAATTAAAAAATGACAACCTTTATGTCTTAAAAGCGTAAACAATCTAGATTAATTAATATAATCCTGAAAATATAGAAGTATGTTAGCCATGAATGTTCAGGCAAAATTCCGACTGTTTTTAGGCGAAACAACGTTTCTTTATAAATGTTTTGCATTATCACCAAATAAAAACAAGCGATAAAGTAAAAAAAGACTCATTAAAATGTAACGCTACTGCAATTCAGGTGTTCAAAACGAGAACAGAATAAATGAAATAAATATAATATTTATCAGGATATTTCATTTACATTACGGTCCCAGAACTGTTTACTGTCTATCCATCCATCCATCCATCCATCTATATTATTATTATTATTTGCAATCTGTCCCGTTTGTTAAATCGTTGAATAACAATACAACCGCTACAAGAGACATGCACAGTTACCCTCTTCAGTGCTGTACAGATTCGATGAGACGGAAAATGTCTCTGTGCGTTTTATTCTTTCCCGGAAAAAAAGAGTTCGTGTGCGATGAGGGTCAACATATGCTCTGTTATTTGTTCTCAGATCCATGTATTGCACGAGACAAATACATTTTGTTATCTAGAAAGAAATAAAAACAATAGACTAACAATCGATGCGTAATAAAAACACCTGATGTAGAATATTTAATAATTACAGTGAAGTCTCAATATAAGAATTTGCTTTATAGTAAAAGTACAGGCCACTTTAAATCTTTATGTAATAAAAGTGAACATAAATGAATAAATAAAGATGATGATGAAAATAATCATATATAAAAATAAATAAACAACAACAACAACAACAACAAAAAGACACTGAGATGTTCCCTTCATGTCTTGCCATTAATATAAAAAATTTCCAAAAATAATAAAAATATATAAATAAATAAATACAAATTAAAAATAATAATAATAATAATAATAATAATAATAATAATAATAAATTTAGAATTATCTTTGTTAATCATCATTATATACTTCAAATTCATGTTTCACGTTACGTACTTTCATGTTGGTATAAATATTCAATGAAAAAGGAGGAACATTCGCATAGACATGATCACAGTCATTTGTGACGTTTCTAAAATAAATTCCTCGACTTATATGTGTATATATATATACATATATATGTCTATGTATGCGCGCGCACACACACACACACACACACACACACACACACACACACACTTCTCGCCATTACTATTCAAACAAATAACAGAAATGTAATTAATTTAAATTTCACATTTAAAACCTAATATAATTATATTTATGAACTGAATATGCTGACGTTTATTCTACCCGTATCCTCTATAGAACTAGTACGTAAAGCACAGACAACTCCTTACCACTAATATCCATTCCGTTTCGACTTTACAGAAGCCATCTTAGTTTTTGTTCTTAGTACGTACGTTACCTAAGGAAAAAATGCAACGTCACTCTATTGTTGACGTCACAAATATTAAAGAATAGCTCAGCCAATTTTCGATGAATAGGGAATACTGAATCAGTTGAAGGTAAATGAATTTATGGTCATTTGTTTTTATCTTTTCTTTTCTGTTATTATTTTTTTATTATTATTATTATTATTATTATTATTATTATTATTATTATTAAGTACGTATAAACTATTTTACTTTATAAAAATAAATCTTAAAGATAATTATCATAAACGTTCACCAAAATCGAGTTTTAGTTTACATCTAGCATCTGACATTAAGACGCCTGCTAACTAAAGGCACATAACTCTAACAACGGAAATTGTCTAAGATATATGAGTTAATCGCCCTTCATTTCATATATTTATAAATAATTATTAGTGTTTCGTTCTTCATCATTAAAAAATAATAAAATGTTTACACACACACACACACACATATATATTACCACCATTTAAAATAGAGAACATTTGAATTATTATCAACACGCATGCACATACAATTTAATATAATGATAAGTCTGAATTTCTGCAAAAGATGCATAAATAATGTTTTTCTTTTCTTTATTTATGATACTGAACATTTTCAAATTATTCATGCCGTATTCAGAAAAAAGTATTAAATGAAATAAATTATTGCTGTGTGAAATGTTTTATCATATTTAGGGCAGTTCTTTGGAAATATTTTGTGCATTAAAACAAGACATTTGGCAAGTTTATAATTATGTTGGATTCAGTTTCAGTAATTTATTAGACAGTGGAAAATTTATCATAGATGCAGAAATTAAAAAAGAAAAAAAAAAAAAAGAAACAAACCCAAAATACAAAGCTAAAGGAAGAAACAGTAAAAAAAAAAAAAAAAAAAAAAAATCCTCAAGAATTAAAAAAAAAACAAATGCCAACAAAAACCAACAAGAACCAACCAACAAAAAAACAAACCCCCACAAAAAACATACAAACATGTAAATAAACAAACAAAATAAATTAATTAATAAACAAACAAACAAATAGTTCAAAATTGCTTTTAATACAGAGACTGTTACCATTCCTGGAAACTGTGATACTATACTACAGTATACAAAATTAAAACTATAAAAAACAAAAATTGTACATCTTTATTCCAAAGAAAGAGAAGATTTATTTCATATATAAAAAAATATGGTTAGCTGTATTTTAACAATGTTGTTTTTCGTTGAAATAAATTGTTGAAAATAAGATATATATTTTAACATATCAAATAGTTTTTATGTTAATTTTAATATTTTCAGTTTGTAGATACCTGTATTAACAACAAACTGAATGCTGAAAATATCAGGTTAATAAAGTCCTGATCTTATCAGTAAAGATACAACAATATAATATTTGTTACATGATTAACTTTGGTTGTAGCCTGCAAAGCTGTTCACTTGAAAAAGCACACTTGAGCCCTCAAAATAGGAAAATCATTAAAAAATAAACAAATAAATAAAAAATAACAAATATGTTTAAAGAAAGAAATTTCCCCCAAAACAATGAAAAAATTGGTAACATAATTTATATCTTCATAAACATTTGTTAAAACTTTGTAAACACCATTCATGAATTCAGTATTTTAAACTTCAAATTAAGAGTTTTGATTTGACAACAAGCAATCCAATGATAATTCTTGTTACATCACTGATTAACATGTGTGAAGTCTTTTCATTGGTCTATTCATCATAATCAAAACCTTCAGTAAGATCACTCTGACCCTCCTCCAATAGACCTCTTGGGATATATTCTGAAATTTTAGAAATTCATTTTTAAAATTAATTTTACTTTATCTATAAAAGTAACACAAACATTTAAAAGCAATTTTAAACAATACCTGTTGGCACAGAAATGTTGTTAATGTATCAAGTCACACTAGTCAGAGTAAGGTTAGTGAAGACAAAACAGTTTATTATGTTTTATTTGCATATATGTATCCTTTTGGGTATTACTCTGTTTTTATATTCAGCTGTCCACTAGAGTATCTTTATGTTAGTGTGCATGTGTGTTAATGTGTAAAATGTGTGTTGGTGATTTGTGTATACAATTTTGTGTTTGTGTGTGTGTGTGTGTGTGTGTGTGTGTGTGTGTGTGTTAAACTTGGCTTAAACAGAGAAATATAAAATGTAAATAGCAAAGTCATGAGATACTTGGTGGACTAACAACTGTATTTTTTGACAACACTACAAGACACTAGACTAGTTGGTCTGTACTGTATTTGATGACTTTGCAACTTTTGAAAAATGGCAGTGCCAGGTTTTTCTAAACTAATTTTGTTTTGTTGTTACATGTGACTGATTATTAATTAAAACTGGAACGCTAAAAATAATAAACTTAATAAAGCAGGTAGCATACAGTTATTTTTTAGTATTCACAAAGACATACTGTAACTCAACTATTTCAAGATATCTGTAAAGCTAACTCTAATTACAAAACCAATTTTAATTATAAAATTAAAAGATAAAACTAACTTTAATTACAAGACCAATTTTAACTGTACAACAAACAGAAAAAACTCATTTGAATTACAAAGCTAATATTAATTACATTACAAGTATCAAGTGTTGTAATGTACCAATTTTAACTGTAAAAACAACAAACAGAAAGAACTCATTTGAATTACAAATCTAATATTAATTACATTACAAGTATCAAGTGTTGTAACGTACCGTTACAGCGGTACACCAGATCTGACCAGATGACCATCTCCTGCGAAAAGCAAAACACTCCAAGTCTGCCTCCCCTCAGTGTTGAATCGTACACATTCCCTGAGTCAGCCACAAGTTCTGTCTCCTCAAACAGCAGCACTCTGAACCAAACATAAACATTAATACAACAAACAAAAAAAATGTAGGTAAAAAAAAAAAAAAAAAAATAATAATAATAAAAAACAAAAATTAAAATAAAAAGATAAAAAATTATAATTGATATACTCAGTGTTATACATGGCTAAGACAGAAGAAACCAACAGATTTTGTTTTTGATTAGCCGTAAGTTATCTTTCATATGCACCTTCCCATAGACACATATATATGTAGTAATATCTGTAATATAACAGACATGGGGAATTAGATGGAGTGGGAAATACACAATTAAGAAGCAGATACAAGCTCAATAAGATTTATGACTGCAAATAATTTAAATAAACTTTTTCATGTTAACAACTGTCTTTGAGCACCTGGTAAACATTTAGGATGAGTATTTTACAAATTCTTTACACTTTATCCATGTTATTATTTTACTGTTTACTCTAATAATAATAATAATAATAATAATAATAATAATAATAATAATAATAATAATAAAAGTAATAACAATACTGTTAAAAAACATTTGAATGCTTCCATTTTGCCTCTTCACAAACTAATTCCCTGATAACAGGGATGTGACTGTGATGATGTAGTATGTAATATTCAGCATGATTTCATTTGTATTATCAAAGGTATAGTTCTATAATTGCACAAAAGCTGGTTGCAGTTAAAGCAAGGGAATATTTTTGGATTACATAATAAGAGATATGATTAGCAATTACCTGATGAGACCAATTGCTGGTCTGTGAATCAGTTCCCACCTGTAGGCAGTTTTTTCTTTCCACCCAACATTTCGAGGATCTTTCCATAAAAGTTTTACCTTGTGTAAAAAAAAAAATAAATGAATAAAATAAATGAAATTTAAAAAAAGAAAGAAAAATATAAACATAAATAATAATAATAAAAAAAAATGATAATAATTTTAAATGTAATTCATTTTTTTCATTAAGATAAATATGTTTTGTGAAGTGAGCAAATAATGTATATACTTTCTTTATATTTCCATTCATTTGTTCTGTCTATTGACTGAGACTCCAGCCTTTGGTAGTAATAGATGTTAAGAATATTAAAACCAACTTCTGATATAGGTATCTATGAATAATTTACTCTGTCTCTCTTGTATTCACATAAAATGAAGTTATAACACAAAAGGAAAATATCAGTCTTCTAGAATCTTCAAAAGCTTAGTAATTTATTCTCATACTTTATAATTTCAAAAAACTGAGATTCTTGATACTGCTGATGATGATAACGATAATAATAATAAGCTTTAAGTTGATATTTCAGACACTGAAAATGTCTGCAGTAAGGACAGACAAACAGACACAGTTTTTGATCAGAAGTCTCACTTGTTCCTTTGTGTCGCCGGTGTGCCACAGCGAGTTTCTGAGGATTTCTCCTGGGCCTGAGTCCGACTTGACCAGTTTCAGCTGGATTCCTGGTTCGGCCACTGACCGGAATGGCGTGGGGTGCCAGTACGTCTGGGTGCTTTTCTTCCACATGACGACGTAAAAACTAGAACTGTCCTGGTAGCTGAAGATGAAGCCAGCGTAGTCGTCATCCACCTCAGTGTTGACGAAGAATGTGCCACTGAAGTCGACTCCACTGAATGCATTAAAACCTGGAGCAGTATAAAAACAAATATGTCAGAACGACAGTGACAAACTGTCACATCATATCTACTGTTACACAGAAGTTTCTATCTATAATGTTCAATTTATAATTTTTTTTTTTTTTAAATATATGATTAAATATGTAAAGTTTAATAATTACTAAATCTAATAAATATTTAAAACAAGAACATCGATGACAATAATAAAGAAAAATAATAATAAAAAGAAGTGAAAGAAAGACAAAGATTACCAACTAATACTGCTAATATTTTTTTTCCAAACATAATTGAAAATATACAAAACTAATTTTGTCTGAAATTAAAATAAAATAAAAAGACTTACTGACAGCAACTCCAGGATCACTGTTCATGGTTTGAACTATTTCTGCTCCCTGTCACACAAGAAAATACACCAGTCTTTAATTTCAAATACAAACTGTTTAATCAGACAATAATAGATGTACATTTACAACCTAAACTGAAGTGTGCAGTTTCAGAGTCAAATTTAAACTGTTTTCAGTCTAAAATCTGCAATGTTTAAAATTTTAATTATTCATGATTACTGTTCACATATGTATTGTGAGAATTTTTTTTCTTCAAAAAATGTGTTTATGAACATAAGTTACAATATCATTATTTATTTATTTATAAACAGAGACAAAGAATATTTATTTTATTCATGAATTTACACAATTAAAAACATTTATTCTAGATTATAGCAAGATAAGAAACAACTGAAAATGTTTTATTCATGAAAAGTGAGAAATGTTATTCCTGATGTGTTCATGAATACTAATTAAAAGACTGCATTCCAGGTTTGTTCATGGAAACAAATAAATGACAATATTTTATTCCTGAACTGCTAATGGAAATATACAGGTCACAAAATTTCTTTCCTGTTTAACTTAACGACACCTGAGAAATCTAAATTCTTTGAGTAGAATATTTCAAAGAAAAATAACTGAAAAATGTAGGTGTTTTCTATGTAGTATATTTTACAAGAAAATGACTGAGAAATCTACCTGGTTTAGGATAATCCAGTTAGGATCTATCTGTGAATCTCCTTCAGGATCGAGGATAACTGTCTGGTAAGCTCTGAAGTCTGTGGCGTAGATCTCTCCATTGTCTGGACAAACATCAAACATGTCTGGGTGTCCATCACCATCCTGGTCATTTTCACAGATATCTCCCTTCCCATTTCCTGAAACACACACATACACCTTAGTTATATACTGAACTGATATATCTATCTTCCTATTTCGTAAAACACACACACACACACACACACACACACACACACACACACATCTTAGTTCTATAATGAATTTATATATCTGTTTTCCTATTTCCTCTATAAAGCACATTCATATTAATTATATAATGATTTATGTATAATGATTTATGTATCTCACTTCCCCTTTCATCAGAAAAACAAATAAAAATAAATTTTGTAATGAATTAACATATTTAATTTAAAAATTTAGTTAAATAAAAAATAATTACTGATATTTACAAAATTACAATGTCCTTTTTCTAATATTTATAAGTCACACATATCTTGAAAGTTTCAGAAATATATCTGATGTAATTATAAGTTGCTTATGTTTTAGTCAGTTTAAAATTGTTAAATATCATGTATTTAGAAACGAAGAAAAAGAAAAACTTTGTCATAATTTGGTATTGTTAAACCAAGTACTCACTGTTCTGGTCAAGCTGGTCAGGGTTTGGAACAAGTGGACAGTTATCTGTGACATCAGGAACACCATCATTGTCATCATCGTCATCACATGCATCACCTACATCAACATCATAGTACAGAGTTAGTTAAATCTGGACACTTTACGATGTTTAGAGTCAAATGCTAAATTACATTTTAATTCTTGATGACTTTCAAGCTTGAAATAATAAACTTTACCATATGAAAAAAAAATATAATAATAATAATAATAATAATAATAATAATAATAATAATAAATAAATAAATAAATAAAAAAAATATATATATAAGAAAGACAAGAAATACATATATTTTATTTAGAATTTTCCTAAGTTACTTTTTCTTTTTCAAAATAAATATAAATATACTTTTTTTAATGTAAGCTTTTTCTTTGAAAGTAATAATAATTATGACAAAATGTTTGGATGGATATTTTTCTTATTAACTCATATATGAGAGAGAAATGTTATTATTATTTTTTATTTTTGTGATGACACTGTTTTATCTATAGCATCTATACAGAACAAATACTGGTTTTAGACAAACTGTTATAATGTTAAAGTGACCACTAACCAACCCCATCCTTGTCCGTGTCCTTCTGGTCAGCATTGGGGGTTCTCACACAGTTGTCATGGTTATTCTGGACACCATCTTTGTCCCTGAAAACATTTGTAGATGTTAGAGTTTTGTAAATTCAGTATTCTTATCTCATTATAATGTGAAAAACATATTTGTGTGTATGTGTGTGTATATATATTATGAGATATAGTTTTCCTGGTACAAATATTTTACATATGTATATATAAGGTAAAGTGTATATGCAAACATTAACAAGAAAAGGTATTTGGTTTTTGATATATTTTAGATTACTCATCAGCATTTTTGTTATGTTAAAAAATGGTTTAAATTATTTTATAAATAAATTTGATTTCAGTAAAAAAACCAAACAAAAAAACCAACAAAACAATAAAAAAACAACAACCCCCAAAAACCAACTTAGAATTACTCTTCAATATTTTAGTTTATTTAAGGACTGATTTATTTGTGATATATGTGCGATCATGAAACTAAAAACACAAAATATTAGCTTATTTCATGACTGGTTTAAGCTGTTTTACATTTCTACACAGGCGTTCTTACAGGTAAATAATTAATTTAATTTAAACTTACTCATCAGCATTTGTGTCACATGCATCACCCACAAGATCATTGTCAGAGTCAAACTGAAAATAAAACAAGTATTAATTTTTATATTAATGCAGCGAATGTATTCACCCAACCCTTACAGTTTTGTTTTCAGGGTAACAACAAAATTAAAAACAGTCAATAAAAATTCTATGCGAACAAAAATAATTTCACAACTGCACATGACTAAAACAACATCAGATAATGTCAGCCTTTGTAATTTTTATTTTTTAACTTTTTATATCAAAGAACATTCTCCAAATTTATTTGAAATTTTATAATATTAATCATTCAGATATTAAATAACACTTATGAAAATCATAATAACAGACATAAAGGAGAAATGTTTAAAGATTTGAATGCAATCCCTGTTAAGTTTTTTCAACACTGATAATGTGTGAGTGTGATCTTTCAGCTGTGGGAATAAAGTAAACATTGGTCACCTGATTGGCATTTTTCTTGTAGGGACAGTTGTCACAGGCGTCACCAACACCATCACCGTCAACATCAGTCTGGTCAGCGTTTTTCACTCTCACACAGTTGTCCAGTTCATTAAGAACACCTCAAATAAAAAAATAATAATAAAAAATAATAATAATAAAAAAAAAAATTATTTAACAAAATAAATAAAATTAATAATAATAATAATAATAATATAATAATAATAATAATAAAAATAATAATAATAAATGTCATGTAAAATAAATTTTTATCTAAAGAAATAAAAATTAATGTTTTATATCTGAGATTATAATAAAGGGTTTATAACAATATATATATTTTTTTTTCATGATAAAGTCATTACATGCATTTAGTCTTCTCTTGCGAATTAATAAATATAGCCCTAACAACAACAACAACAACAACACAACAACAACCAACCCCACAGCCCCCCCCATTGAAACTGCTGTTTATGTACATGATAAAAAATATTTATTATAGATTTTTTCAGACATTTACGTAACATTTATGATGTCAGGGCTTAGAAACACAATGCTTTATTCACCATCGTTGTCCATATCTGGATCACAGTTATCTCCAAGTCCATCTGAGTCTGTGTCTGTCTGATCTGGGTTGGGTACAGTGGGACAGTTGTCACACGCGTCTCCAGTCTTGTCTGGATCTCGCTCGGAATCCAACTGGTCTGGGTTAGGAACCAAAGGACAGTTGTCCTGGAAACAAACAAAGAGAGGTAACTCTCAGTTACTGTTATCATGCTTCTGATGTATTACAGGTTAAAGAACCTTTATAAAAAAATTACGAAATATACAGCCTATGTAGTTTTTGGATGGTTTATTGTAAATAAGTCTGTTTCATGCAGAGCATTATTAAAATGTTTTATAAAAATATCTGTAGACCTTCTGTAAAACAGTGAAGGGGGAAATATATAATGATCTCATGTTTAGAACTTAGATCTTATTCATAAGCTGTCTATTTGTGTAAATTATATGATTATAATGTGAAATATAATACCAATTTAAAGTTTTGTAATTAAGACTATTACCAGTACAACAAAGAATAAATAGTAACAAACAAAGGAAAAGAGAAAAACTCCAAAGGAAACGGATGAAAGTATACAATTTTGGAAATAGTTGATAATAATATCTACAACAACAACAACAATAAATACAAAAAAACCCAACAACAACAACAATAATAATAATAATAATAATAATAATAATAATAATAATAATAATAATAATAATAATGATAGTAATAATAATAATAATAATTAATAATAATTAAATAACAACAACTGTAACAAATAACTACTAAAATCTTACTGGATTGTTTATGATGCCATCGTTGTCCATATCATCATCACAGGCATTGCCCAGTCCATCACCATCAGCATCTTCTTGTCCACTGTTAGGTGTCTCTCTGCAGTTATCCTTCAACATCATAGATAGATGACAGATACATATATATGTTCAAAATGAATATATATATAGATAGATAGACAGATAAATAGATAGACAGATAGATAGATAGATAGATAGACTGAAAAATAGATATATAGATATTGGTACAGATACATATAAACAGATAAATAGATTGATAAACTATTTGACTGATTGATACATAGTCAAATAATGGAATAGCCCCAAATTCCTGTCAGGAGAATACTCAAGCTATGAACTGTATTCAATTTTCTAGCTTTCATAAAGTATAATAAACAAGAAAAAAATGAGTGAAAAAAAAACAAAGAAAGAAAGAAAAACCGCTCACCTTCCTACACGTTCTTTCAGCACATTTCAGTTCCTCGTCTGGGATGCCATCAAGATCTGTGTCTCTGAAACAGATCTTTCCATCACCAGCATAACCAATAGCACACTGCAACAAAGTCTCACAGGTTTAACTTCTTTTACAACATCACTGTAGTTAGGTATTCACTTGTTTTTACAATTTCATTAGAACACAATATCTTGTATCATTAACTAGCTGGATTTTAGATCTAATAAATTCAGTAAATGTTTTTGAATGATGATTAATTTTCTGTCACTGGCTGTTAAGTAACTCCAAATCAACACACCATAATTATTTTTAAGTAATGAATCAATCATTCTATACATCTTCTTTATTAAGAGTTTTAGGGAGTTACCCATATCGCTATATTCACCTAAGGAAAATCGTTCCAAATTTTCACACCTAAGATATGTCGGCCTTAATGAAACTTGTATCTAGATGACGTCATTTCCTTTGTTTTCTTTTTTCACTAATTGAAATGACAACAACAAAACTAGAACACATAGTCACCTGACATATATAGCCATCAATTCCATGTCGTTTGACGCACTTCGCATGTTTGTGGCATCGGGTTGTTCCATCTGGACACAAAATTCCTTCAGGAATGCAGCCGACCGTCTGATTCCCCTCATAACCAGACAGACAGGGTCCACACACGTACGAGCCCTGTAATAGGAAATAGCTTGTTAACGACAACAACAATAAAACAATATTTCAGTTTCTTTATCTTTTCTTATTCTTCTCCAGTGCAGATAATAAAACGAAACAAGGACTACCGAGGAAAGAAGTGTATTCTCCTAAAAACATCAGAATACAATGGTCAGACATGTTGGATAATGGTTAAGCAGTCGTCTTTGCCAATGTTGGTTTCTTAGATCGGGTTCTGCACAGTTTTACATAACAATATTTACAGGTAAGTGTACATTAACTAATTATATAAAACATCAATATTAGCTATGATAATGAATTGAGTCTTCAGTACTCCTTGGCAACGACACAAATAATAATAATAATAAAAAAATACATTGATATAAACATATACAGAAACACACACACACACACACACACACACACACACACACACACACACACACACACATTTGTTAATACGAACATACATATGAACGTACCCATGCACCATCACGTCGAGACTTGTAAAAGAAATAAAACAAACAACTGTAGTATATATAATAATCAGTAAAACTAAAAGGTGTTGTGTAATTGCAGGTACACTTTGTAACTCACGGGGGTGTTTCTGCAGACAGAATGAGGCACACAGTTTGATTCCTCTTCACATTCGTCAATATCTCGACACACCTGTAATAAGAATGTTAATTAATCACTGTGACATCACAGTTAAATAATTTACATTTCCAGTAAAGTCAGAAAGAAAGAAATGTTTTATTTAACGACGAAATCAACACAGTTTTAATATACACTTTACAAAACTAAAACACACGCACTCACACACACACGAACGCACGCACGCACACACAGATGCAGACACAAATAGATGTGAATTTATTTATGTGTGTGTATATATGTGTGTATGTGTGTGTGTGTTTGTGTGTGTGTAAATCTAGTCAGACAGAGAGAAAAATAACATAACGGGCTACTGTTTTTATTATTATTATTAGCAGCAAGTAATCTTTATCATGCACCTTCCTATAGACAGGAAAGTTCTGGCGGAATGTGAAAGCAGACTATCAGACTAAGAAAATAGGTTCATGATTTCAAGACAAATAGAATTTGATAATCATATTATAATTATTATTATTTGTTATAATCCAAATATATAATCAACAAAATTTAAACTTAAAAATTAATAATAATAATAATAATAATAATAATAATAATAATAATAATAATAATAAATAATAATAATAATAATAAAAATAAAAAAAGGGAAACGAAAAAGAAGGAATTACAGCCTGGTATCCATTTTAAATTATGATATTAAAATCGTATTATTCAATTGAAAAAAACAACAAAATAATAAAAAAATAATAATAATAATAATTAACTGGACAAATTATAATATATTCTATAAAAGTCTGTACATAATAATACACTATCAATAAAATGTATATTTAAAAAAAAGATCAACAAACTTGTTTCTGTCTCTGAGCACTAGCAATCCCTACACCCTGTATAGGTGGGCTTGTAAATCCCGGGGGACAGGCTGAGCAGGTGAATCCTGGGGTGAGGTTCTCACAAGTGGCCAGCGTGTCGCACGGCTGACTGTAAGAACACTGTGAAAGCAAAGTAACTGAACTGTAACATTTTGTTAATGTGTGAAAAACATACCACAGCCTGGACAATCTGTCATTACAAACACACGCACATACAGACAGGGATACGGGACATACATTCTCTCTCTCTCTCTCTCTCTCTCTCTCTCTCTCTCTCTCTCTCTCTCTCTCTCTCTCTCTCTCTCTCTCTCTCTCTCTCTCTCTCTCTCTCTCTCTCTCTCTCTCTCTCTCTCTCTCTCTCTCTCTCTCTCTCTCTCTCTCTCTCTCTCAAACAAGAAAACTCACATGCACACCGAATAGATACATACATACGCACATTATGAGAATATTATGTAACAAAATGTAAGAAAACGGACAGTAATTGTTTACCTCATCAATATCTTCGCAGTGGGTTCCATTGCCAGAGTAACCCGTAGGACAGGGGCCACAGATAAATCCATCAGGTGTGTCCTGACATCGCACCCCAGGGAAACACGGTCTGTTCCTGCATGTAATCATGATTGGTCGACAGCCCCTCCTCGTTCCGTCCCCTGTCAGACCTTCAGGGCAGGCGCCACACCTGTACCCCCTTTCCATATCTTGACATCGCACTCCTTAATCGTGATTTAAAAATATATATATATATATTTTTTATTATTATTCTGAGTAAAATATATGATTTTGTGTGAAGTCAAAAACTGACAATAAACAAACAAACAAAACAATCTAAACAACCCCAAACAGTTAGATCAACTCAGGAGATTATTATTATAGAAGAATAACCATAAGCTAATGAAGATCTTCTTGGGCTGATATTTTCTCTACTTCAAACCAGCCTCGTTTTGTACGAAATGACGTCATGATAAAAATTATCGATAAATCATCACAGATCAACATCGAAGCATTGATGAGGGTTATGCTGACACGGTATTTACTAAAACACGTACCTGGGTAGCATGGATTATCTCGACACGACGTATGGCCGAGTGCAGGTGATACCGTCGCCACGGTAACCGCGCGGACACGCGCCACAGCGGAAACCTTCCTCAGTATCGACACAGCGGACACCTCGGAAACACGGGTTAGACGAACATCGTCTTCGATTCACAGGCCGTACCCTGGGCTCATCTCGTAAATCTTTAATAATAATAATAATAATAATAATAGGAACAAAAGAAGAAGAAGAAGATACTTTGAGATATATAGGCTACATCCGTTCGCAATAGTATTAGCAAAATGATAACTTCAACTATCCTTGATCTTAGTATCCTAAAGTCAGATTTCAATTTCTATTTAGATTTTTGTTTTTATTAATAATGTTTACGAATTTAAAAAATCAAGAGAATATGGTTATCGCTGCTTACCTCCCCTGCACATAGCACAGTTCTCTAAAGCCTCGCGTAAAGCCCGAGTTTCTCTTTCCTATACAAACATTTCAGACAGTTAAATAATAGAACAAGAATATTAATAACAATAACAACAATAATAGAAACAGTAAAAAAGTAAAGTAACACGAATTATAACAGCAGTAAAGGTAATAAATAATACCAATAAAAACAGCGACAATAACAGTAGCAATAATAATAAAAAATGAAAATATAAAATAAATAACAGAGCAGCAGCGACAACAAAAACGAATACATACATACATACACATACACATACATATATACATACATACATACATACATACATATATACATACATATATACATACATACATACACACATATGCATATATGCCTGCACACATAAAACCACAATAAATTATGTAAACTATGCTTTGGTCTAATTTCCAGTTATTAATCTTTGATGAGTCTAACAGTAGATTACTGAAAAGAAAGAAGCTGAAAAGAATTACCTGCCCCTGCATTTGTCTCTGAAGTGCCTGTATCGTTGTGGATAGTTCCAGGATCGCTTGAACCATCTGCAACTGAGCATCTCTCGAATCTGCGTGAACCAGAAATAATCGTTTTAAAACATTAAATTAAGATAAGGCACATAATGACACTCCAAAAAAATCATTATAGTAAAATTAAGAAAAAACATCAACCCCACCAAAATGCTTTTTATAATAATAATAATAATAATAAAAAAAAAAAAAAAAAAAAAAAAAAAAAAAATAATAATAATAATAATAATAAAAAAAAGTATTATGTACGAAAATAATATTAAAATTATGTAAGTAATGGTTTCAGGTAAATAAAAGCAAGAAAGAAAGAAAAAATTGAAAAAAAAAATGTGGACGACGAAAAAATAAATTATAAAAAATGTAAAACAAGAATAAAACTACAACAGTAACAGCAGCAACAGTTACAACAATAATTAAACATTATAATCTTCATTAACTGTCGTAATCTTAATATTTCAGAAATAGTTTTAAATTTCTATATACGAAATGACGTCATGAAAAAAATAGGATAACTAACGTCATTTTCTCCACGTATCCCATACAACCTTATCAAATTCGTTTCTTATAACGATACTACGAAACTATCTGTCCAACGTTTAGATAACAAAATAATCTATACCCGACGACGTGTAGGCAGTGTCAATACGATTACTAAGATTAACGGTTTCGGGTAGAGGTTTCGGCTGTCGTTGTTGAGGTGGAAGTGGAGCACGTTGTGGCGCTGTGGGGTCGTTTCTCTGAGGGCTGAATCTCTCGGACGCCCACGCGGGGACCTCTAATTTAGGGGCCGGGGTTGTGACGACCTCCACGAAAGCGTCCCTGTCGCAGCCCTGGGAAGCCAACATATGACGTAGCGACGTGCGACTGTAGAAGTGGAAATTAGCAGCCGTCCTCTGAAAGTGAAATAATGTTATATCGTCTTTAATTTATCAACGTCGTTATAGAGCATAGTGTGTCTGCAGATGTTCATAATGTATAAATAATAACGATGATGATGATGATGGTGATGGTAATGGCGAAGATGATGATATAGGATAGTGTGTCTATAGAAGTTATTGAGGTATAGATACTAAAAAGATGAAGATGATGATGATAATGGTGATAATAGTGATGATGTTAACAACCATAACAGCAGCAGCAGCAACATCAACAACAACAACAACAACAACAATAATAATAATGAAAAGAAATATATGAATAAGAAGAACAGCAACAACAATAATAAAACTGACGACGACGACGACGATAATAATAATAATAATAATAATAATAATAATAATAATAATAATAAAGACTATAATGAAAATAAATAAATAAATATTCTACAGAACTATTCGGGAATTTATTATTATTTTTTATTTTATATAAGTATATATTTATTTTATTTTTTATTCGAAGCACTGAATATAAAGCTAAACCTAAATTATTTGTCCACAACACTAAAACTAGTAAATGTTTTAACATCACGTGTCACATTAGCACCAAGCGGCCTATACAAAGTTACAAAAAATACTGACACTGAGCAGTCTAGTGCATATCATCTTTTTCTCTGTTAATTTATATCTCTTTCAGTCGGCAAAATTCGTTCATAAATAATAAAAAATAGAATAGAAGTGATCAAACTTTAGCGACAAAAGCCTGTAGTCGTGCCTATTTAAAATATTATTATTAGCTATTGATCAAAATGTCGTACATATGAAACAAATAATTGTGAATTCTAGATACTAAATATTTCCCGGATGTTTGTACGGGAAGTTCGACTGCAGTATTTCATATTTGATGGGTTTTTTCTTCTCATAAATGTCTACATTTGGAATTTATCAGAAAATGTATTGACTCCAGATGTGAAAGTGTGGCCGCAGTTTGATGACTTGCTCATTCTACACCAAAACAAAACGATTTAGCAGTTTTGTTTAAATAAAAAATAACTAGTTACATTCAGAATAAAATTGGATAGACTAGATATCTGCACAAGATTATATAGCAGAAGACGTTTTTTCAAGACAAAATGAAAAATGTAACTATAAGCTAACTTAATGCTGTATATTATTAAGGTAATATTATTTTCCCTAATGTTTTTCTCTTGCAGTATATATATTCAGAGTTTTTATGTTATTTGTAGAACAAAATAACAGACAAATAAGAACATTTGTGTATTTAATAATTTGAAGAAAAAACCCCAAAACAAAACAACTTTATGTTTAAACCATTGTTTTTATTGTATGTGTTACTTTAATCCTAACATCCAAGATGAAGCTTTCTCACGCATGCGTACAGAGAGAGAGAGAGAGAGAGAGAGAGAGAGAGAGAGAGAGAGAGAGAGAGAGAGAGAGAGAGAAAGAGAAATAGAGAGAGAAAGAGAGAGAGAGAGAATCGAGTATAGATAAGGTAAGACAATTTGTTTTTCTAATAAAATAAAAATATTCATAATTATGCCTTTCAATTTATACTAAGATACATTCGCGCCAGTATGTCAGTATTTGTGATAACATTACATCTAACACGTGCTACATCTTACAACAAGCAATTGTCTAGACGACCTTTGACATTTATTATTTAGGGTAAGTGTTCATTCTTTTAAGAATTAATTTATTTTCTTCTGAAACTTTCCACAGAGAATTCATTATACATATGACATTTATCCTATACACATACACAGAGAGAGAGAGAGAGAGAGAGAGAGAGAGAGAGAGAGAGAGAGAGAGAGAGAGAGAGAGAGAGAGAGAGAGAGAGAGAGAGAGAGAGAGAGAGAGTAAAAATCAAAACAAAACTAAACAAACAACAAAAACGAAACCAGTGAACAAGGAAATTGGACATAAATATATTCTTTTTTTTGTTTGTTTTTCTTTTAAAATTATTCTGTATAATGTACGTATTTGTTTTATACACATGTGTATGTGTATGTTTGTGTGTATGTTTACATATAGATACACACACACAAACACACACACATATATATAAGAAAATCACTTCATCATAAAATAAAATTACAAATCTAAAAGGTTATTTATATCCGTTTTTATTGATATAATATTCATTTACTTACTTACTTACAACTGTTGCTACTACTATTACTACTACTACCACTACCACTACCACTACAACCACAACTAATACTACTCCTACAACCAATATCGTTGTCACTAACACCTCTGCTACACCACCATCAACACTTTTATATACTTCAACCAACTTTTTTTAATTTACACACTTATTTTATTAGATTTTATTTTATTTATTTTTGAGGTCTTCTCTAGCATTATTAGTTTTTGTTATATATTTTTAAAAACTTGCCCAGCTTCGAAACACTTTTCTTCTTTTGTTTAGCAACTTGAAATAGAAACGGTAATTAATAATAATAATAATAATAATAATAATAATAATAATAATAATAATAATAATAGTGCGATAGGGCATTATTTATATATTTGTTTAAAATATAATTTTAAAAATGCAATTATATTGTATTTAATAGAAAATGTTTCGATTCGAGTTTTTAAATAAAATACATAAAATCTCTTTACTAATATAACCACCATGAACAGACAGAAATTAAATATTAGCAACATAATCGTAATTTTAACTGAGTAAGATTTAACTTACCATAAAGATTATGTTTAAAAATCCTAGCAATTTTCTCCGATTATAATTATGTTCAGACCGCACACCTCTACTAATCACAAGCGTTGTTAAGATACGCTATGACGTCAAACCTTTTTTTACGTCAGAATAGTAATTTTTGAAAAGAAATCAGATACCGTAAGCAGTAACATGATTTTATTTATTTATTTATTTATACATTTATGTGATGCTTATTTTGACAAATTAATTTCTGGAATTATATTGAGAGGTAAATAAATAATAATAATAATAAAGAAAAAAAATAATAATAAAAAAAAAAGTGAGCTATAAATAGAATAAAATGAAATTCCAGAAAATGTAATGTATATATTGTAAATAGCTTTGACAATATAAATAATAGGCTGTATTTATTTACATTTTATTATTATTATTATTATTTTTGTGGTATTGCTTATTGTTACTGTTATTTATTATCTTTTATTTTATTTTATTTATTTATATATTTTGTTTCTACTTTTTTTTTCTCGGTTTTTTTTTTGTTTGTTTTTTTGTGTTGGGGTGGTTGGTTATTAGAATTAAATATTACATATTTCTATTCATAATATAAAAATTTAAAAAAAAAAGGAAAGAAAAGAAAAGAAAATGTAACATAATTCTACAGTTACTTACAACTGTTATGTTTCCTAGGAAGTTTGCTCTGATGGGGACTTCGGTTGTGTCTAACCCCATGTTCTCACAGTCGACAAAAAGTCGAATTTTATTGGATGGCTGATCCAGCTCAGAAAAATGAAGGAGGAAGCGCTTCCGGTCATTTTCATGGAGAGCTCTTGTCGGGAACCGTAACTGGTGTTCTCGCCCCTCGCGTGTTCGTATTCGAATAATCACTGGGTAAAAAAAATAAATAATAATAAATAAAATAATAATAATAATAATAATAATAATAATAATAATAATAATAATAATAATAATAATAATAATAATAATAATAATAATAATAATAATAATAATAAAATCCTTGCAGCAAACTGATTAAAACATAGTGATCAGGAAATTGGTGTGTAATGTAAAGAATGGCATAACAAATCCCCTTCAGAGCTCGATTTAGCTTTTTCTCGTTCCGACCAGTGTTCCATATCAAGATCACCCAAATGACGCCATATCGCCTTTCCTGTTTGGTCGGATAGTCGCTTATAAAATATCTCTGTCGTTCAATGAGATGGGATCAGTTTATGGAAAACAGTTGTTTGATGTTATCTTTCATTATCCTTTCTATATTCATAATTAATTTTAATGAGATATGTGTTGAAAAGTTGTTAACAAGAATATATGTGTGTGTGTGTGTTATTTATATTTATATATATATGTATGTATGTATGTATGTATGTATGTATGTATGTATGTATGTATGTATTCATTCACACACAGACAATCGGCCACTACCTGATAAACATTAGTAAGAAATGTGATAAGAATCGTTATCGAAAATGTTATTTATTTAATATTTATTTACTTATTTATTTACTTATTTATTTCTGTATGTAAAATATAGTATATGCAATCAAGCTGTAACTAACATGTCTGTATGTATAATAGTATTATTAATAAGTAAACCCTACATTCTTGTGTAAATTCGTAAGCTATTAACTGTCTAAGGAAACATCTTTGCTATAACTTTTAAAAACAGGAAATCTTAACATATAGATTATCTTCTAGAGCACGTTTGGCGGATGTAGGATTTATTTGAATTCAAGGACAGACAATCGATGGTCTTGGAATGCAAAGTGTGCCAAGTTTCAAAGATTTTAAAGAAGGAGGGTCCATTTCCAAAGACATCACTATAACAGATAACAGTAGAGTCATTTCGACCTTTCTCGAAACACTTAATTGAAATCATTTCATACCAGTTACTTTGTCTTATCTGCTGCTTCAGTTTACCCTGATAAAAACAGAAATTAATGATCCTGTGCTGTTACACATTTCGTAAGTCGGTGAAACATTATTTTAGCATTCTGATATTGTTATTGTCAGTGCAGATCCGTGCAAACTGGTATTAGACCCAGACTAGACAGGAAAAGTAGGCCCACTTTTCAAACGGCTCCTTTAATGTTTAGGTAATCAATATTAAATACATATGTTTAATATATAGGTATATCCATGAATATATATATATTCTACGTGTTATATGAAAATGATATTACCTTGTGGTTGTCTAAAATCTACTGATATATCAAACAATGTCCTCAAAACTGGACTGAGAACTCTCGTCAGTACAAAATTACGGCTTGTCTGGGACGGAGTGCGAAATTCTCCAGCGAAGAATATCTCTGGGTATGTGTTGAAGGCCGCTTCTAGTTCGCTGTTCCGAACTAAAAAATTACAAAACAACCACATACAAAAATCCAGAATATTAAAATATAAATACGTTCAAAGTTAATAAAACAAGATAACATAATTCTCTCTCTCTCTCTCTCTCTCTCTCTCTCTCTCTCTCTCTCTCTCTCTCTCTCTCTCTCTCTCTCTCTCTCTCTCTCTCTCTCTCTCTCTCTCTCTCTCTCTCTCTCTCTCTCTCTCTCTCTCTCTCTCTCTCTCTCACTTCGTTTGCCAGTTCAAATATATATCATAAACGATTACAGGTTTGAACATATATTTCTACGAATTAAACACTCCTATTTGAAATGTTTATATTTTATCACTGGTGATGTAAATGAAATTTCGTATACAAATGCATATGTCTAAATACAACCGTGTGTCTGTTCTTTTATTATTATTATATTTTGCGTGTGTTTCTGACCATTTTAAATAAAAAGAGCATTCTTATTTCGTTGGTTCACATTTAAATACAGAGAAAAACAGAAAAGAAATAAAACTTGACAAATGTTGTGCTTTTCCAAAAATACAAAACCGTGAGTAAATTAAGTTTTCTGTTATATTTGAAAAGTAAAAAGTATAAAATTTACCTGGTCTAACTCGTACTCTCTGAGCCCCTATACAACACAAGATGAAGAAAAACAGGGCCAAACAGTTTAAATGCAACATCGCTGCGTCCTTTCTCTAACAGCAAACATTTAAATCTCTACCGCGCTCCCTTTTCTGATAGCCAAATGGCAACAAAGACACTTCATTAAAATCCCTTGTCAAAATAACGCGCAATTAAAGTCCGAGGAGAGAAACTAGGTGTGCAATGTGATACGACGTGCAGCGTCGCGTTCTTTACCGCTAAACACCTGATAACAATTGCCACGTCTTTTGGTCACTGTGTCCGGATTGCGGAGAATTTCTTTTGCAATTGTTTCCAGACCACATTAATTCTTGCTGGTGACAGGGCGTGTACAGTTTCTGTGAGACTTGGTAGCTGGCGGGACTGGCATTGTTGTAGAGAAATAAATGTATTTGTTGCATTTCATAACAACGTTACATATATGCTGACTGCATTAAAATATCAAGTGAAAAAAACCCAACACTTTAGGAATTGTTGTTAAATTTGAGAACTGTTGTTGTCAGGAGAAATGATGTTTTAAATTTTTGTTGCATAACAATATTAATTGTTTTTAATCCCATAAAAAATATCACTGAGTGCATATATGTCAGTTGGCGAATTTGCGCCCGTGCATGTGTATGCCTGTATGTGAGAGAAAGCGAAAGAGAGTAAAATAAAAGAGAGAGAGAGAGAGAGAGAGAGAGAGAGAGAGAGAGAGAGAGAGAGAGAGAGAGAGAGAGAGAGAGAGAGAGAGAGAGAGAGAGAGATGGAGAGAGAGGAATACAAAATGTACTTAGTAGATATGGTGATATCAACAACAAAAAAAAAATAAATAAAAAAAAACAATAAATAAAAATAAATAAATAAATAAATAAATAAATAAAAAAATAAAAATAAATAAAAGAATTGAAAATAAACGATACAATATTTTGTGAACAGTTTAATCTGTAATGATAGATTATAAAAAGGTATCGAAAAGAAACACTGAAGTTTGAACCCTCATATAAATAATGTTTATATGTAATCTTTTCTACATATTGCACACTGGTTCTCAATATACAACTTAAAGTAAACCAATGAAACGATACAAAATACACATATATACGAACTGAACCTAGTCTGTACATTTATTGTCAAACTAAGTCATTTTCGTTACTATTAAAACAGAAGCGAAATTTATTTCAGTGGTAGAATCAGCTATTTCTCGTTCAAGCCAGTTCACACTACAGTTGATCATGTGTCTGGGATGTGCATATATAAGATGCTTTCTACTAATCAGAAAGTGTAACCCACTAAATGACAGCAAAAGTTCCCTCTTGTCTGATTAGTCCTTAACGCCATGTCCAACGCCATATAATAAGTTAAAAAAAAAAAAAAAAAAAAAAAAGAAACACAACATTTTTTGGTTTTATTATTATTTTACAAGGTTAAAATATTGTTTTATACAGCATTTTCTTCGATGTCAATTTTCACTGCCCCGGCTGGAACGACATAATTCAGCTTGGCCCAGAACCATTTGTCACGAACGTCCAAATAAGTGTGCGTTCTTAAATAAGCTTTAAGGTCGTCGTCCATTTTATTTCTTTCTACGTCTCCTTTCAATAAGATGATGAGTTTATTGCTGCGAGCATGAAGCAGGGTTCTATGGGCTTCTTGAAATTCAAGCATGCACCACTCACTCTGCAGAAAATCGTTCGTCAGCAGTAGCAGGGTACAGCGACTGCTTGAGATCGCCCATAAGATATTTTCCACCACAGAAGAACCTACGGGAAAGTCTCTGTAGTGAACACAGAGTTTTCGTTCGTACTGCGGCCCTTCCAAAGTCTTCACAAGATTATTTACGATCCACATATGATCTTTGTCACTGTACGAAACAAAAGCATCAAATTCTTTTTCGTCATTGTCAAATCTAAAATTGTCAAAAGGGCGCCACCTGAATCGTGTATAAAGCACGACTCGAATTTCTAGACGATATTTATACACAAGTGCAACTGCAAGAGCCGCCAAAACTATAAGACACGAAAATATGATTACCAAGTAAAGAAAGCTGATGACACTACATCTGAAGTCTGACGAAGAAATGTCATAGATGGGTTTTGATTCACCTCTGTATGTTTGACACGTAATGTTGATATAAAACTCTGTTGCATTCTTATGTTCCTTCAGCCATTTTGGAAACCATGTAGTGTTACAATGACACTGCCACGGATTTCCGTGAAGAGTCAGAGACTTTAGATTATCAAATGAAATGGTTGCTATTTCCTTTGGTAATTGTGACAACGAATTGTCGTGTAGATGAAGTACATGTATGTTCCGCATCGCTGAAATCGCAGATGCAGTTATTGTACGAACAGACGCATTCGATGCGTGCAACTCACTTAGAGATGAAAGGTAATTCCTGTATTCAAACGTCTCTAAACCATAACTATTATCGAGTATAAAAACAACAGGGAGAGTTACTGCCCTTGTGGGAAACCGCAATGGCAGACGCTGTGTTATGGTACGACTGCAGTTTATCACAAGCTGAAGGTTATTGTTGTCTTCAAAGCATACACAGCTCTGAGGACAGTCTTCGACTACTGGACACTGCGTTGTCATGTCAACGTTTAATATTGGCATGGATCGTTTTCTTAGTGGCTGGAAACACTTTGCGCTGTTTACATCGATATAAGGCTGAACTAAACTATTATCCGTCTCAAAATATTTCTGTACGTTCTTCAGAGCCACGAAATTGAGATACGCCGTTCTGTTTAATTCTTCCATGAACTGATGAAATGATTTCATTTTACAATCACACACAAATGGATTATTTGCAATGCTGATCTTCGTAAGTCGAGGACTGATATAGTTTGTGTCGTGAAAAGGAGGATATCGAAGATGGTTGTGAGTTAGATCCATGTTAACGATGTTCGTACTGACGGGTCCTTGGTCAAACGTAACTTCAGTCAGTTTATTATTACTTAAATTTGCGTATTTTAAAATGAACTGCTTTTTAAAAGTTCCTCGGCCCAAATCAGCTATCCGATTGTAAGTAAGGTCTAACCATTTTAGTAGTTGTAGATTATCGAACACACCATTTGGTAGGGTTGTGATTCTGTTGTGACTTAGATCCAAAGCCATAACATTTGATTCATAAAACTTACCAAGACTGGTAATGCTGTTATTTTTTAAATTTAAAAACTGGATACTGGAATGTGAATTATTAGAACTTTCTTCAAATAACTCGGACATTTCTTCAATATTATTGTTAGCCAGACAGAGATGAGAAAGATTTAAATGTTTTGAAGAAAGAATGCACGACGGAATACGCTTTAAAGCGTTGTTGGCTAAGTATATAGTTTCCATCACTGTGCCACCGATTTTAATAGAGCAATCGTAATCAGTTAAGAAATTGCCCTCGAGATTTAAGAACGTTAATCTTGGAAGATTATGTACAGTCCATCTCCATGGTATACTATCAAGTGAACTATTTGTTACTGACAGTGCTACCAACATCCATGGAGTACTGAACTCTATTTCTTCGGTGGCAGAAGGGTTAACTCTATCTAAATGAACAATCCACGTAAAAGCTGATAACGTTATACGAGTTACAGTGTGTATGGTGCAGTTGACAATTCGAATGTTGTAGATTGGTCTCAGTCTGTCTGTGAGATCCCAGACAAGAGTCGCGTTGTCTGTACAGGTCAGATCCAAAGAAATTTGTCGAGTTAGACTCTTCTCTACAATTTTCTTTAAAGAAAATGTTTCCTTTCTGATACACATAATTTCCGTCAAGAACGTGTAGTTTAAAAAAATGGCCCCAAGAAAGTTCCCCGACAACAGCTCTTTGCTTTGAGCAGCTATACTGGGTCTCATGTGGCTGCCAAGCTGTGGGGCAATGGAGTCAACGTAGTTGTTGAGCAGAGTTGCGAGGTTGATGCGGGTACAACTGCAGTCGTGAGGACAAAACGATTCATTTGTGGCGGTTGTTTTCTTCCATATGTTTAGCCAGTCGTTAAATGAGGTCATCTGACAGAACTGAGCGTTAAATAGTAGCATTGTTATACCAATGTGTCTGAACAGAACGTGCATTTTCTGAAATAATAATAATAATAATAATAATAATAATAATAATAATAATAATAATAATAATAATTTAATGGAGCAGTAGTAGTAGAGTTATTACTGTATAGTAAAATAACTTTAACAGAAACTACAGTGGTAGGAATAGTAAAATAACATTGTATAGTAGTAGTAATAATGCATAGTAATAACATAGTGAATCAGTATCAAAAGTAAACTATAGTAGTAGTTCTAGTACTATTTACAGTATAATATAGTAGAGTGTAGTATTATAAGTAGCAATAGTTGCAGTAGTAATAGTAGCACAAGTAGTAATAACAGTCGTTGTAAAAGTAGTAGTATTTCAAAATTAGTATTAATAATTTAAATAAATCAAGAACAAGTAAATACATATTTGAAAATTACGTATATATATTATCGATTATTTTGTATTAACAAGGCTATATAATTATAATATTTAAATTAACATTAATACAGTTTTTGTTTTGACTGACAGATCGCATTTGTATACACATGCTTAGAAATAATATTTAACTAATTTGCATTTACACCTAGTTCGACAACTCGTAATTTGTATTTTATGTTTATACATCCATGAACGCTGCTCCGTTCTCATAGTCCAGCATGTAGTGCATGAAATTGTTTGTTAAATATGACAGTATTGTGACATTAACCAAATATAACTGTGGAAAATGGTATTACTATGGCATCTCTATGTTGCTGAATCGATAGCTAGATGTATAAATACCGACACAGAAATGTAGATAGAGAGATAGATGGATATACATGTAGATAGATAGATAGATAGATAGATAGACAGACAGACAGACAGACAAACAGGTAGATAGACATACAGATAGATGGATAGATAGACACAGGCAGACAAATGAAGATAACAACTTACTTATAACGTGTGTGTATGTAATTAAAAAAAAAAAAAAACAAATAATGTTTTTCTTCATTCAGTTAAATAATAGTTAGATAGACAGAAACACAGGCAGACAGATGAAGATAACATGCAAAGAACTTACTTATAACGTGTGCGAGTGTATGTGTGTATTTAATATAAGCATGAAAATAAATTATGTTTTCTTTAAACAGTTATTTCAGAATTAAAACCGTTCATATGGTAACACATTTAAGTAGCGTTAAAGAGTTCTTCAGTCAGTCAGTGACATACAACAACTTATTTCAGTCAGTTACAGTGATTTACAATCATTTCGTGGAGTTCTTCGTTATTGTCTTCGTGATCTTTCTGATCAGGTACATTTAACGGGTCTGGGAGACAGAAGAAAAGTTTCTGCCAAAACCATCTGTCATCCCGAAACAGATAAGTGTTTCCTTTCAGGTACACGCTCAGTTCAGGAAACTGGTCAGCCTTAGGCACGTCTTCCATGAGGATTACGACAAGTTTACGTGACTCCTCTTTAATCAACTCGTGATAGGCTTTTGAAACTCAAACACGCACCACTCACTGGCAACGTATTCCTTCGAGAGGATAACTACACAACAACGACTTTCGTCTACAGCGTTCTGGATATTATCCACAACTGCAGATCCAACTTGGAAGTCTCGGTAATGAACGCAAACCCGGTATTTCCGATCGTTGGTTTCCAGTCTGGGCATTAATGTGTGAACCACCCAGCCTTCGTCTTGGTGTGAGTAAGACACAAAAACATCGTACTTGTATTCGATGTTACCTTGTTGTTTTCTGTCGAACGGTCGTGCGTGAAACCTAGCATGAATAAACACTTGTGTTTCGAATCTAAATTTATAAGCTACCGGAATTAAAATTACGGCTAACAAGGCCAGAATTCCAAGAGGTATAACTATTTCTAGGTAAGATTTAGGCTTACAGTCTAGATCAGATATATCAATGTTGATCAGTGGTACTCCTTTATATGCATCGTTAAAACATGTAATTTTATTATAGTCTGGTAAATTTTGTTTATTTTCTTTCAACCAGTTAATCATCCATACAGAATTACAGTCGCAAACCCAAGGATTTCCTTTCAGATATATTGCCATTGTGGACAAGTTGAAATGCTTAAAACATTTCGGGAGATATTTTATCTTATTGTATGAAATGTCCAACATATTTAAATGGTTCCACAGCTCGCATACCGATGAATCGATATATTCCAAGGCATTTCTGGATATGTTTAATTTCTCAGCTCGAGTGAAGTATTCTCGTGTAGAAATATCACGAATTTCATTTCCATCATAGAACAGCAGCAGACGACCAACGGGCATGGCAACCGGAAATGACGTCATCTTTAGGCAGCGTACTTCCGTCATATTGTTTGTTACGTTTAACCAGCAATCACAATGCTTGGGGCAGTCCTTCACAACAGGACAAGAATTTGAAAATTTAAGACTTAATAACGTATGGTTGTATAAAGACTTTGGTCTGTAACATCTATAGTTCTCGAGATGACTAAACTGTATTTTATATTTTTTGTTCAGTGCATTATTTTGAATATGATGCTTGAATTTCCCCGCATTACAGTCACAGTAATATGGATTATTTCCAGCGTTAACGACGTGCGCGACGACAATGTCATAATCATCGCGGTAAAATGGGGGATAAACAAGCCTGTTGTCCTGAAGGTTTATATCAGCGTGAGAAATCGGACTTTGCAACTCAGAGAACTCTTCTATCATGTTGTGACTTAAGTTGAGAAAGTGTAAATAAAAGAACGCTTTGAATATGCCAACAGGCGTTTTCACAATTAGGTTCCAGCTTAGATCCAAATAGACTAACTGAGATAGACGATTAAAGGCTAACTTACTGAGGTATTCTATTTTATTATGTGACAAATCTAAAAGTTCCAATTTCATGTAAGAAAACATTCTAATATAGTTAATCATGTTATGGTCCAAACTGAGATATGTTAGGTTTGTGGCGGGTACAATTCGCGGATAAAACAACACTGAAATATTACTAATTCTGTTTCTTGACAGTAACAAATTGCTCACATTTGGCGTGAGAAGACATGAAGATATTTCTCTCAAATGATTATCTGTGATCGATATCAATGTTAAATTCGTTGAGCCCATCATGAAAGAACAATCTGTTTCTTTTATCTCATTGTTCTCAAAGTAAATGGTCGCTAACCTTGCTTTAGTATGATTCGTAATTTCGGGATGTCCATTCAAAGGTGTGTTATAGACGTACAACGTATGAAGCTTGTTTAAGTTGGAAATAGAAATGTTACTGAGCCATGCAAGAGTTGAGTTATCGATAGTGACACCAACAATTCCCACCTTGTCAAATGTACTTTTTATGTATTCAGGGGTTCGTATCGTACAGTTGACAAATGATATAAAACTGGTTTCCAAAAGCATGTTAACACTAGTTATCATTATTTCACCACCGTCTGAACAAACAAAACTAACATTAGATGAGGAAATCCCTTTACTTAAGGCTAGATGTTTAAAGTTACCGTCGATAATCAGTTGTCTGTTGCTGTTTATTCGGCACAAAACTTCTTTGAAAAATTGACTCTTCGATCTACTGATAACTTTCTCTAGAGACGGCTTTGCTTTGATTTTCTGTTTTGCTATTGCCTCTCCTAATTCGTACCAGTTGTATTTCTTGCTAATTTCTGGATTTAAAAGCAGCATTACTTGTCTAATAGCTTTCTCCCAGAAAGACATCTGTTTGCAAATACAAATCTGAGGGCAAGGTATACTTTCGTTAAAAACTGTTTCCGTTGTTGTAAGAACTGCTGGCAAGTGTGTAAGTGAAGATACTGTAGTAGTGTTATTTTCAATATTGCTTTTAAAAATAATATCTGACGAATATGAAGTTCCAACTGTTGTTAATTCAGAAACACTGCTAGAGTCATTTGCTGCTCCGTTTGGTGTATGCGACTGGGTTGTGCCTTCGTCAGTTTGTGGTTGGTGTGTTCTTTCTTCAGAAGTGAACATCTCCTTTTCCTTCTTACCACTCAGTTCATATCTGTACCTCAACGTGTGTTCATTTGAAAACCCAGAAGTTTTCTTCGTTTCAGTTACAGAATCAGTCATTGTGAAAGGATCAGAAGTTATCCTCGGTTCACCGAAATCACTGTCTTCTTTAGGTTTATCACTTCGCTCTGTAGATGAATCAAACTGGGCATCAGGTGGCTCATTTGTGACTGAAATAAAGTATCTACGTGTCGTTCCTCTGTTTGATAATGGTTTGTGTGATCCCAGTAATGAAAACTTAAAGGTGGAAATTAAAATTAAAATAGCCATGTTTCTATCAACGATCATGATTTTTTTAATTTTTTTTTTAATTAAAACCAGGCTATTTTACTTTTATTGCAGTTCAGACCGATGTACCTATTTTTGTTCTTCTCACCACTTTTAATCGCTGAAAACAAAAGTTGTCCATTTTAATAAAGTTGGATTGGAATTTCTTACTGGAAAGATTATTATTAATTTTACATACTGTTCAATACCCGTGTGTGTGTGTGTGTGTGTGTGTGTGTGTGTGTGTGTGTGTGTGTGTGTGTGTGTGAACTAAATTTTAACAGTTACAAATACCTCGTTATACTGTCGCATCAGTGGATTATTATTACTATGGAAAACTTTCCGTTTAAGTGAGATCCATAAAAATCAGATAACACACAACACAGAGTAAAGAAATACCAACGTTAAGTGTGCAAACATAAACATTTCTACTGCATGTCCTACCATAAATAACCTACATCTGTGCTTCTGTGAACAGGAAACATATAATGTTACTACTACTGTACATGCAACTCTATCAATACTGAGGCAAGAAAAACCTGCTGACAGTATTTAACATAACCAACCAATATCTATATTTAAAAACAGTAGTTTACTACTGTAGTACTATAGTAGTCGTAATAGCAATAGTAGTAATAGGCCTTTTAGTATTAGTAACAGAAAAGTGTATATTTAAATATTGTTTGTTTTATACATAAACATTAACGATATTACTATGAATTGTACTATACGGTTCCGAAAATGTACACAACCGTTTATATATATATATATATATATATTAAAATAAAAAGAAAAGTAAAAGGGCACATTTCAATTATGTGATGAAGTTCAAAATCCAGTAGAAAAAACAAGGTTCAAATTACATTTATGCTAATTTTTTTTATAAAATTAAACAGTGTTTAATATATAACTGAACGCTCTCCTTTGATTATGTTACTACAATATAACAGAATATAGCAAAACGGTTTTACTTACGCTAAGTTTGCTTATTTTTCGTGTTGTTAATTCAGTTAATAGAGCACGCGCTGCGGTCCCGGATCTAATGAAACGGATAAAAGGATCGGCTCTCTCCCGTTTGCCTTCAAAACGGATGCGGTATCTCAGATACGGGGGGTGGGGGGTGAGGGATTTAGAATTTCACAAAATTGGACATTATCGCGCTGAGGATATGATTTTAAAGAGTTCTAAAATAATAATAATAATAATAATAATAATAATAATAATAATAATAATAATAATAATAATCATAATCATAGAAGAAGAAGAAATAATAGATAAATAAAATAGTCTCATTAACTACTTTGTATAACTTTATCTGAAACAATATTCCGTAAATTAGACTTATAATAATAACATCAATAACAACAACAACAACAATAATAATAATAATAATAATAATAATAATAATAATAATAATAATAATAATAATAATAATAAACGTCACAAAAGAGTTTAGGGCGGACAACCGCGTGTTGTCCGTTTTTCCGTGATAAAAATTCTAAATGACAAGAGATACATATTCGTACATTGCGGATGTTTTCGTTTTCATTTTAATATAACATCCACTGCATGTGTAATATATTTTAAGGAGTAAAAATTTTATGTGTGCATGATTATAATATTGCATGTATTTATTATCTCGCCTTTTTTGTTCAGCTGAGTCAAAGACTACATATGTGCTTATTTTTTGTTTGTTAAACAATTTCTTTTATTTGCTTTGTTCAAGACGAATTTCTCCATATCAGCTTTATTAAGTGAAATGTTTATAACTGCTACAGTTTGTGTCTGCGCGTGCATGTGTATATGTGTGTGTGTGCCCGTATGCCTATGTGCCCATGTTTGTGTTTGTTTGGGTGCTCATATATCTTTAGTTCATTTAAAAATATTAAGACTACACTAAAAATGTGTTTAATCTGAAAAACTATCAAAATAAAGTAAATATATAAATAAAATTTAAAAGAAGAAAAGAAAGGAAAAGTTTTATTTACATTTCAGATAAAAATATAGATATTTCTACGTCTATGTACACCTACACACCCTTTCTTTTGACTATATTTTTTTCTGGAAAAGCCTGTAAATCATTTGTAATGATTCTGTTCTGTACATAAATTCATAGTTAATCACAACTCAAAAACATCATCCTCTTTCTTAAAAATAAATAAAACATGCCTTTAATATGAAGATAGGTAAAATAATTAAGACAGCTCGGCAAATATGATAAGCACTTATTACAGTATTATAATTAAATGAAATAAAGTTATCAATCTGTACAAATTTCATAATGCACCATTTGTGAAATTTATAGACAAACGTACATGACATCTACCTACATACACTTTAAATATGTAATATATACATAATTTCTGAAATATTAGTTATAATAAATTAGCTTTCAAAACAGTTCATTAAAAATTCTGTACAAATATAGATACACACTCGATTTGTGCATGCTGACGTACATTTTTTAAACTGAGGCTAAAATTAGCATTGGGTATTGAAATTCCAACCCCCACCATTCCAGTAAACTGGCTGGCCACATGTAAAACTGTGAGCCCTGTCCTCTCCTTAAATTGTTTACACTGCAGCATTTCGTGCACGAGTTCTTCATGCTACACGTGTACTCAGTATTTCACTGAAATAATTATATTTCTCCTCTGATCCCATGACAAACATAGTGCATGTTAATTAATCACTGTGTCAGATATAGAATATATCATACATGGGATAGCATGCTTAGTCCACAATACCCTGTAGTATCACAGATTAAATATATAATTTGTAACAATGCTGTTGAATTAATTCATTTACAAATCTTTATAAAAAAAGACATGCTTGCTTTATAAATTATGTAACCTGACAACTCACAAATTGGTAAAGTGGTAAGATAAAGTTATATAATAAAATTCGAAGCCTTTGAGCAATTCATGAATTGGCTAATAAAACAAAATGTTATCCATTAATTAAAATATTTTGCTATTTTTTTTTAAAGAGCCAGAGAATAAAATGTAGTTTGAGAATTGATGCAACTTGAGTCATTTCATGAAACAAACTCTTTGCTATGTGAGAAAATGTATGTTCTTGTCAATTAAAAATAATAAGGTGTACTATCATGTGACCATGCTTCAACTGATATTAACATAACATGCAGAAGCATTAATACATGTCAGTATTTGTGTTTTAACGGTTTTAGCTGTATTTTTTATTGTTGCCAGCTTTTTCTTTTTTTTCCCCAGACACACAACTAGACCATGTTCTCTGTCCTTCCTTCTCTCACTGTATCTACATACAAACACACAAGACAATCATTTCATGTTCCTGTAGCAAGAAGACAAGATGTAACAGAACGTTACTGTTACAGTTAGAATTTTATCACCTTTTGTTGACAGATGATTGTGACAGTGCTGTAGATGGATTGTCTGAAAAGCAAAAAATAAAAAGTTTAAAAAATCAATTTAGTCTTCCTTTGTATGAGATAAAAATATATAAAACAGGGTTAAAAATTAAGAAATAGCATATTTTCTATTAACACTGAGAAACAAAAATTAAGAAAGCTGAAATATTTGACATTTTTAAACTCTAAACATTGTTTATATTGTTTCAACTGTCCTTATGTCTATTATTAGAATTATATGTATGTAACATGTATAAGCTGGCATTGTCATACAAGTAACTAGAATGTTGTTGTTTTGTTTTTTTGTGTTTTTTTTAACAAATGTATAGATACAAACCTGAATTTTGTTTTGCAGATATGTTATGAGAACCATTTTTCACTGAATGTAGATGGTGTTGGTCGTTTGCTCCTATATGGTACTTTTCACTTAGCATGTCAATAAAGTGATCATCTGAGCTACATGAAGACATGTGCACATCACTTTCATACATTATGCTTTCGCTTTCAGTTCTGTGCGGAACTCCTACAGTTTTGTCATTCTTAACATGCATCTTCTGCAACATCCGATGATTCTTTTCAAATGGACTTAACTGAGAAGATGGTTTGGCTGGAGACTTCCCATCCAAGAGAACACCGCCTTTCAGTGGTACAAATGAGTCATCAAGAGAGGAAGGTCCATCAGAGACCTCAAATTCATCTAGTTGTGAAATATCTTGTCCAGTTCTTCTGAATGCACTGTGAGATGCTGAATGTTCATTATTGTGACTCTTTGGTTCAAACGGAGAGAAAGAAACAAGTTTTGCAGATGAAACCTCTTCAGGAAATTTCGCTTTGTGAAACTGGCCTGAATCAGAACTAAACGGATTGCTGTTTGTTGTTCTGTATTTGTCGTCATTAAACTGTGATGACTTCACAGCAAAAAGCTCATCCAGTGAACTCAGCAGCGCAGACTGGGAGCTCTCGCTTCTCACTGCTGAATCAAGTGAATGATTTTCAGGAGGAGACTGTGGACTCTGATCATCACTCTGCACAGGTGAGACTGGTGAATGATTTGAAAGAGGAGACTGGAAGCTTCTGTCATCCCTTCTGATAGATGGATCTGTTATGTCAGCCAAACCTGCAGTGTGTGATTCTGTTGGCTGTAAATCTTCATCTTGTGATCTGTTCATCTGTCTGACTGTAGCTAGCTGAGTCTGACCACCAGAAGCTCCAAACACAGGTGTTAAGTAGTCCTCACTGTCAGACTGCCATTCTCTCAGCTCACCTTCAAGATCATCATCAAAAGCTGGAAATTCTTCTTTCTCTAGCTCGTAGTCTAGTTTCAAATCACTGAAAAGTGTCTGAAAACTGGAATTTGCACCATCTGCTTTTCTAATTTTGGATTCTGATGTAAAAACACCAAACCCAGGATACGTCTTGTTTTCCATACCCAAATCTGTCTGTAGCACTTTAGTTCTCTGAGTCTCTGAGCTTTCAGACAGTTCAACAACAGCAGCACTGTTGTTTGCTTCAGTGTCTACACCATCTTCATTCAGCTCACCTCTTAATTCTGGAGAAACTGCTAAATAAATATATTCAAAAAAATAAATAATTATTTAAAACATTAGTGAAATTTTAAGAAAGTAGATATTAAAGTTTTACAAATCTTCTTCATATAATAATCTCAGAAGATAGCTATTCACTAACTGGAAGTCAATTTACAGATTACATTTATGCTCAAAAAAGTGTACCATTATTTTTACTAAATTGACTAAAGCAGCATTGGCCAAAAACAAAATGTACATAAATTACGTACATTACATACATTTTATATATCTACAAACACACACACATCTGTATGTGTGTTTCATTAGACTGCTGAAATATATTCTAAAATAAGAATATTAATAAAAATTTAAGTTAAGAAATGACTCTGAGTACTTCATGATGGAAACATGTTAGATATTAATATTTATTAGCCACCTGTGTAGTATCAAGGAGATATCAGATTAATAACAAAATGAAAAATACCTGCTGTCCTCTCAGGTTGTGTATCTTCAGTCATAGTGAGCTGTTTGCGTGCGGTCCTGTTGTGCTTGTCGTGATCTTCCACTGCCTCACGAAACAGTTTGCGTAACTGAGGCTCCAGGGGGCTTCTTGCAATGCGATCTTTTGATACAAATGCATCCTGGCCTGAAATATGTTACGTATTAAATAAAATTTACAATACTGTTAGAAAACAATTCATGTTCAAAATCATTTGTATAACTGAATTTTTTTTAATCAAATCCAAAGAAACAGTTATTTATTGTGTAATAAAGGAAATTATTCTTCAGTTAAAATGTATAAAATATTAATAATTGTTTTAATTAAAGAAAATAGAAAATGGAAAAAAAAAGGAAAACACTCATGTTTTACAAGATTATTATTTAGTTAGAATTTTGGATTTAAGCATTTTTGAATGTAACTGGTATAAAAAAAATTAAAAATTATCTTATATCTAAATCTTTCCTTTATCTTACGATAAAAAAAATAAATAAATAAAAAGTAAAAATAAAAATAATAATATATAAAAGAAATAAAAAGTTAGGTAAATGTAGTTAGGTAAATGTTTAATAAATCACTTCACTTTTAACATTGGCTAAACAACTATTTAAGAACTTAGGAATAACAATAAATGTAACAAATAAATATTTGTAAAAGTTTTTTTTATATATAATTTACAGAAAGTTTAGAATATTCTTAAAAACTGATTTCAGACTATTAACCCGTAACCACCTTAAAAAGATGAAGCCATTTACCATGATATTTAAAATGTCTTGAAAAAAATCATTAAAAATCATATTAAACAATTTCTGAGAAAAAATAAAGAAAACTGTAAAAAATGTATAAAAGTAATATAAATAAATAAATAAAGAAAGAAATAAAGAAAGGAATAGAAATAAAAAGTAAAAATGAAGCAAATCTTAGTAATGAAATGGTAGGGGTTTTTTTTTCGATAGGGAGACGCGAGGAATGAAAATGCATTATGAAAGAATCTAATAAAACAGAACACTCAGCTTTTACTTATTAAATTAACAGATGTTATGTCAACCCAACTCACTTATAGCAGCACAAGGATTTTCCAGATTTATGTCCATAAGAGTGGAGATTTCAGGAGGAGATAACCCAGACCGACGCAGACTTTCTTCCAACCTAGAAACTTCAGCTTTTAAATCAGCTTCCTGCTGCATTACAGCAGAGACTATCTGCAAAACAATGCACTTGTATTAACGTATGCTTCTGTACTGTCAGATGTGTCTGTCTCTCTGCATGCACGTACGTGTGTGTGTGTGTGTGTGTGTTATTTATGCAAGGTGAAAAGTGTAGGAAAAAAAAAAACTGCTGAGTTACTGCCAAAGCATTCCACTTCTTCCAGCATCTGTCAATTGTAAGTTTTACAACTATACTTATTGTCACTACTTCACTCAGTATCTCTCTCTCACAGAACACAGATTTTTCAGTCTGATTAATGATTTAAAAATACAAGAAAAAAATCCTAATGGCTATTAAATGAAAAGATCTTTATAAAACAAAAAATAACAACCACAATAATAATTAACAACAGAAAAATCACGTAAAAAGAAAAGGCATTTGTTGTTACTATTTGTTTTAATTCTCACCTTTTCTGCAAGAATATCATGTGCATTTGAAATGACTCGCTGTGATGGAGTCAGACGTCCTTGTTGTGATGTATCTTTGTGATTAACAGACGTTCTGTTTGGCGTTGAAGGAGGTGATGGCAATTTTGAAGGTGTTGCTGTTGGTGTTTTATCATTAACAGAGACTCTACTGTTTTCACCTAATGCTAGCTGTGTGGTGTCATCAACAGAATGTCTTCTAACAGGTTTGTGTTGCCATGACCCTGACTGTTTGTAACTAAAAGTCTTACATGGAGTACTGTCTTCTCGTTCTACTTCAAGTGTGTCGAGCCCAGCTACTGAATTCTGATTTAAAAACAAGTCCAGGGTGATTAAATTAAAAAGAATATAAATAAAAAATGAAGAATAGTATCTGAAGCAATGTTCTAGACTAGTTAAAACTATAACATTTGTTAAACACATTTGAAGTCCATGCATTAGTTTAGAAAGTGGTATTCTAATTTTAAATTTAAGTTTCAAATTGTATAATGAAAATAACTGAAACCCAGTCAGAAAATCATTCTGGTTTTTTTCAAATTAAGAATAAAAACATAATCCAAACATAACATTGATATACATCAATAGTTTTTAACATGAAATGTAACAGAAAAAATATATAAATAAAATTAATAAAAAAGATTCTACATACATATAAAGTTAAAAAACGAATTTCAAATAAAAGTAAACATATCCATGTCTACTACAGTTTTCAAGCAACAGTAACGAATATTTACATTATTAGATGATAAATCAGATGCTGAACCAGTACGTCTTTTGGGTATATTTCTATCAGTTTTCAGTGGAACATCTCTCATCTGCTGTGACTTTACTGATTGAGGAACATCTCTCACCTGATGTGTCTGCACTGATTGAGGTACCTTTGTCTTCTTTATGGGATTGGTCAGTTTCACTTTGTTCTTTAAACTGGCCATTCGTCTTTCATTCATGAATTGATCCACCTGATTTCTATTTCAGAATGAAAAAAAAAGTATTTTAAAACAACTGAAGGAATTAATAAATGAAATGATTATCACAAATTTATTACTTGACTGTCAGAATTTATTATCAGTAAGTACTGATCTCTAGGTACAATTAAAACAATATCTTTTTCAACATAAACCAAATAATCAAATATATTTAAGTTAATTCATTAACACAGGCATTAGGATTCTAATTATAAAACAGTATATCAATGCTACAAAGATAGCAGATTTTATTTTCTTCCTATAAAAATAAATAGATCATTTAGATGGAAATTAAAACTGATATATGTAGATTTAAAATTGTAGTGCTGGTTTTTTGTTGTGTTGTGTTGTGAAAGTCCAGTGATAAAGATTCCTATGTATTCTTTTAAACTGTGCACTGAATAAGAGCTATAACATGAAAATGTCAATAGTTCAGTTTTATAACATTCTGTTGCTACCTGTTTTCAGCAGAAGGTAAGCCCTGCATTGCTAGTTTGGGAGCATAAACAGGACTCCCCTGAAACAATCGGCGTGACCCTTTTCTTGCTGACTGGGCAACTGTTTCCAGGATACTCGCAGCTGCTTCAGGTGTAGTATCTGGAAAAACAAAACATTTAAATCAAAACATTTATATAAAATAATAACAACAACATCTATCCACACCCCACAAAATAGAAACTACAACACAAATTATGCCAGAAACATCTTTCTGGACTGAACAGTAAGTGAATATCTGACAACACCTAAAGATAAAATTACAACATTCATTATATGTCATACTGTGTTAATATATGAACAAGTTAATAAATCAGCATAAAACTAATACTAGAAGTTTTGGTGAAAGTCAAAAATGGCCATAAATATATTTTTAAAATGTTATTTTATTTAAAACTTGCTAATAATAAAGTATGAAAAAAAAAAAAAAATGACTGTAAGGTCAATATATTCTTTCTTCGTTTTTAAAGACACAAAATGTAAAAGAACACATCTAAAACACACACACACTTAAATTTTATTATTTGAAAAGAGTGTTTTCCAGCAACAGTTAAAACAATTTAAAGGATAAAATATATATATTTAGGATATTTCTGTCTTTTCACTAGAGATTTTCTTAGGCTTGAAATATTTGTGGTATTAATATTAAAGAGACATGATAAATTTTTAATATTATGGGGTTGTTTTCTTTTAGTAGTTTTACTTATGAAATACCTTTTTCTGGCTGCTGTGAGAAAGCAGTGATTCCTAAGTCAACATCGGCAGACTGTTCTACTGGAGTGAACGACATTGCTGGTGATGGAGTGGTAAGTCCAAAGCCCAATCTCTGTTAGCAACAAACACAAAAACATTTGAAGAAAATCGTCTTTCCATACAGAACAGCAGCATATTCTGATTTTTATATATTTACATTATGTTTGTTCTTATCTTTAATCTAATCATATAGAGTACACTGTTTGCATTTAATTACAAATACTTTTCTTTTTCTTTTGTGCTCCACTTAGAACTGCGACACAAACATATTAACTGTTTGTCATTATTATTATTATTATTATTATTATTGCTTGAATTTACAGATTATTATTAGTTATGAATTGCAAATTGTACACAAATACATACATATTTCTATCAATTTAGTTAATATACATATATATTATAACCAAACCAAAACAAATATACCAAAAATAAACATAAAAATAAAAATATAAAAATTAGAAATTTTAAAGTTAACTTGAAAAAGAAAACAAATAATATTATAACCATGCAATAAATAATTAACCTAAAAATAAAACTTCTTTAAAACTTTAAATTGGCAAGATGAAAAAATTGCTTTTATTTTACTTTATTTTTAAATTACAAGTTTTTAAATGTATTTGTAATAAGACCTATAGGTTCTTTTAAGACATCATAATTATTAAATTATCTTTGATGGTATAAAGGAAATAGTCTAAATATATGAATAAATAAAGTTGTGATTTTTAAATTATTATTATTATTATTATTATTATTATTATTATTTTTTATTATTATTATTTTTTTTTTTTTAATTCCCACACCCTCTAATAAAAAGTTTCATATTCCCAAGGTATGATTTTACTGTTTTGGGCAATCTATTATCACTCAGAGTAAAGCAAGACAATAAAATAATCCTGCTATATTTGATGCTGTCATTTTACCCCTGTAAAAGGAATTGTGACACTGTTTATGTTGCATTATTACAAACCTCTGTACTTCTTTCGACAACACAAGAAGTTTACAATGCACAAAAAGAAACATGGCAATGCACAACATACTTTAAACAACTTCTGATGTTGTATTTAGAAGCAGACAGCATAATAAAATATAAAAAATTAAAAAAAAGTATTGTTAAATAAATAAATAAATAATGTAAGAGAACTCAAAAGAATGGAGAATATATTTAGAATATATTTTTCCTACTGATCACCAAAGATACATTTATAAAAAAACAACAACATTTTTTTGAGAAAAAAACAACACATTAAACAAATCAACAACAACAACAAAAATCAAACTTTCCATGGTTCTGGGTTCAAGTCTAAATTTTGTAATCTGTAACAAAGTAAATTTTAAGCTCTAACAGGCAGGAATAATTTTTTATTTTTATTATTTTGTTTAAGCTAGATAAACATTCGTAACAGCTTTTAAGAATTATATTCTGCAAATTCATGGATAATTTCTTTTTGAAAAAGGCAGAGAGATTAATTATAAATGTTAAAATTTAGTTCTTTAAATTTTGACAGTTGTTTGTAGAGGTTCCAGTGCATGCAATAACTGTGAGTAGAAACCCAGTCACAGATATACTTTAAAACTGAGTATTGTTCAATTATAATGAGCCACTAGCTAGAATAGGAGACTGAAACGTACTTTAGACTTGGGAGTTTTCTTTTCAGTGCCTTGATTTTCCAGCTGTTCTCGGAGCTCATCAATCCGACAGAGACATGGTCCTATTTCACTGGTAATCTGCGACCTGTAATGATAAAAAATGGGTATAAATTAAACACAGACAAATGTGCACATAACACAGAAATATTGTTTACATACATAATGTGATATATTTATTATACATATAATGGAAAAAAAAGATGAAAAAAAAGAGAATTATTAAAAATTAACATACAATAACAATATTAATATTGTGTTGCTACAAAAAGTTCCAATCAGATTAAGAATAATCGTAGTTTCCTCTTGAAATAAAAAAATATATTATTAAACATTTTAAAGAAAAAAATCCAAAAATAAATGTTCCACTGAACAGATTAAGAGTAAATCATTTTACATATTTTTTAGAAGATATACCTGAAGGTTTCTGTGTTGGCTAAAGATGCCTGAAGTGTATGAAGCTGTGATCTAACTTTCTCAACTTCATTTTCAAAATTAGGTACACCAGCTGTCAAAACAAAATACACAATAACAATAATAACAATAATAATAATAATAATAATTTTAATAAAACAATGAAGTTAGTGAGAAGTGCATTTTACACAATATTCCATTAACATCTTCATCACAGATTGAAAACAAACATTTAATACTGTCTATGATATGAGTTTAACTATGAAACATATGGAGTATACCCAGGTATATTAAGATTTTAAACATTTATTTTAAATAGTAAAAATAGTAAAACAATTCTAATGGAAGATGAAAAGAACTAGTAAATTAAGATTTATCTACCCTGATGAAGTCTTTCAATGTAGAGATGCAAAGAGAGATTCCAGAGCTGTACGACACTAACAAGATTTAATTTTCCTCCTTCATATATGTTATCAACATGTCGCTGAAATAACAAATTAATAATGCATATATTTGCAACATTATATTACTTATATATACAAAATAACAAAATAAAATACTATTCATAACATTTGATAATAAAATAATCAGAACCCTTTGTATTATTTACAAAGTATGCATAATATTTTAATAATAAAACGCTATGTCACATATACACATAATAGTTACAAACATATTTCATATCAACTGAGGGACATCTTACTAATGCCACACAGTAACATGTTGTCACTCAACATTTAGGATGAACAAGATTAAAAAAAAAAAGGTAATAAATAAATAAATAAATAAACTTATCATACCCTGTGTATTTCCTGCTCACATTCCCTTAATAAAAGATCAGGAACTTTGACACTGAAATTGTTGGAGTCTATCTGGTGCGTCTGAAGTGTCCGATCCAAAATGGATTCAATAATTTCCTTTTCACGAGTTGCTTTGCTGTAATCAGACAGCTGTTTCCACATGTCTTGAACCTGTTAGGAAATCAATGAATAATTCAAAGATAAAAACCACAAATATACAAAAAATAAATAAATAAATGAGTACATTTTTTTTTAAATTACATGAAAACATTTAAAAATGATTAAAACAAAACAAAAAGCTCAGGAGATTTTATTTTTTTATTATACATGAAAAAAACATCACAAACCTTATGAAGTTTCTGTGCTCTTTTGATTGACTGGGAATCGAGTTCAAAAGTACTTGAATTTCGATTCTTTCTTGCATAAGGACTAGAAGAATGAATGGAAAAAAAAACATATGATAAATATATAATTTTTATACACTTTTTAAAAACTGAAAAACAATTTTAACACCATCAAATCATGAAATTTGTACACCTATTTAAATTGTAAGAACAGAATAATACACTGTCACTTTTGTTGATCTAATGATAACATAACCAATGTGTTTCTAAGATCAAACCCAGCAGGGAATGTTTGTAAACACAATTTGAGTTACCTGGATGTTACTTTCTCTGCTGAAATCTGTTGAAGTTCTCTCACTTCTCGCTCCAAATCTCTGATTATCTTAGTTAACTTTCTATGGTCTTTTACTAATTCACTGAAAAAAAATTAAAAAAAAATTAAGATAAAATAAAACCATACTGAAAAATTATTTTTTTGGTGCTTTCAGTTTTTAAAAATTATCTGATTTAAACACTGCTAACTTAAAAAGAGGAGACAAAGTCAAACTGATATGGATTTTAAATTACTTGGTAAAAAAAAGAAGAGATAAAAAAAAAAAAAAAAAATGGAAAGGAGTTAATTCCTTTTTTTTTCTTCTCTAGTTTTCAGTTATATATTAACTTTCTTAACTGACTGGATAAAATAAAAATTAAAGACAAAAATAATTTAATAATCTATATCATTTCTCACATTTCTAATAATTTTATTATAATTATTATAATAAATCAGTAGGTATAAATTATTTTAAAGCTTAGACAGATTAACAGCAACATTAAGAAACCTTTTTTTTCATAAAACATTAAACTAGTCTAATCTGTCAGATATATTTAAATGTTAGAATAAAAAGTTTTGTCAGTATTTTAATTTCTTTTATTTTAAAATATACTTCAATAGTTTCAATTTCTCAAAAACAGTGATCTTGCATTAGAATGTTAAACCATGCTGGTTCTAATTTCACATTTAGAACAACCTACTTAATGTGGGTGTTTCTCTGATCATTAGCTTTAAGTGAGGTGTAGATGCGATCGAGAAAACGCTGTCTGTGTCGAACAGCTCCACACTGGAAAGCTCTGGCTGTTATGTCACCCAGGTGAATGTTCTGACGGTTCAGTGGAGGAAAATGAATCATATCCTTCCCATGAAGTCCTAAAAGTTTTGTTTTTTTAATTAACACTCAATGTCGTAATTATGACTTTATCAAATCTGCAATATCCAGTTAATTTCTTGACAACCGAATATTCAAACTTAATGCTAATTATCTAACAAAATTTAAGTAGCTATTTAAGGATGGATAACAAGAAAAGCCAATGCTGTCCCTCAAATATAAATTAAAATAATCCAAAGTTTATAAATAGCTAACTCCTGTTGTAATCATTAACTGTATCTATATTAGTGGCTATGTATTATTAATTTGAAACAAGTAGTTCAGTGTTTTTGGTAATATTAATAGTTAATATTAACTAAGCTGTTCAATAAATTAACAGAATGAGTTTAAAATAAAAAGATCTTGCATATGCTTATCAGTGTGGCATGAACCTGAAGCAGTCTTAGGAACTAATTTAGTTAAAATGTCAAATTGTCAGGCAGTAATTGTGATTAGATTTAATTATTTTCATTGTAGTTTTTAAGTTATCACTTACCACATTCCTTTTTGATGACCTGCAGTAAGACATAGGTTGAAAAATCACAGACAAGCTCATAAAACTTGTCTCCTCCAGGAGACAGGAGGACAGACGCTGGAACACGAGGCAGATTGGAGTCTGGCTCCTCCTAACAAATACAATAAATACTAATAACTATACAATAATAAATAACAATAAAAAAATAAATAAAAATAAAAATATTTATATATATATATACATACACACACACATTTTTAAAAAATATATACAATAATTAGAATACTAAATAATTATACAATTAATACAAAATTATATAAATAGACAACAATTAAAAAAATATGTATGCTATAAAATATAATGAAACCAAAAATATTCTTGGACTCGATATTAATCATCTGAAAATTTAAAACAAAACAAATTTAATTTTTGTTTTTTAAATAATACAAAAATAAACCCAACAAAACCAATAATTATAAATTTTTGGCATTGTAATTGTGAAGATTATTTTGAATGCTATGGTTTTATGACATATCACATTAGAAAACTCACCTTCTGAATGTTTGTGAGCCAGTTGTGACAAACTTTGCGAAACTGAGCTTCTTCTTTCTTATTCTTGATTGGCCAGCAATCTCTGTAAAACCAAGACAGAAAAAATTAGTTATTTTAAACATATAAACAACAGGAAAAACTAGATATTTTTCACAGAATTCCATTTTGAAAAATTAATAATTAATTTTTAAAAAAAAAAATATAATAAAGCGAAAAAACAAATTCAAAATCTTCTTTTCTGAACTGATTAATCTGATTTAAAATTTCTTTTAAAATGGTTACAAAAGAAAGTTTACTGCTAAAATATTGGATATATGTATATTTTTCATTCTACAAAATTCTGTATAAAATACCTGAACTCTTCATGGCACATAGTAGGATTAAGTCTTTCAAAAAGAAAATGAAGCACAGCCTCAGAAGCTGCCTTGCTTGGACGAGTAAACATATCCCTGAAAAACAAAACAAAAATTAAATAATTTCCTCAGAATAATATTTTATTGACATTATAATTATGCTGAGTTGTTAATATACAGAGAACTGTACCAGTAAATAGAGAATTTAAAGTATTAACATACACATATATTGATGATCACTATAAAAGGAAAATGTTTATCAAAACTGCATATTTGTTTGACATGTTGCACACAATAAAATTAAGAAAGCACGAAAGACCAAAATATACTCCGTTACTAATACTTATATATTTGTTTTCAAAAATTTTAATTTATAGAATTGTAATTTCAGCTGTAAATCTGAACAATAATAATAATAATAAAAAATTAAAACTAAAATAAGTGCAAAATGATAAAAAAAAAAGAGTCAGATTATAGTGGAATAAAAATAGCAAAATGTTATGATCATTTGTTTAATAAGGACAGCAGACTGCTGTTAGTGAAATAAATGTCTGGCAGTTACATATATTTGCTAAAAGGTTTTAATGTAACTTACTTGTTAAATGGGATTCGAAGAGTGGCTTCATGAGCTGCTGTGTTAAATCCCAGTAACTTTATGTTGGTCAAGAAAATCTGTTTAACATCCAGAGCAGATGGTATTCTTAAGTCACCCCCACTTGTTTCTGACAATGAATGACCTACCACAGACATATCTAAACTCCAAAATGAAACAACTTCACCTGAAATTTGTGAAAATATTTATAACTGAAGCAATACTGATTGTACATATAAATATATAAAATATATTGAATATACCTCTCTAAATAAACATTGTTCAAAGAACCTAAATAGTAAAATTATAGATACTTAAAATAGGAAGTACAGCAGTAATTAGTGTAAGTAATAGGACACTACAAGTAGCTATGTGACTAAAGACGTAAGTGCACAGCTGCAGACGACTGCCCAACTGTTGATGTGTTTTTGACTACCTCAAAGAGTGTTCCCTTACTTGCATTTCTGTTTCATCATTATTTTTATAGCTTTTCAAAAAAGCAAATATGTATGGTATTCTCAGCCATGATGCAAATGAAAATGATGCAGCTACAGCCAATGTCTTACAAGTTCAATATTTCATTTATTTTACTGGGAGACCAAATATTTATGTAGCATAATATGCAGAAATATATGTGGTATGGTGCTTCTGTATCTATCAAAAATTCGATTTTCTTAAATAATTAATGCACATTTTTTGATTTTTATGAAATGTTAGATCTGTATAATGAAGGCATAAGTCAAATTAACACTAATTATTAATGCTATTAATTAACTGGAGAAACATGAATTTTAGCAAACTGCTTGAATATGTAAAAGATTGAAAAATGATGTTTCTGTACATTGGTTTAATTTTTATTGAGCTAATCACTGTTTATATTGCAAAATGACAGAAATGAATCAGTTACTCCATAAATTATGCAGGAAAAATCCACACAAATTTCATTCCAATAAAAATGTGTAACTTTTTCATATCAAAAAGCTCTTGTTCATTTTAATATGCATTTTTTGGTTCTTTTTAATGATATATAATGTTTTAGGAAAAATAATGTTTGAAAATTGTTGTTACACACCTACTGTAATGTACTATAACTTAGTTACTTAGTATAAATAAGTCTATATAAACCTAAATAATAAATGAGTAAAATTGTAAACACTTAAAACCGGAAATACAGAAGTAATTAATATATCATCATTATAATGATTATAATTTTTTTAAATATCTATATAAATTTTATATATAATAATATTCATTATAATTTTAAATTTATATTGTCATATTCATATTGATAATTCTCATAATCCGTGATCATGGCATGTTTACTAGTATTAATTTACTTATTAATAATATCATTACCACCTGTGAATAATTTATGAGCAATATCTAATTTCTAACTATTACGAAGCTGCATAGTATGCTTAATTATTAATAAGTTGCCGTTTTGGACTCTTTGAAAGGTCCTGTCCAGGCATGACAACAGTGTAAACAACATCAAAAGTAACAGTTATAATCTATTTTTTATTATCCGGACGACGACATTTTATACTTTATGAATACTCACTGCACTGAGACACAGTTACACTTTTATGTGCAAACACAGATTATCTGTGTTTCCTAAAAATACCTTAAAGTATTGCCATATTCTTGAAATGGCCGCCAAACGGAATTTCCGGATACGGAAGTAAGGATCAATTTCAAATTTGTCGTTATTGACTTCCTTCATAATGCAGGAGCCTCCGACTTTCAAGAAGTAGTCACCAAGTGTTCCAACAAATTAAATGATTTAAATGCTTTAAGTAAAAATTAAACTGCGCTGGTTAACTTAGCATTATCTTCGTACATTAAGCCCTTCTCTTAGAACATGCACTTCAGGATTCTCATCTTATGTGACATTTGACCATAACGTCATAAAGTAAATATGATGACGTAAAGCTATTGTTTGACAGCCTTTAATACATTTTTTTTCTTATTATTTTTTTCACTCTTATCTTCTGTCTCGCGTTAACTTTTCAAGAAGACAAGAAATACAGTTTTCGTTTTCTTTAACGAGGAGTCACTGTTTGTGGTAAAGAAAAGAAAAGCTATGACAAGGATACTATCGGACTACCTTTTTCTTTTTTCTTCAGAAAAGTCAAATGGGAAGACAGGTAAGTGGTTCACATTACTGATAAATAAATTATATCGTTTTATTCTTACTCTCGAAGTATTTTACTAAATGAAATACATGACACTGTTTAGAGTATATTATAATCATAATGTACGAAAGTATACAGCATGAAAAATAAAACAGAGCAAAATGGTGTATCCGTGGTTTCATTCACCTAATTTCGTCTTACTACCAGATACATTAAGATAGACTGCATTTAACACACACACACACACACACACACACACACACACACACACACAATAAGCCCACAAAAAAGACCTCACACATATCGATAGACAGCTATTCAAATATACAGATACATAAAGAGAGGTAGAGACAGAGTGATACAGAGACAGGAAGAGAAAGAAACGAAGAGAGCGAAAAACAGAAAGAGAGTAAGATGAGAGGGGGGTATAATTGTAAAACAGTATAAAGATCAGTGACAACAGTTTGACAACAGTTAGCTCCCTTACCTTGGAGAACAACTGTTATCTTTCTGGAGAGGCAGTGACTGCCAGTTTAGACAGTTGAATAGCTGTTGTAACCATAGTATGATCTACTCCTGTAGATTAACAGCAGTGAGTCGTTTATTATACACTTCGCCACAGAGAGCAATACTACACCATGATCACTGATACTCGTGGGGTTACTTGTTGGATCGTGAAACAAAAGAAATTATGCAACTAGATAATTTTGTCAAATCACTTCAAAAACACACACCCCCACACACACAAAACACACCACATGTATATTTATATACCCCTTACATATATATATATGTATGTATGTATGTATGAGTGTATATATATTATATATAAAATAATAAGAAGAAGAAAAATAGAAAAATAATACTTCCTGCAGATTAAAGGCATCTTTTATATTTATTTATATACCCCCAACTGGGTCTTTGTTTTCTTTTCAGCACTGCAACAGTGACTTGGTTTTGTGTACGTGATTTTGTTAACACAGTTAATAGAAATAGAAATGTCCTGCAGTTTTGCCTTCCTTTGCACAGTTTGATTTGGCTGATATTATAAATACGAATGATTGTATTATTTTTTTTCATTCCGTGAGAACAACAGCTTTTTACAGCTTGTTCTTATGTAGATCTTTTAGAAAAACATTATTCTGATTATAAATTAAAAATAATAATAATAATAATAAAAAAGAAGAAGAAAAATGGAAAAAGTGGAAGTAAAAATAATTTCCAGCGTGGTGTTATTCGTAGTCACTTTGTCGGGAGCGCTTCTTCCGTTTTGGTTTCTGGAGAGCTCTACAGCCAATGGTAGAAAAAAGGTAGACAACAAATTAAAACTTCTGAAGAGTTTTGCCGCAGGAATCTTTCTTGGTACGTGCCTGTTACACCTGTTGCCTGAAGCTCGCTCTTCAGTGCTGGAGTTTCTAGGTCACAATGATTATCCTCTTACTGAGTTGGTTGTTGGTCTGGGATTCCTTTTACTGTTTGTAATAGAAAACATCGTGTTGTCTTGTCGGTTCGTTGAAGGAACTAAATCCACACAAGATACGCCTGTGATGTTTCTGAAAGCTGACGATGCCGTGGTTGTAGGACGCTGTTCACCCGGAGAGCAAGAGTCTGGATCTGTGAGGTGTGCACACTACGGTACAGTCAGTAATTTAACGAAAATGGAACCGGACACGTTAAATAACAGGAATAGCGCAAGTTCTCCTTCTTTACTACAGGAAAACACGGAAAGCTTAAATAAAGAAGTGAACAGTAAGATAATTTATGGGAAAAACGCATCAGCTTCGGATACATTGTCGTTAATTAGAAATTGTGATCAGCATCAGCATCACCACCTGCATCACGGCTTCCATCACGTCAATATTACCGGTTTTCGATCCATGATGTTACTGCTTGCGCTGTCAATGCACACTATTTTTGACGGGCTTGTCATAGGCTTGCAGACCACGACAGTTCTCGTATGGACTCTTTTGATAGCTCTCAGCATTCACAAAGCTCTGGTTGCATTTAGTTTAGGTCTGAGCTTTCTCGAATCACATTACAGAAACACGAAAGAAGCCATCGTGTATATGCTTCTGTTTTCACTCGTAGCACCAGCGGGTGTTGGTGTTGGCACCATTGTCACTGAAGCTAGCTTTGACGAAGAAATCAAATCAGGATGTTCTGGAATACTGCAGGCTATAGCCACGGGAACCTTTATGTACGTAACTTTCATGGAAGGGCTGAAGGAATCATTTGCTGGACAATATCATCTGGTCAATATTTTCTTCGTTATTGTTGGTTTTGGCTGTACGTGTGTCTTGCGTTACTTTGTGAACGATGGCTGAAAAGTTCTGTCAACATATTCACAAATAAAACAGTAAAATATTTGTCCCGATCTAAAACAAATACTGGAAAGATAACAAACTTCTGCAACATATCAAAAAGATGTTTATTTACCAAGATGGCCAAAGTTCTTGTTTGTTTTAAAATGATAAAACAATGTTTGCAATCTTTACATCCATCCGTAAAATGAAAAAACTTTGAGACTTGACATTTTGTATGATAAACATTAACTTTAAAAAAAATCAGCTGAAAATCAATGAATACTGCTGAATAATTTGTGTCAAGGCAGATTTTGCTCGTGAGATTTTCACTTCGCATTTGCTAAAAATTAGAAATATAAAAGACTATAATTTATGGGAAACTTTGTTTTTAATATTATTTAATTTTTAAATATGACGAAACAACAGGTTAGGGTTAGGGTTAGTGTTAGGGTTAGCCACAGAACTAGGGTTATCTAAATTTTATTACAAGTGTTATGCTCAAGTCAGAAATAATATGAGTGTCACGATAAAAAGTAGCCATAGTATTAGAATTAATGTTGGGAACTAGTGTAGGATTAATTTTTGAAGCTCAGCTAGGGTTAGGGTTAGGGTTAGGGTTAGATTTAAAGCTAGAGTTACCTAAATTTTATTAAAAGTTTTAAGCTTATGTCAGAAATAATATGAATGTGAAGATTACAAGTAGTGTTAGAATAAGAATTAATGTTGCGGACTAGAGTAGGATTCGTTTTAGAAGCTCAGCTAGGGTTAGGGCTAGGGTTAGGGTTAGCCCTAGACCTAAGGTTATCTAAATTTTATTAAGAGTGTTATGCTTATGTCAGAAATAATATGAGAGTGACAATTACAACTACCCTTAGTACAAGAATTAATTTTATGGACTACTTCAGGACTGCTTTTAAAAGCTCAGCTAGGGTTAGCGTTAGGGTTAGGGTTAGCCCTATACCTAGGGTTATCTAAATTTTATAACGAGTTTTATGCTTATGTCAGAAACAATATGAGTGTGAAGATTACAACTAGCCTTAGAACAAGAATTAATTTTGCGAACTACTACAGGATTGGTTTTTAATAGCTCAGCTAGGGTTAGGATTAGCGTTAGGGTTAGGGTTAGCCTTAGAGTTAGGGTTATCTAAATTGTATTAAAAGTGTGATGATTATCTATGAGATAATATGAGTGTAACAATTAAAAGTAGCCTTAGTGAAAGAATTAATGTTGCGGTCAAGAGTAGGATTTGTTTTCGAAACTGAGCTAGGGTTGGGGCTATGGTTAGAGATCGGGATAGACTTAAAGCTAGGGTTACCTAAATTTTATTACAAGTGTTACGCTTATGTCAAAAATAATACGAGTGTGAAGATTAGAAGTAGCCATAGAATAAGAATTAATGTTGAGGACTAGAGTAGCATTAGTTTTAGATAGCCAGCTAGGGTTAGGGTTAGGGCTCGGGTTAGGGTTAGCCCTAGAGCTACCGTTATATAAAATTTATTACTAGTTTTATGCTTATCTCAGAAATAATATGAGTGTGAAGTAACGTCAGAATAAGAATTAATGTTGCGGACTAGAGAAGGATCAGTTTTAGAAGCTTAGCTAGGGTTAGGGTTAGGGTTAGGGTTAGGGTTAGCCTTAAAGCTAAGGCTACCTAAATTTTATTCTTGTTTAATGTTTATGTTAGGAATAATATGACCCTGGAGACTACATGTGGCCTTAGAACAAGAATTAATGTTCGGGACATCTGTTGGATTACTTTTAGAACCTGAGCTAGGTTCAGGGTTAGGGTTAGGGTTAGGATTAGCCTTAAAGCTAGGGTTACATAAATTTTATTCGAGTTTGATGCTTCTGTTAGAAATAATATGAGCCTGGAGATTACAGGTAGCCTTAGAAAAAGAAATTAATGGAGCCCTGTTGGATTACTTTTTAGAACCTGAGCTTTTGTTGGATTACTTTTAGGACCTCACCTAGGGTTAGGGTTAGGGTTAGTGCTAGGGTTAGTGTTAGGGTTAGCCTTAAAGCTAGGGTTACCTAAATTTTATTCGAGTTTAATGTTTATGTTAGAAATAATATGACCCTGGAGATTACAAGTAGCCTTAGAATAAGAATTAATGTTCCGGACTTCTGTTGGATTACTTTTAGAACCTGAGCTAGGTTAGGGTTAGGGTTAGGGTTAGGGTTAGGGTTAGCCTTAAAGCTAGGGTTACCTAAATTTTATTCGAGTTTAATGTTTATGTTAGAAATAATATGACCCTGGAGATTGCAATTAGCCTTAGAATAAGAAGTAATGTTCCGGACTCTGTTGGAGAATAAGAATTAATGTTCCGGACTTCTGTTGGATTACTTTTAGAACCTGAGCTAGGGTTAGGGTTAGGGTTAGGGTTAGGGTTAGGTTAGGGTTAGCCTTAAAGCTAGGGTTACCTAAATTTTATTCGAGTTTGATGCTTCTGTTACAAATAATATGAGCCTGGAGATTAGAAGTAGCGTTAGAATAAGAATTAATATTCCGGACTAGTGTAGGATTAGTTTTAGAAGCTTAGCTAGGGTTAGGGTTAGGGTTAGGGTTAGGGTTAGGGTTAGGGTTAGCCTTAAAGCTAGGGTTACCTAAATTTTATTCGAGTTTAATGTTTATGTTAGGAATAATATGACCCTGGAGACTACATGTGGCCTTAGAACAAGAATTAATGTTCGGGACATCTGTTGGATTACTTTTAGAACCTGAGCTAGGTTCAGGGTTAGGGTTAGGATTAGCCTTAGAGCTAGGGTTACCTAGGATTAGCCTTAGAGCTAGGGTTACCTAAATTTTATTCGAGTTTAATGTTTATTTTAGAAATAATATGAACTTGGAAACTACAGGTGGCCTTAGAATAAGAATTAATGTTCCGGACTTCTGTTGGATTACTTTTAGAACCTGAGCTAGGGTTAGGGTTAGGGTTAGGGTTAGGGTTAGGGTTAGGGTTAGCCTTAAAGCTAGGGTTACCTAAATTTTATTCGATTTTGATGCTTCTGTTACAAATAATATGATACTGGAGATTAGAAGTAGCGTTAGAATAAGAATTAATATTCCGGACTAGTGTAGGATTAGTTTTAGAAGCTTAGCTAGGGTTAGGGTTAGGGTTAGGGTTAGGGTTAGCCTTAAAGCTAGGGTTACCTAAATTTTATTCGAGTTTAATGTTTATGTTAGGAATAATATGACCCTGGAGACTACATGTGGCCTTAGAACAAGAATTAATGTTCGGGACATCTGTTGGATTACTTTTAGAACCTGAGCTAGGTTCAGGGTTAGGGTTAGGATTAGCCTTAGAGCTAGGGTTACATAAATTTTGTTCGAGTTTGATGTTTCTGATAGAAATAATATGAGACTGGAGATTACAAGTACCCTTAGAAAAAGAATTAATGTTCCTAGCTTTTGTTGGATTACTTTTAGGACCTCACCTAGGGTTAGGGTTAGGGTTAGTGCTAGGGTTAGTGTTAGGGTTAGCCTTAAAGCTAGGGTTACCTAAATTTTATTCGAGTTTAATGTTTATGTTACAAATAATATGAGCCTGGAGATTAGAAGTAGCGTTAGAATAAGAATTAATGTTCTGGACTAGTGTAGGATTCGTTTTAGAAGCTTAGCTAGGGTTAGGGTTAGGGTTAGGGTTAGGGTTAGCCTTAAAGCTAGGGTTACCTAAATTTTATTCGAGTTTAATGTTTATGTTAGAAATAATATGACCCTGGAGACTACATGTGGCCTTAGAACAAGAATTAATGTTCGGGACATCTGTTGGATTACTTTTAGAACCTGAGCTAGGTTCAGGGTTAGGGTTAGGATTAGGGTTAGGGTTAGGGTTAGCCTTAAAGCTAGGGTTACCTAAATTTTATTCGAGTTTAATGTTTATTTTAGAAATAATATGAACTGGAGATTACAAGTAGCCTTAGAATAAGAATTAATGTTCCGGACTAGTGTAGAATTCTTTTTTAGAAGCTTAGCTAGGGTTAGGGTTAGGGTTAGGGTTAGGGTTAGGGTTAGCCTTAAAGCTAGGGTTACCTAAATTTTATTCGAGTTTAATGCTTATCTGAGAAATAATATGACCCTGGAGATTGCAATTAGCCTTAGAATAAGAAGTAATGTTCCGGACTTCTGTTGGATTACTTTTAGAACCTGAGCTAGGGTTAGGGTTAGGGTTAGGGTTAGGGTTAGGGTTAGGGTTAGCCTTAAAGCTAGGGTTACCTAAATTTTATTCGAGTTTAATGTTTATGTTAGAAATAATATGAGACTGGAGATTACAAGTACCCTTAGAAAAAGAATTAATGTTCCTTAGAATAAGAATTAATGTTGGATTACTTTTAGAACCTGAGCTAGGGTTAGGGTTAGGGTTAGGGTTAGGGTTAGCCTTAAAGCTAGGGTTACCTAAATTTTATTCGAGTTTAATGTTTATGTTACAAATAATATGAGCCTGGAGATTAGAAGTAGCGTTAGAATAAGAATTAATGTTCTGGACTAGTGTAGGATTCGTTTTAGAAGCTTAGCTAGGGTTAGGGTTAGGTTAGGGTTAGGGTTAGGGTTAGCCTTAAAGCTAGGGTTACCTAAATTTTATTCGAGTTTAATGTTTATTTTAGAAATAATATGAACCTGGAGACTACAAGTAGCCTTAGAATAAGAATTAATGTTCCGGACTTCTGTTGGATTACTTTTAGAACCTGAGCTAGGGTTAGGGTTAGGGTTAGGGTTAGGGTTAGGGTTAGCCTTAAAGCTAGGGTTACCTAAATTTTATTCGATTTTGATGCTTCTGTTACAAATAATATGATACTGGAGATTAGAAGTAGCGTTAGAATAAGAATTAATATTCCGGACTAGTGTAGGATTAGTTTTAGAAGCTTAGCTAGGGTTAGGGTTAGGGTTAGGGTTAGGGTTAGGGTTAGGGTTAGGGTTAGCCTTAAAGCTAGGGTTACCTAAATTTTATTCGAGTTTAATGTTTATGTTAGGAATAATATGACCCTGGAGACTACATGTGGCCTTAGAACAAGAATTAATGTTCGGGACATCTGTTGGATTACTTTTAGAACCTGAGCTAGGTTCAGGGTTAGGGTTAGGATTAGCCTTAGAGCTAGGGTTACATAAATTTTGTTCGAGTTTGATGTTTCTGATAGAAATAATATGAGACTGGAGATTACAAGTACCCTTAGAAAAAGAATTAATGTTCCTAGCTTTTGTTGGATTACTTTTAGGACCTCACCTAGGGTTAGGGTTAGGGTTAGTGCTAGGGTTAGTGTTAGGGTTAGCCTTAAAGCTAGGGTTACCTAAATTTTATTCGAGTTTAATGTTTATGTTACAAATAATATGAGCCTGGAGATTAGAAGTAGCGTTAGAATAAGAATTAATGTTCTGGACTAGTGTAGGATTCGTTTTAGAAGCTTAGCTAGGGTTAGGGTTAGGGTTAGGGTTAGGGTTAGCCTTAAAGCTAGGGTTACCTAAATTTTATTCGAGTTTAATGTTTATGTTAGGAATAATATGACCCTGGAGACTACATGTGGCCTTAGAACAAGAATTAATGTTCGGGACATCTGTTGGATTACTTTTAGAACCTGAGCTAGGTTCAGGGTTAGGGTTAGGATTAGCCTTAGAGCTAGGGTTACCTAAATTTTATTCGAGTTTAATGTTTATTTTAGAAATAATATGAACTGGAAATTACAAGTAGCCTTAGAATAAGAATTAATGTTCCGGACTTCTGTTGGATTACTTTTAGAACCTGAGCTAGGGTTAGGGTTAGGGTTAGGGTTAGGTTAGGGTTAGGGTTAGCCTTAAAGCTAGGGTTACCTAAATTTTATTCGAGTTTAATGTTTATGTTACAAATAATATGAGCCTGGAGATTAGAAGTAGCGTTAGAATAAGAATTAATATTCCGGACTAGTGTAGGATTCGTTTTAGAAGCTTAGCTAGGGTTAGGGTTAGGGTTAGGGTTAGGGTTAGCCTTAAAGCTAGGGTTACCTAAATTTTATTCGAGTTTAATGTTTATGTTAGAAATAATATGACCCTGGAGACTACAAGTGGCCTTAGAATAAGAATTAATGTTCCGGACTTCTGTTGGATTACTTTTAGAACCTGAGCTAGGGTTAGGGTTAGGGTTAGGGTTAGGGTTAGGGTTAGCCTTAAAGCTAGGGTTACCTAAATTTTATTCGAGTTTAATGTTTATGTTAGAAATAATATGAACTGGAGATTACAAGTAGCCTTAGAATAAGAATTAATGTTCCGGACTTCTGTTGGATTAGGGTTTTAGGGTTACCTTAGCTAGGGTTAGGGTTATTCGAGTTTAGGGTTAGGGTTAGGTGTTAGGGTTAGTTGGATTAGGGAAAAGCTTTAGGGTTACCTAAATAAATTTTATTCGATTTTGATGCTTCTGTTACAAATAATATGAGCCTGGAGATTAGAAGTAGCGTTAGAATAAGAATTAATATTCCGGACTAGTGTAGGATTAGTTTTAGAAGCTTAGCTAGGGTTAGGGTTAGGGTTAGGGTTAGGGTTAGGGTTAGCCTTAAAGCTAGGGTTACCTAAATTTTATTCGAGTTTAATGTTTATGTTAGAAATAATATGACCCTGGAGATTACAAGTAGCCTTAGAATAAGAATTAATGTTCCGGACTTCTGTTGGATTACTTTTAGAACCTGAGCTAGGGTTAGGGTTAGGGTTAGGGTTAGGTTAGGGTTAGCTAAATTAAAGCTAGGGTTACCTAAATTTTATTCGAGTTTAATGTTTATGTTAGAAATAATATGAACCCTGGAGACTACAATTGTAGCCTTAGAATAAGAATTAATGTTCCGGACTTCTGTTGGATTACTTTTAGAACCTGAGCTAGGGTTAGGGTTAGGGTTAGGGTTAGGGTTAGGGTTAGGGTTAGCCTTAAAGCTAGGGTTACCTAAATTTTATTCGAGTTTAATGTTTATTTTAGAAATAATATGAACTTGGAAACTACAGGTGGCCTTAGAATAAGAATTAATGTTCCGGACTTCTGTTGGATTACTTTTAGAACCTGAGCTAGGGTTACGGTTAGGGTTAGGGTTAGGGTTAGCCTTAAAGCTAGGGTTACCTAAATTTTATTCGATTTTGATGCTTCTGTTACAAATAATATGATACTGGAGATTAGAAGTAGCGTTAGAATAAGAATTAATATTCCGGACTAGTGTAGGATTAGTTTTAGAAGCTTAGCTAGGGTTAGGGTTAGGGTTAGGGTTAGGGTTAGGGTTAGGGTTAGGGTTAGCCTTAAAGCTAGGGTTACCTAAATTTTATTCGAGTTTAATGTTTATGTTAGGAATAATATGACCCTGGAGACTACATGTGGCCTTAGAACAAGAATTAATGTTCGGGACATCTGTTGGATTACTTTTAGAACCTGAGCTAGGTTCAGGGTTAGGGTTAGGATTAGCCTTAGAGCTAGGGTTACATAAATTTTGTTCGAGTTTGATGTTTCTGATAGAAATAATATGAGACTGGAGATTACAAGTACCCTTAGAAAAAGAATTAATGTTCCTAGCTTTTGTTGGATTACTTTTAGGACCTCACCTAGGGTTAGAGTTAGGGTTAGTGCTACGGTTAGTGTTAGGGTTAGCCTTAAAGCTAGGGTTACCTAAATTTTATTCGAGTTTAATGTTTATGTTACAAATAATATGAGCCTGGAGATTAGAAGTAGCGTTAGAATAAGAATTAATGTTCTGGACTAGTGTAGGATTCGTTTTAGAAGCTTAGCTAGGGTTAGGGTTAGGGTTAGGGTTAGGGTTAGGGTTAGGGTTAGCCTTAAAGCTAGGGTTACCTAAATTTTATTCGAGTTTAATGTTTATGTTAGGAATAATATGACCCTGGAGACTACATGTGGCCTTAGAACAAGAATTAATGTTCGGGACATCTGTTGGATTACTTTTAGAACCTGAGCTAGGTTCAGGGTTAGGGTTAGGATTAGCCTTAGAGCTAGGGTTACCTAAATTTTATTCGAGTTTAATGTTTATTTTAGAAATAATATGAACTTGGAAACTACAGGTGGCCTTAGAATAAGAATTAATGTTCCGGACTTCTGTTGGATTACTTTTAGAACCTGAGCTAGGGTTACGGTTAGGGTTAGGGTTAGGGTTAGGGTTAGCCTTAAAGCTAGGGTTACCTAAATTTTATTCGAGTTTGATGCTTCTGTTACAAATAATATGATACTGGAGATTAGAAGTAGCGTTAGAATAAGAATTAATATTCCGGACTAGTGTAGGATTAGTTTTAGAAGCTTAGCTAGGGGGTTAGGGTTAGGGTTAGGGTAGGGTTAGGAGTTTAGCCTTAAAGCGCTAGGGTTACCTAAATTTTATTCGAGTTTAATGTTTATGTTAGGAATAATATGACCCTGGAGACTACATGTGGCCTTAGAACAAGAATTAATGTTCGGGACATCTGTTGGATTACTTTTAGAACCTGAGCTAGGTTCAGGGTTAGGGTTAGGATTAGCCTTAGAGCTAGGGTTACATAAATTTTGTTCGAGTTTGATGTTTCTGATAGAAATAATATGAGACTGGAGATTACAAGTACCCTTAGAAAAAGAATTAATGTTCCTAGCTTTTGTTGGATTACTTTTAGGACCTCACCTAGGGTTAGGGTTAGGGTTAGTGCTAGGGTTAGTGTTAGGGTTAGCCTTAAAGCTAGGGTTACCTAAATTTTATTCGAGTTTAATGTTTATGTTACAAATAATATGAGCCTGGAGATTAGAAGTAGCGTTAGAATAAGAATTAATGTTCTGGACTAGTGTAGGATTCGTTTTAGAAGCTTAGCTAGGGTTAGGGTTAGGGTTAGGGTTAGGGTTAGGGTTAGCCTTAAAGCTAGGGTTACCTAAATTTTATTCGAGTTTAATGTTTATGTTAGAAATAATATGAACTTAGGAATAATATGACCCTGGAGACTACATGTGGCCTTAGAACAAGAATTAATGTTCGGGACATCTGTTGGATTACTTTTAGAACCTGAGCTAGGTTCAGGGTTAGGGTTAGGATTAGCCTTAAAGCTAGGGTTACCTAAATTTTATTCGAGTTTAATGTTTATTTTAGAAATAATATGAACTTGGAAACTACAGGTGGCCTTAGAATAAGAATTAATGTTCCGGACTTCTGTTGGATTACTTTTAGAACCTGAGCTAGGGTTACGGTTAGGGTTAGGGTTAGGGTTAGCCTTAAAGCTAGGGTTACCTAAATTTTATTCGAGTTTAATGTTTATGTTAGGAATAATATGACCCTGGAGACTACATGTGGCCTTAGAACAAGAATTAATGTTCGGGACATCTGTTGGATTACTTTTAGAACCTGAGCTAGGTTCAGGGTTAGGGTTAGGATTAGCGTTAGAATTAGGGTTAGAGCTAGGGTTAGTTAGAGCTAGGGTTACATAAATTTTGTTCGAGTTTGATGTTTCTGATAGAAATAATATGAGACTGGAGATTACAAGTACCCTTAGAAAAAGAATTAATGTTCCTAGCTTTTGTTGGATTACTTTTAGGACCTCACCTAGGGTTAGGGTTAGGGTTAGTGCTAGGGTTAGTGTTAGGGTTAGCCTTAAAGCTAGGGTTACCTAAATTTTATTCGAGTTTAATGTTTATGTTACAAATAATATGAGCCTGGAGATTAGAAGTAGCGTTAGAATAAGAATTAATGTTCTGGACTAGTGTAGGATTCGTTTTAGAAGCTTAGCTAGGGTTAGGGTTAGGGTTAGGGTTAGGGTTAGCCTTAAAGCTAGGGTTACCTAAATTTTATTCGAGTTTAATGTTTATTTTAGAAATAATATGAACCTGGAGACTGTAGGTGGCCTTAGAATAAGAATTAATGTTCCGGACTTCTGTTGGATTACTTTTAGAACCTGAGCTAGGGTTACGGTTAGGGTTAGGGTTAGGGTTAGCCTTAAAGCTAGGGTTACCTAAATTTTATTCGATTTTGATGCTTCTGTTACAAATAATATGATACTGGAGATTAGAAGTAGCGTTAGAATAAGAATTAATATTCCGGACTAGTGTAGGATTAGTTTTAGAAGCTTAGCTAGGGTTAGGGTTAGGGTTAGGGTTAGGGTTAGGGTTAGCCTTAAAGCTAGGGTTACCTAAATTTTATTCGAGTTTAATGTTTATGTTAGGAATAATATGACCCTGGAGACTACATGTGGCCTTAGAACAAGAATTAATGTTCGGGACATCTGTTGGATTACTTTTAGAACCTGAGCTAGGTTCAGGGTTAGGGTTAGGATTAGCCTTAGAGCTAGGGTTACATAAATTTTGTTCGAGTTTGATGTTTCTGATAGAAATAATATGAGACTGGAGATTACAAGTACCCTTAGAAAAAGAATTAATGTTCCTAGCTTTTGTTGGATTACTTTTAGGACCTCACCTAGGGTTAGGGTTAGGGTTAGTGCTAGGGTTAGTGTTAGGGTTAGCCTTAAAGCTAGGGTTACCTAAATTTTATTCGAGTTTAATGTTTATGTTACAAATAATATGAGCCTGGAGATTAGAAGTAGCGTTAGAATAAGAATTAATGTTCTGGACTAGTGTAGGATTCGTTTTAGAAGCTTAGCTAGGGTTAGGGTTAGGGTTAGGGTTAGGGTTAGCCTTAAAGCTAGGGTTACCTAAATTTTATTCGAGTTTAATGTTTATGTTAGAAATAATATGACCCTGGAGACTACATGTGGCCTTAGAACAAGAATTAATGTTCGGGACATCTGTTGGATTACTTTTAGAACCTGAGCTAGGTTCAGGGTTAGGGTTAGGGTTAGGGTTAGCCTTAGAGCTAGGGTTACCTAAATTTTATTCGAGTTTAATGTTTATTTTAGAAATAATATGAACTGGAGATTACAAGTAGCCTTAGAATAAGAATTAATGTTCCGGACTTCTGTTGGATTACTTTTAGAACCTGAGCTAGGGTTAGGGTTAGGGTTAGGGTTAGGGTTAGCCTTAAAGCTAGGGTTACCTAAATTTTATTCGAGTTTAATGTTTATGTTAGGAATAATATGACCCTGGAGACTACATGTGGCCTTAGAACAAGAATTAATGTTCGGGACATCTGTTGGATTACTTTTAGAACCTGAGCTAGGTTCAGGGTTAGGGTTAGGATTAGCCTTAGAGCTAGGGTTACATAAATTTTGTTCGAGTTTGATGTTTCTGATAGAAATAATATGAGACTGGAGATTACAAGTACCCTTAGAAAAAGAATTAATGTTCCTAGCTTTTGTTGGATTACTTTTAGGACCTCACCTAGGGTTAGAGTTAGGGTTAGTGCTAGGGTTAGTGTTAGGGTTAGCCTTAAAGCTAGGGTTACCTAAATTTTATTCGAGTTTAATGTTTATGTTACAAATAATATGAGCCTGGAGATTAGAAGTAGCGTTAGAATAAGAATTAATGTTCTGGACTAGTGTAGGATTCGTTTTAGAAGCTTAGCTAGGGTTAGGGTTAGGGTTAGGGTTAGGGTTAGCCTTAAAGCTAGGGTTACCTAAATTTTATTCGAGTTTAATGTTTATGTTAGGAATAATATGACCCTGGAGACTACATGTGGCCTTAGAACAAGAATTAATGTTCGGGACATCTGTTGGATTACTTTTAGAACCTGAGCTAGGTTCAGGGTTAGGGTTAGGGTTAGGGTTAGCCTTAGAGCTAGGGTTACCTAAATTTTATTCGAGTTTAATGTTTATTTTAGAAATAATATGAACTTGGAAACTACAGGTGGCCTTAGAATAAGAATTAATGTTCCGGACTTCTGTTGGATTACTTTTAGAACCTGAGCTAGGGTTACGGTTAGGGTTAGGGTTAGGGTTAGCCTTAAAGCTAGGGTTACCTAAATTTTATTCGAGTTTAATGTTTATGTTACAAATAATATGATACTGGAGATTAGAAGTAGCGTTAGAATAAGAATTAATGTTCCGGACTTCTGTTGGATTACTTTTAGAAGCTTAGAAGAAGGGTTACTGGAGAAATTTAGAGAATAAGAATTAATTCCGGACTAGTGTAGGATTAGTTTTAGAAGTAGCCTTAGAATAAGAATTTTTCCTAGGTTGGATTAGGGTTAGGGTTAGGGTTAGGGTTAGGGTTAGGGTTAGCCTTAAAGCTAGGGTTACCTAAATTTTATTCGAGTTTAATGTTTATGTTAGGAATAATATGACCCTGGAGACTACATGTGGCCTTAGAACAAGAATTAATGTTCGGGACATCTGTTGGATTACTTTTAGAACCTGAGCTAGGTTCAGGGTTAGGGTTAGGATTAGCCTTAGAGCTAGGGTTACATAAATTTTGTTCGAGTTTGATGTTTCTGATAGAAATAATATGAGACTGGAGATTACAAGTACCCTTAGAAAAAGAATTAATGTTCCTAGCTTTTGTTGGATTACTTTTAGGACCTCACCTAGGGTTAGGTTAGGGTTAGTGCTAGGGTTAGTGTTAGGGTTAGCCTTAAAGCTAGGGTTACCTAAATTTTATTCGAGTTTAATGTTTATGTTACAAATAATATGAGCCTGGAGATTAGAAGTAGCGTTAGAATAAGAATTAATGTTCTGGACTAGTGTAGGATTCGTTTTAGAAGCTTAGCTAGGGTTAGGGTTAGGGTTAGGGTTAGGGTTAGCGTTAGGGTTAGGTTTAGGGTTAAGCCTTAAAGCTAGGGTTACCTAAATTTTATTCGAGTTTAATGTTTATGTTAGAAATAATATGACCCTGGAGACTACATGTGGCCTTAGAATAAGAATTAATGTTCGGGACATCTGTTGGATTACTTTTTTAGAACCTGAGCTAGGGTTAGGGTTAGGTTAGGTTAGGTTAGGGTTAGGGTTAGGGTTAGCCTTAAAGCTAGGGTTACCTAAATTTTATTCGAGTTTAATGTTTATGTTACAAATAATATGAGCCTGGAGATTAGAAGTAGCGTTAGAATAAGAATTAATGTTCCGGACTAGTGTGTTGGATTTTTAGAACCTGAGCTAGGGTTAGGGTTAGGGTTAGGGTTAGGGTTAGGGTTAGGGTTAGCCTTAAAGCTAGGGTTACCTAAATTTTATTCGAGTTTAATGTTTATGTTAGGAATAATATGACCCTGGAGACTACATGTGGCCTTAGAACAAGAATTAATGTTCCGGACTTCTGTTGGATTACTTTTAGAACCTGAGCTAGGGTTAGGGTTAGGGTTAGGTTAGGGTTAGGGTTAGCCTTAAAGCTAGGGTTACCTAAATTTTATTCGAGTTTAATGTTTATGTTAGAAATAATATGAGCCTGGAGATTACAAGTAGCCTTAGAATAAGAATTAATGTTCCGGACTTCTGTTGGATTACTTTTAGAACCTGAGCTAGGGTTAGGGTTAGGGTTAGGGTTAGGATTAGTCTTAAAGCTAGGGTTACCTAAATTTTATTCGAGTTTAATGCTTATGTTAGAAATAATATGACTCTGAATATTACAAGTAGTCTGAGAATAAGAATTAATGTTTCGGACTTTGTAGGATTAGTTTTAGAAGCTTAGCTAGGGTCAGGGTTATTGTTAGGGTTAGGGTTATCCTTAAACCTAAGGTTACCTAAATTTTATTATGAGTTTTGTGCTTTTGTTAGATATAATATGAAGTTTATGATTACAGGTAGCCTTAGTATAAGAATTAATGTTGCGGACTAGTGTAGGATTAGTTTTAGAACCTGAGCTAGTGTTAGGGTTAGGGTTATCGTTAGCCATAAATCTAATGATATCTGAATTTTATTACTGGTTTTATGCTTATGTCAGAAGTAATAAGAGTGTGAAGATTACAAGTAGCCTTAAAATAAGAATTAATGTTGCGGACTAGTGTAAGGTTAGTTTTAGAAGCTTAGCTAGGGTTAGGGTTAGGGTTAGGGTTAGGGTTAAAGCTAGGATTCACTACATTTTGTTCGAGTTTGATGCTTATGTTAGAAATAATATGAACCTGATGATTACAAGTAGCCTTTGAGTAAGAATTAATGTTACGGACTTGTGTTGGGTTTGTTTTATAACCTGAGCTAGGGTTAGGTTTAGCCTTAACGCTAGGGTTACCTAAATTTTATTCGAGTTTAATGCTTATGTTATAAATAATATGAGACTGAAGATTACAAGTAGCGTTAGAATAAGAATTAATGTTTCGGACTTCTGTAGGATTAGTTTTAGAAGCTTAGCTAGGGTCAGGGTTATGGTTAGGGTTAGGGTTATCCTTAAACCTAAGGTTACCTAAATTTTATTCGAGTTTAATGCTTATGTTATAAATAATATGAGACTGAAGATTACAAGTAGCGTTAGAATAAGAATTAATGTTTCGGACTTCTGTAGGATTAGTTTTAGAAGCTTAGCTAGGGTCAGGGTTATGGTTAGGGTTAGGGTTATCCTTAAACCTAAGGTTACCTAAATTTTATTCGAGTTTAATGCTTATGTTATAAATAATATGAGACTGAAGATTACAAGTAGCCTTAAGAGAATAATTAATGTTGCGCACTTGTATTGGATTTGTTTCAGACCCTGAGCTAGGGTTAGTGTTAGAGTTAGCCGTACAGGTAGTGTTACCTAAATTTTGTTGCGAGTGTTAGTGTTATGTAATTAATAATATGATTGTGAAGATTACAAGTGGCATTAGAATAAGAATTAATGTTGCGGACTAGTGTAGGATTCGTTTTAGAAGCTCAGCTAGGGTTAGGGTTAGGGTTAGGTTTACATCTAGGGTTACCGAAATTTTATTGTGAGTGTTATGCTTATTTGAGAAATAATATGAGTTATAATTACAAGTACCCTTAGTACAATAATTAATGTTGCGGACTTGTGTTTGATTTGTTTTAGAACCTGAGCTAGGGTTAGGGTTAGCCATAAAGCTAGGGTTATCACAATTTTATTACGAGTTTTATGCTTTTGTCAGAAAAATGTAAGTGTGAAGATTACAAGTAGTCTTGGAATAAGAATTAATGTTGCGGACGTGTTGGAATTTGTTTTAGAACCTGAGCTAGGGTTACGGTAACGGTTAGAGTTAGGGTTAGGGTTAGCGTTAGTCTTAAAACTAGGGTTACCGGAATTTTATTACGAATTTTATTCTTATGTCAGAAATAATATGAATGTGAAGATTACAAGTAGCCTTTATATAAGAATCAATTTTGCTGACTTGTGTTGGATTTGTTTTAGAACCTGAGGTAGGGTTAGGGTTAGGGTTAGGGTTTACTAAATTTTATTACGAGTTTTATGCTTATGTTAGAAATAATATAAGTGTGAAGATTATAATTAGCTTTAATATAAGAATTTTATTATTTGTTTCATGTAATGATATACTGGAAATCCATAGAAACTATTTTATTTTTATATGCATATTTTGGAAATTTAGCTTTATTTGTCATTTTTACAAAATTCGACAAAATCAAAAGCCGGAAATTGATTTTAATGAAGTGAATTTCTGGTTGTTTTAAGTTATTTATTTATACAAGTATGAAATACGACGACGGCAAGGCCGTACATAGAACGACTAATAATTCAAACATAAGATTAAATCAATAGAATTAATCTAGGTGTGTGAATTTCAAAAAATTAATTCAGTTGGACACCATGTTGTTTTTGTTTTTTTCTTTAACTGCAACAGTTTTAGCTGATGATATACTTCAAGTTGGAATACGTCTGCTTTATTTTAGAAGTTGCTTTGTTTTTGTTTATTAACAATTAACTGTCAATCTTTCCGTTAAGATAGTGCATTAAATAATCTAGGTAGTGTTTCGCTCCGATATTAATCATTATTAATTATTAAATTTCTTTAGTCGATATTATTTTCACTACATTCAATTATATTGCTGTATCATCTTTGTTTCCGTTGTAATTGTCGTTGTCAGTGGGCTTTAGTCGTTATGCATTTGCATGATGTATGTATTTTTTTACAACTTTTACCAGTAATATTACTTATATTACGATGACGTGTTATATAGTCGTTAAATAAAAATATAAATTATTGCAACAGATGGTTTTTTATAATGGACAATAAAAAATATCGGTATAACTTTATACTGTCATAAATATTTGAACGTGTTTTCTGTTTCAGTAATATAATCGATGCAAGGTAATAAGTAGGAGAACAAAAGAAAAGTTTAAAAAGATTCGTCATAAAATACGTCATTGTATATAAGACTGATTTTGTAATGACATAAATCGATGTAATTATAACGTGAATTGTACTTCAGTGTTTTTGTGTTAATCCTTTCACAGAAATGTGTATATTTACATTATTAGGTACGTGATATACACAGTGTACATTTAGTTTATTTTCACTCTTTTCTTCACTTTCATTAAACAAAGGGACATCGTATGGAGATCGTCGCAGTTACCCATCATGCACTGTCGAAACCATCGCTCATTCCACAGCTCCTTGTCCACAGGGTCCACTTTATACGCAGAAGTTAAACCTTTAATGCGCACATGTGGTGGATGAACAACTATGTAACTTTGATTAGTTATCAATCTTTGCTAAAAATAAAGTAATACAAATCATTAACTAGCCATTTGTGACGATTGCTAGCCTACCCATAATCCGTGTCTTGATTTCGTTCAAAGAAATTTAAAAATGTTCTTGACAGACTGATATATATATACACATAAATTATTTACTAGTTAATTATGAATGCAAAATAAGTAAAATTAGAAACGTTTAGATATGGTTTCTATTATGTTATTTATTTTTTTTTTTTTTTTTTTTTGTTTATAATAGTTACCAACAAGTATTTGAATGTTTTTGTGTATATATAAGTGTTATTAAAAATAATAATTAAAATATATGTTTTGTGTGTGTATGTATGTGTGTGTGTGTGTGTGTTTATTTAGCACACAAATTCATACATACAAGCACAAAGACCCACAAGATCACGTACATATATTCCTATGTAGATGCATATTTGTATGAAAACATACATACATACATTACATATCTGTGCGTGTGTATGTGTGTGTATATATTTATGCATGTCTGTCTGTATGTATATATGTATGTATGTTTGTATATCTGTCTGTCTGTATGTGTGTGTGTATTTATGTATGTAAGTATGTGTGTATATATATATATATTTTATGTATGTAGGTGTGCGTATATATATGTGTGTGTGAGTGTTTGTGTCTGTCTGTAAATCGGTATTTAAAATGAAGGTAGTAAAAATCAACAAAAGTATACATGATAAAAAGACAACCAACCAACCAACCAAACAAACGAACAAACGAACAAAACAAATAAATAAATAACAAACGAACAAACAACACCACAGAGAGCATTAGTCAGTTTTATAATAACAATAACATAATATTAATAATATATAAACATTTTACAGAAATGTTTCTTTAGATTTCGGTCACGCCTCATCGAATCACTGTCCTCAAATATAAATCCTTTTTTCCAGAAAGGTACAGTTATTGGACCATATGACATACATATTCCTGTTTTGTAAAAAAAAATAAAAAAAATAAAAATAAGATAAAATCTTTTAATCTTTTTCTTTTCCTCTCCAGGGACAGGATCAAAAAGTAAATGATTATCCCCTTTCTGCTGCTAGCACAAAAGTAAAGACCTAGGTTTGGTCCTGACAAATATGGTCGAATATTTCCCTGATACATACTATTATTAGGAAAACATGTGATAGGTCAATGATGTCACAGCCCGGGAACGAACCAAACTGAACAATTCTTTAGAGTCTTTGACAAATTCATATCTTCCAACAAACACTTGAACCAGAGACGGGAGGGGGCAGAGAGAGAGAGAGAGAGAGAGAGAGAGAGAGAGAGAGAGAGAGAGAGAGAGAGAGAGAGAGAGAGAGAGAGAGAGAGAGAGAGAGAGAGAGAGAGAGAGAGAGAGAGAGAGAGAGAGAGAGAGAGAGAGAGAGAGAGAGAGAGAGAGAGAGAGAGAGAGAGAGAGAGAGAGAGAGAGAGAGAGAGAGAGAGAGAGAGAGAGAGAAGATATTGTGGTAATGTTTGAACTATGTTATTAAGGCACAATGATATGTTTAAGTATACTTTTACTCTATCAAACAAGCGTTAGAAACATGGTTATAGTTGGATATAAAAAGTTGGATCGCAAATTAATGTGTTTTACACATTTTCATAACGAAGATATATAAGGTAAGAGTTGAAATTTGAACGATATCCTATTGTTTTCCAGTCGATTTATCCCACTCAGTCTGGATTTCTATTTGTTTATTAAAATAAAATAGTCAAAATATAATAATAATAATAATAATAATAATAATAATAATAATAATAATAGTAGTAGTAGTAGTAGTAGTAGTAGTAGTAGTAGTAGCAGCAGTAATAGTAGCAGCAGCAGTAGTAGTAAAAATTACGTAACCACTTCTTAAAATTTAGGACTTAATCTTTTAAAATGTTTTAATTCGATCAAGACTGACTGAATTTCATATAAACTCAATGATTTTAATCGTTTTGCTTACACAGTTGTTTTGACTGTTTTAATTAAATATATTAACATATTTTGTTTTTTATACCACAATGTTCTTCAAATTGTTTTGATACAACACAAATGATTTGAAATTAATTTGTATACACAAAATTACTGAAAACGCACGCATGTTATTTAAATTAATTACAGCAGCACATTAATTAAATGAATGACTGAAAACTCACGCACATTAGTTAGGTTAATGATTTAAAAAG
>CM022669.1:3488993-3501493 GCA_012295275.1 Chrysomallon squamiferum
TTGCTTAGCAGCATATATTCTTTTGCAAAACCTACCCGAAAAACGTAAGAAATATAGACAAACTATGGCTGTAATCAAGAGACAAAATCGGGTGACCTTTCGAAACATTAGCACAGCGTTCTAGTACAAATATAGCTAAAGAGGTAACTAAAAATTGTGGCCTTTGGTTTACCTCTAAAGTATAGTTTTAAAAACTGTAACGTAGACAGAGATAAGACGTATGACATTCATACTAAAGACTCCTACTGGGTGTTAGCAGTGAAAATGTACACTCTTGAAACATTAACAGGAAAAGGAAACGAGCCAGCCAGCGCTGAAAGTGTACAGTAATATGTAGGATAAGCTGCTCCTCAGTCACTGGATTGACTTCAAACAGTTCAAACGGATACTGTTATTTTTTTGTTCATATACAGTGAATGGCAATATATTTCAAATTATTACATTTTAATTTTCATTAACAGGGAATAGGTAAAACATAAAAATTAATAGCTAATGCAATATAATATGTTTAGTTAGAGATTAATTAAAAACACTTACATATAATAACTGTTAATATCGCAGTTAGTTAGTTATCAGGTAATAAACATTAATTATTTATTAATTTGCATATAGCTGAGTAATAATCTGCAAGTCGCAAAGCCAGAGCGTGTCTAATCGTGTATAAGGTTTCAGGAATCGATTTGCAAAGGTTAAATATAAAAGAATGATTGGCTTATTTCGATCTTGTATTCTTACATCTAATTAAAATCAAATATCGCGTTTACCTAGCACAATATACTCTATTTAGTAACTGCTTAACCCTGCTGTTTAAGAAAACATATCGCCAGAGGAAGAATACACGAGAAAATCAAGTCAAGTCACGTAGTATGTGTACCTGAAAGCTGATCCTGTGTTTGTCTCACGCAAATATTTAACGGCACTGGACAATAACAGATCCGCGAAACAGCACTTAAGTTTCATACAGACAGCGAAAATCAGCGATATCCCAGATATACTCATTACTTTCCTGACATATTTGAATATAAATACTTTATCATCATCATATTCACTATTATCACTTGTACTTGTTGTTCTTGTATTGATAATAACAGTGGTGGTTGTATTTTAGTAGTTATGATAACAGTGATAGTAGTAGTAGTAGTAGCAGTATAAGACCACTGACAATACTGATAATAGTAGAAGTAGTAGTAACTGAGCTAGTAGTAACTATAGTAGTAGTTGGAGATATAATATTAGCGTAGTAGTAGTAGTAATAATGATGATAGCAATGTAGTTGTAGTAGTGGTAGTATTAGTAATGGTGATTACAGCGCAATAGTAGTAGTAGCAGTAGTAATAGTAGCAATAGTACTAACAATAGCAGTAGTATTAGTATAACTTGTAGTAGTAATGTAGTAGTTATAGTAGTGGTAGTAGTAAAAGTAGGTTAATATTTGGATTAGTAGAAGTTGTTATACATACATACATACATACATACATACATATATACATACAGACAGACAGACAGACAGACATAGATAGATATACACATCATTAAAAACAGGACAGCACTAACCTTGGAGGTCTTGAATCGGGAACCATTCTGTTGAGGGGGATGATGTCGCTGGCAAAGACGTTGACGCGGTATTTTTTGAGCGCCCACGCCGCTCTTCTTTTGTCTTCGGCAGCCAGCACAACTCCACGACCAAGCTCGCCGGAAAGACGCAGGTCGTTGCTGCCGTAGTTCTGAATCAAAGGATCCTTCAGAGAGTCGTTAGATGAGTAGTAGACCCCAGAGAACGTCGTACGAGATGAAGTCGTCGACAACATCGTGAGAAGAACTTTTAGTGCAATTATTACAACGAGCACAGCAGCTGCCACGAAAGCATATCTGAAGTGAATGCGCATGATTCGGTGATGGGGAAAAAAAGAGAAGAAGAAGAAGGTAATAATAAAAATCAGTGAATAATATAATTTGATGGTGAAAAAGAAGAAACAAGAATCAAGTCAGTGAGAATGTCTGACATGCACTGCGCGCTGCACCTCTTTGTTTTGTTATTCTAGATAACGATTTGTTTTGTCTGCCAGTGGCAGTCGCAATCAGATTGTTGTGAAAGATTATCCGATGTGACAAAGATATCATCTTAATTTGCGTCACTTAGCGTCTGCCTTCCTCTCACTAAACAGCACACTTCTTTCATATTTTTCTTTTTTATATTTTGTTCTTCTTTTTTCGTTACGGTTAGGTCTATCTCATGATACTGGATGACGTGTAGCATTGTTCTCCGAAATTACTTTCTGCGCCCGACGGGTTACGTCTTAAACGTTTTCAATGTGCCGTAGAATTCTTGCCTTTTGCCGCGACTTCTGAGTCAACAAAAGCGAAAATCAATATGGTCCTAGCAATAGTCTCCAAATTGAGAAATGTTCTGTAGAACTAATTGGTCAATATGACAGTAAAATAACAATATATTTTGTATCTTATTAATCTATAAATATTCGTATATTATTGATTACACGTTTCTGCTTTTTTTTTTTTTTTTTTTTTGTTGTCTTTTGTCTTCTTATCTTTTGTGTGAGTTTCCTGCTCTTGAAGATTTTTGAAATAATCAAAGTGAATTAACAATGTATTTTCTTCTTTATTATTCAGTATTAATTCGTATTGTACTTTTGATTGCACATTGTTATTTTTTTTCTTTATCTTTTCTTTTCTTTCTGGTCCTCCTGCTGTAGATTAACCTGAAGATTTTTCAAATAATCAAATATTAAAAAAAAATCTCGGTTGTAGAACATAAAAAAACATTTCCTATTTGCAATGGCAATATGCTGAATGTTTGAAGTTCTGATTTAATTTGAGAAGAAAACAAACAAATGAAACTGTTGTTGTGTTCGTGTTCAGGTTATTTATCCAAATGAAAGTAAATTCTTTTCAGCAAATACGAACGCTTCTTGACGTGGCAGTCTCCTTTTGAAGGTTGACGTGTAGCACCAGTTTCCCTGAACTTCAGATCATACAAACATTCGTGGTCTGTAAACTATTGAAACAACGCTTTTTTCACATATTCTTCCTTCAAACGTACCAACGAATCAGTTTAAACACTGTCGTATTAAAACTTGACACTTTCTATTCAAAACAGCACAATAAAAACAAAACTTTGTCTTGAATTGTTTTTTTTTTATCACATTTGTTTTCTTCCTTCTATCTTAATATGGAAGAACCAAGAATAACATTGTTACGTTAAAACCTGATCACATCAGCTTAGTGAAAACAAAGCTTTTCTTCAACAAAGTATTGACAGGATCCTCGCTTCAAACCTATCTCACTGAACAGCAAATCCTTTTAGATCTAGCACAAGTAAAAGAAATGTTTTATGAAATCTCATTTCCTAGTTCAATTCCTAAAGATAACTGCTTTTTTCTTGAAAGAAATAAAACGTATCAAAACGACTTGATGTTAACCAGTCGATCCTTTTTCTGCATCCAGAACACATAAGTAAATGCTTCATGAAATCTTATTTCTTAATTTAGCACCAATAGATAACTGGGTTTTTTCGTGATTTTTTTTTTTTTTTTTTTGTTTGTTTGTTTGTTTGTTTGTTTTGAACAAATAAAAGCTTTCAAAACGACGCGATACTAACCAGTCGGAAAGCAGAGGTCAGTATGAATCATAACAGTTCACAGAGAAACAGAACTGGCCTTTGTTTGATAAGAGGTAAAAAAAAAAAAAAAAAAAAAAGAAAGAAATGATCAGTGCTGTGCAGGTTGTGGTGAAAACACCTGAAGGGTGTGTTCGTCTGACTTAACGTTCGTCTGATCTCCTGTCGCTGTCCTTAACCCAGATATGAAGTTTGTCGAGTATTCGTTTGAAATTCTTTACTCGGTTTTAACAAAATCAACACACCGTGGCGAGAATACAGCTTTGGCACGGGCAAAAGAACTTCAACATACAGACACGAAATTGAAGCTTTAACCCCTGTTTCCGTTTTCATTACATCTGTTTTGTTATAAACCTCAGAGACACACAGTCGTGGTTGAAGCGAGTAACTGTATGTTGTAAAAGCTGTTCTGTGAAGAAAGTGAGTTGAAAAGAAAGTCGTTATCAAAGCACGATACAATTACATGCATGTATTATACATGTTCGTGTTAACTTGTATCTGTATGAGAATGCATTATAAACGTCATTTGTTATTCAAAATACCTTTTTCTTTCTCATACAGATAGTTCATATACTGCTGGATAAAATACATGACTATTTATACTAAAGAAACAACATGTATGTATGTATGTATGTATGTATGTATGTGTGTGTGTGTGTGTGTGTGTGTGTGTGTGTGTGTGTGTGTGTGTGTGTGTGTGTGTGTGTGTGTGAATTTTTTTTAATGTCATTTCTTCATGAGATTACATTATAAATGTCAAAATTCATGAATATCTATGACAAAGAAAGGTGATTAAAAAGTAGGTATGCAGATAAAATTCACTTATATATATATATATATATATATATATAGAGAGAGAGAGAGAGAGAGAGAGAGAGAGAGAGAGAGAGAGAGAGAGAGAGAGAGATCAGATAGATAGACTGTTAATAAAAAAAATATGTCTATTCTGGCAATCACAAAGACACAAACAAAACACCAAAATACCACTTAAACTGAGTTAACATTAAAAAAATAATAATTAAAAAATAATAATTAATAATAATAAAAATATCATTGTCAGATAAAATTAATCATACTGAAACCCAGTATTTCACACAATAGCACTAAAATAAAACTATAATCCGAGTATGTTCCAGCGTTTGTCGGAGTATTGTTTAAATACAGCGTCATATGTTTAAAATTTGTCACGAAACTACTCGAGCCAAACCAGTGTTTGTCGTATGTCCCAGCACGCTAACACAAGACAAACGGAGCTGTAAAATAACCTACCTTTCTGGACCCGATTTCACGTTTTTCACGCAGTCACACACACAAAAAAAGTATTTCTTTTAGCAGTGTTTTGTTCTACGTCATCTTCTGTCCCAGAGAGCCAGCAGATTAACCGTATCCATATTAGCCAGATGTGCCTTTAAAAAAAAAAAAAAAATTAAAAAATAGAAGAAGAAGGAGAAAGAGAGAAAAAATCAAGTTCTGCCGTAGAGCTTTTAAGAACAAATGACAGTGATCGTGTGTGCGAATCGATCGAAGCTCCGAACACCTTCGCTGTGGCGAAGCAAGGGACTTCTTCAGGACAAATTAAACAATCGAAGAAACTGCAGTAATGTGACAAAGCCCTACGATATTCCTTACAGACGTCTCCGAACGTTTCGTGTTCCACGACTGTTCCGCTATCTTGACATAAACAAGTATCTGACTACACGAAGCAGATAATTTTCTTCATAGAAACAAGTGTCACAAGACACAATATGATTCAGCCAACGCAGAGTGAGTGTACCAAACGCTTCCCTTTATCGTTCAAACTGAGAGATCAAATTGTGGGATAGGTTAACACAAGAACTGAAAGAAAAGAACATGTTATTTATTTGTGGCTTAGTTGTTGTTTTTTTGAAGCTGAGTATGACTACGTTGTGGACGCCAAAGTTCTTAGCACATTTTCACGCCAGTGTTTGGCCAGAGTCTTAGTGTAACTGTTTTCATTAGAGTTCCGTGGAAATGATCGATTATAATCGTTGATTATTTATTTCAGGGAATTGTGTTGCCTGCTCGATGGAGAAAAACTCACAATCTTCAAAGCGGACCTGATTTCTTATTCTGTTTTATATGTCTCTATCAATAATATATATATATATATATATATATATTTTTTTAATCTTTATTATTATTTTTATTTTTATTTTTTTTTATAACTGAAAACAAAATAATTATTTTTGTCATATAAAAAAATCTCGTAATATCATGTTTATAAAATGTCTGATTAAAACTCACACATAAACTTCAAAAACCTGTTTACATTAATTCAGTCCGCCCTCAGTCGACACGTTAATCAATACATCATATTCATCGATGCAGTCACAGATTCGCACGAATTAGCCATAATGAAATATACATAGCATAAATGAAGCATTTGTAATCCTAAACTGTAATTGTGTATCTCCTTTTAAATACACACACACACACACACACACACACACACACACACACACACACACACTAAATAATGATTTGTTTCTACACTGAACGCTGAACTATGTCATTCTAGAACCTGTATTTGACAGCAGCCCACTGAAATCATTGCCAGATATTGAATCTTTAATCTATTTTCGTTCTACCAGTGGGGCACGACTGATCAATACGATTTGACGTGTATATACAACAACTGATGGCTGTTGATAAACGCAAAGATTTGACGGGATGAAAATACGCGGTGATGCCAATAATGTTTTTCTTTGTCCTCCTCTCTCTCAGTTCTTGTCTGATTATCTCTCTTAATTTGTTGTTATTTTCACTTTAACCATTGTTGTTGTTATTACTGCTTTTAACACGTAGTAGTAGTAATTGATTATAATTGTAGACTTTGTAGTAGTAGTAGTAGTAGTAGTAGTAAACAGTAGCAGTAGTAGTAATAATAAATAATAATAATAATAATAATAATAATAATAATAATAATAATAGTAATAGTAATAGCAGCAGTGATAGTGGTAGTACAATTAATATTAATAGTAATAGCAGAAGTAGTAGTAGTAGTAACAGTAACAAACAGTAGTAGTAACAGTAGTAGAAGTAACAATACTAGTAATATATGTCCAAGTAGCAGATGATGTGTTAGTATTAATAGTCGTAGTAGTAGTAGTAGTTCTATGTTTTTGTTAATGATTAATTAGCTTATTTATTTATTTAATTTCGTTATGTATTTTATTCTAACAAGCAAAAGGATGAAAAAAAAAAAATGTTCAACATATAAATAACTGTTTTTGATACAATTTATGCGATTTACTTTTTTTTTTTCTTTAGCTTCGTACAACCCAGTGGTTATCGATTTGCCAGAAGAAAGCCTATAAACTCGAAAAATCCTCCATTTTCATCTTCACAATGTCAGATAATTCAATCTTCAGTGAATAAATGTTATAACTTCCCCCTGCGTTCTGCACGATACGGCACTTACAGAGATAAATATAGTTAACATGTCATATCGCCAGTTTCGATGCCTAGCAAACAAAACGTCTGAAGAACAAAAAGCTAGAACAAATCTACGAGTTTACGTAGTACCATGATTTATCAATATATTTGTCATTTTCATTTGTACATCAAACGTTTAAGTGGCATTAGACCTTAAGTGCAAATTTCCTGTGAAAATGTAAACGAATACTGTAAATATATATATATATTACAATACTTCTAAGTGTATATATTATATTTTATTTAGTATGGTGTTCAGTCTGTATTGAAAACAGAATGACTGGTATAAAAGAGTATAGGAATAGAGAACTAATGACGTAATAATAAAAAGTAAGAAGAAACTAAACTAAAAAGAAACATACTACAAACAACTTGACTGCAAAAGGTCCTGTTGCTGCTACTAATATAATTATTGTTTCTGCTATTACTACTATTTTTGTAACTACAATTATTATTATTATTATTATTATTATTATTATTATTATTATTATTATTATTGTTGTTGTTACAGAACAAAACGACCGATATATTGCAGTATAAAAGTCTACCTTCTAACTGAATGCCAGTTCACTGCTAAAAGGCCATACGAAAACAAAAAACTTCAGTTATCCGAAAATCACAACTTAGTGACAAGTCAGCACAATTACAAACCACGGTGCAATAGTGCAGATATAGGCTTAAAGTGAGAAACAATCTTTTATTTCAGTTTTTTTTATCTCCGCCTGTAACATTATACTCAGCTTCTGTCAAACTGTGTCTAGTATAGATTTGAAGTGGTGAACAGAAAGAGGCTAAATAAATATATTATGTACTGACGTTAAATTTATTATTATGAAATAACATCATCATAAATAGAAACGGTAAGCTTCCGCATATTGTCTAAGATTTGTTATTCACTTGTCCAACTTTGTTATTATTAAAGATCAGAAACGAGAGCGAAATACAACAAATACTTTAGAAATTTACAAAATATTTAACATGCCAATTTTGTTAAAAGATCTGTGTTACTGATAATTTAAATTAGTCGATATAAGTATAAATGGCAAATATAATTAAAAACTATGTTAAAACTACCGTCCCGTCTAAATACATGTAATTTCAAGCTAGTTTAAGTGATGGAAATAATGCATACATCTTTAAATATTGCATCACCCAATACAACTTGAACCGTTTTATTTAAACTTTCTCGACGATAAACATCATTAATATTTATTTATTTATTTATTTATTTATTTATTTGTTCGTTTGTTTGTTTGTTTGTTTATTTTATTAATATTCGAAAAAAAAAAGTACATGTATTTATTGATAGTTTTAATGTTGTTTCTAATTATAATGATTCATCTTAGTGACCTATTTAAATAAATAAAATAAAACTTTAAAAAAAGAGAGAAATAGCTGTCGATGGAATAAGGGTTTCTTTATAAGTCAGAGATCTCAGTTTTACATCTACGTGGGCGGCTTACTCCCATCTGGTAGAATTCCCATTTCGTAGAAAGGCTAAATGTGGTTCAGTGGTCTTATTGACATGTTTGGTTTTACCTCAGTCATTATAATGAACTGCTCCAGATTATTTGGAAAGCGATTATTATTGTATAAATACAGTAACATCTCGCTTAACGATACCACGCTTTAACGATCTTTCTTCTTTACAAATTATATAAATAGAAATTTAATTTAATAGTTAACTGCTCGAAATAAAAGATACAAATGTATACAATGCATGTTTTTAAGTCCGTTTTCTTTAATTTTTCGTTCATTCACGAGCTTCTCTCAGTTGTGTTGATCAGTTGACACGTCATACGTGCATCTGATATTCTGATTCTCTTTTGTCTTCTGCTTCGATTTAGACTTAAACTCGTTTGTAATTTACCCTTCCAATATCTCAAAACGAATAACAGTATACCGGCAAATGCTCATGATAAAAGAAACGGAAGACAATAACTTTAAAAACAAAATACATTATCTTAAATGAAACCAAACCCACAATGAGCGGCATATAATTATTTCTTAATGTATTTGTATAAATTGATTTGTAAATGATTTACTGTTTACATAATATCTATAATCTATTAAATCATTTATGTCTAAACTGCCGTTTTATTTCTCCTTATTTCACCTTTTTTTTTATGTCAGATCTCATCAGCGAGAAAGTAACCACTGCTTTTAACCTTAATTCTCTGTAAATTAGTCTCCTGCTTAACGATACCTCACTTCACTATTGGCAATTTGGAACAAATTACATCTTTAATCTGAGGTATTATTGTAGTATGGATATCGCTTATCGCATACAGTATGCAAATATGACAAATATCGAAATAATCTATGTATCGAATATAGTGAATGTAAATAATTAAAAAAGAAGGTATTCATCTAAAAGTATTCCCAATGATTTGGTCCTTCGTATAAACTTTTTCAGTCATAGCCAAAGTATTTGCAGGTCATAATATCTTTAGAGTTCATACTATTAATATACTATGTCACATATATTGTATAATATGTGCGCAATCTGAATATGTATGTGTGCATAACGTAAATATGATCAGTAACAGATATCTTGTATATGTTTAAGCTGAATACGGCTGAATTCGAAAATGTAACGTTCAAATATTCTATTTACTGAATATAAGTGAATTACTCATATGTAAAATATGTTTTGTTAAAAATTATATTGCTGAATTAGTTATTTATAAGCCATTTTTCTTTTCTTTCATTCTTTTTTCGTTTTGTTTTTTAATAGATAGATGAAATTGATGTAAAATTGTTTATTATTGGTTGCTTGTTTTGTAACAGAAAGGAAATGTTTATGAATTAGAAATGACCAGTTTAAAAAAAAAAAATAATAATAATAAATATAATAATAATAATAATAATAATAATAATAATAATAATAATAATAGTAACAGTAACAGTAATTATAATAAGAAGAATAAGAAGAATAACAATAATAATAATAATAACAACAATAATAATAGTAATAATATTATAATAATAATAATAATGTTGATGATGATAATGAGAAGGAGGAAGATGATGAAATAATGAAAAAGTAACAAATCAACAACAAATGAGTTGTGAATGCTTATTCTGCTTTCGGTTGATGTTACATAATCGATATAGGAACAATGCGCTCCCCCTCTGAATGTTAGAAAGAAACCAGATGTATGCACAGGCCAAGTTCATTATATACAGAGGTAATCAGGTATTGCGGTAAACCAGGTTTTTCTACGAAATGGGAATTATACGAACTGGGAATCTACCAAATGGGAAGACACCACGTGGGCAGCAGTGGAAAGTCGTACCGCCCCAGGGCGTTCAAATATTTCCCTGTTTGTGGTTTGACTGCATCTTTGAAATGAAATTCATTGTCAACATTGAAAAAAGCGTGACACGAAACTAAGTTACTTTTGTTACAATAGAGGGTAAGAAAGTAAATATTTATAACAGCATAATTATACTGGTGGAAAACATCTTTTAATAAGTTTTTAAACTTTACAAACTCGAAACATATATAAATATATATATATATATTATTATTATCATTATCACCATCGTGGTGGTTGTCGCTGTCAGTTCCATTATTGTCATATTTATCCACTACATATTTATCATCATCATCATCATCATCACCATCACTACCATTATAATCACCGTCATAGTCGTTGTTAATATTAGCATTATCAGAAGGACCCACTTCATATTTATTTATCATCGTTATCATCATTAAATAGGTTAACAATAGGCAGGTTACAAAACATATGTTGTAAGAAACTTAAAGATGCCGTGAAATAACAAAGTTCAATCGTCTCCGGTAAACAATTAATTTTAGAAGTAAATCGATTTTACATAAAATACCCTAACAGAAAGCCAGTAGTAATAAAAAATTAAAAAATATCTGAGATTATTTTATTACAAATTAAATTTATCGACATTAATGGAGTGTTTCCAAATCTGTCTTGTGTGCGGTATCGAGTTACGTTTTAACTACAGAGACAGAAATATCTTCGATCGTTTTAATAATGAAGACGCGGATCCAGGCAGATGTGTGTGTGTGTGTGTGTGTGTGTGTGTGTGTGTGTGTGTGTGTGTGTGTGTGTGTGTGTGTGTGTGTATATGTGTGGCTGTGTGTGTATATGTGTGGCTGTGTGTGTATATGTGTGTGTGTGTGTGATTTGTTTGTGTGTTTGTGAATTCAGTACGTGTGTGTCTGTGTATGTGTGTGTGAGAGAGAGAGATAGATAGATAGAGAGAGAGAGAGAAAGAGAGAGAGAGAGAGAGAGAGAGAGAGAGAGAGAGAGAGAGAGAGAGAGAGAGAGAGAGAGAGAGAGAGAGAGAGAGAGAGAGAGAGAGAGAGAGAGAGAGAGAGAGAGAGAGAGAGAGAGAGAGAGAGAGAGAGAGAGAGAGAGAGAGAGAGAGAGAGAGAGAGAGAGAGAGTGCATTTGAGTGTAGCGATTTGAAAGTAAGTCCCTACAGAGAACAGAATTCTGAATCAGCGCCTTTATTAAGTTACAGTATCTCTGACCATGTAAAATTGTGTCTGTGTAATTCTTTCATGTGTATATATACATATGTATAGGCATGCATGTATGACGTATGCATGTACGCATGTATGTATGTTTATTTGTATGTGTGTGTGTGTATGTCTTGTTGTCACTCAGTCTTTCTCTTTCTCTCTCTATCTCTCTCTTTCTCTCTCGCTATATGTTTGTGTATGTAGATAGATAGATAGATAGATAGATATAGATAGATAGATAGATAGATAGGTAGGCAGAGATACGTTAACTTCAGCATGATTAAAAGGAACATATGCAACTGTTGCAAACAAAAATCATTTAAAAAGGCCACATGACATCTATGTTGCTATCTTTAGTACCAATATTTTACAACGATATATAGACAGATAGATAGATAAAGAGACAAACGTACGTTGATTTATCAAGATTAAAATGAACATAAATGCAACTGTTGCAAAAAATCATTTAAAAAGGGCACATGTCATTGATCTTGTGAACTTTAGTACAAATATTTTAAAACAAAACGTCAACATGAAGTGTTGTATAAACCGAATATCGACTGTTTTTTTTTTTAAATGACACGTATCATGTGAACGCAAAGATACACATATTCACATACAAAGACAAGTACTCGGACACAGACACACAACCACACGTACACACAAAGACACACACACACACACACACACACACACACACACACACAGGTAAAGAGGGATGACAAACCCGTCAAGGCTTTGAAAATTACATGGTGTTAAATGCAAAACGGTGAACACTGATAATATATACCCTGATTTAAATAATTCGATATTCGTCTTGTCAAAGTAGGTGTTATATTACAATATCACCACAGAACTTGTACCGATACATACAAAGAGAAATACATACCATGTTATACT
>CM022669.1:3506493-3593993 GCA_012295275.1 Chrysomallon squamiferum
CGTACATAATTCAACCGGATGGTCAAATTGAAAAAGACGGGGGTAAATTCTTTGTGAAGTTAGTTTTTGTAAACTAGCCCGGAGCAGTTCTTTGTGTCGACAGAACATCGCACCTTCGTTCTATTTCACAGCATCTGTGAGGCACCCGGCAATTATTTTGTGAATTCTTTGCAACTGTGTTTCTCTCTCTCTCTCACACACTCACTGAGACAGAATGTGTTTGCTGCTCTCTCTTATACTCTGAAATACAACCTTTTTCTTGACGAGGGAGCGGTCTCGTTCCAAAGCGTTCCTCAAATACCAGCCGAACTGTTACTGTTTCGTACAGAAAGAAATTATGCTTGCCGAAACGTGATGTTTCAAATTTTGTGTATGTAATATTTTCACCTCATAAGTGGTATGTGTGTAGATAACAATTGTGTGAAAGAGTTTTTTAAAACAATTTATACAAAGTAATGAAAACAGTGTTTACCTCTTAAATAAGTTTGTTCAGTGTATCTCTAAGTTGTGCAAATAAATGTACAGTACTGTTAAAAATTAACATTATTCTTATTTTTTGTTTGTTTGTTTGTTTATTTGTTTATTTATTAATAATATATGGTTTATATATATATATATATATATTCTTTCTTATTTTATTTCATTGTTCATTTATTTATTTATTTATTTATTTGGATATTTGCTTAGTTCATTAGTTTGTTCGTTTTCTTTCAGTATTTATTATCATTATTTTTTTAATATCATTATGTTTTTATTATTTATATTCCTTTTCTTATGTTTTATTTATAATGAACAAATTATTTTAGACTGACTATAAATTATTATTAAATATAATTTTGCAGAAATACTGATAATTACAAAGACGCAAGCACGCACACACAAACAGAGATTAACTAAATTAATCACATTGTACTATGTCACTAAACAAAACAAACTTTAAATTTTCATATTGTTCTTCATTTAAACGAGTCTTTTATTAATAATTTAAAACGGCAAATAAATGTTTTTGTTATTCAAGGTTTAGCAGATTTTGGTGTTTTAAATGGGATTTGTGGGTTTCTGTATTATATTGTTAACCTTTACTCGGAGTAGCTGATGTTAAGATTAGTCTGATAGCAAAAACGTAAATTAAAAATGTTTGTTGTCTCTGATTTATTTATTTTATTCTTTCTTTATTTCAGTTTATTTTCTTTATTACTTATATCAATTATTAATCAATTTAATTATGTTTTATATTTTATTTATTTTAATTGATCATTCATTACTTTTAAATGAACTAATTTAATTAGAGTTTATTCACATAATTAATTTGTATTAATAAATTTATTTAATTTTAATTTTATTATATTTTTTATCTCGCTCCAGCCCTCGAGTTCATTCTCTTTTTTTAAAAGCAGATTTTGTTCGCAGATGTTTATTTTTATTCCAGTTAAGCTGAAGATGTCATCCTTGGAAAGCGTCATCGATACTCTTGAAACTATACATTGTTAGACACGTTATTTCTCACTTCTCTGTTTAATAGACCCGAGGTATAAAATTACAGATATATCAGATTATTCAGCTAGGCTAAACCACATACAGCTAAGGCATGGCATAGTACTGTTTGCTTGAAATAAATTTTCTCGAGTATTTCAGTCAAATCGTGTGTCTGTGGGGAGGCAGAAAAGATTTTTATTATTAACTTTTTTTTTTTTTTTTTTTTTTCGAAGGTTCAAACAAGTAAAACATGCTGGCATCGCTTAAATTTTAAAGTGGGGCTTTCTTGGGTATATTTTATAATTTATTAACCTATATATGTTTGTCGTGCCCGGGAGTTTTGCTGTTAGTTTGTTAGTGAGTTAGGTAGAGAGAAGAGAGAGTGTTATGTTAATAGTAGTAACAGCTTTAGTAATAGTAGTTGTAGTAGCAGCAGCAGAAGCAACAACAGCAGTAGTTGTTGTAGTAGTAGTAAAAGTAGTGGTAGTACTAGTGGTGGTGGTGGTAGTAGTGCTAGTAGTAATGATGGTGGTTGTGGTTGTAGTAGTAGTAGTAGTAGTTGTAGTAGTAGTAATAGTAGTAGTAGTAGTAGCAGTAGTAGTAAAACAATAATAATAATAAGAAGAAAACGAAATAAAGAATGACCTTGTTGATAATGAGAAACTAATGATTAAATTTATCGACACTGATTAGCAAAACTTTCGTTGCTTTCGAGATAATGTATTATGAAACAAAGAAAATTAAAATGGAGATTAGAAGAAAGCGAAAAAGAAGATAATGACCACGACGAGTAGCAAAAAGAAGATAAAGAAAATGATGATGATGTTGAGCCAGAAGTAGAAATGAAAAACAAAAACGATCTGAAGCGAGAGGAAAAGTTGATAAGAACAAATCCCCACCCCCAAAAAAAGAAGGAAAAAGAAAAAAAAAAAAAAAAAAAAAAAAGAAAAGAATTAAAGAAGATAACGATAATAACGATGATGACTATGATAATAATAATGAAGAAAAAGATCACTTAAATGATGAAATTTTTACGCTGATCTTACTAAAGTGTTTGAGCAAGAAATATTGCATGACGTTTTAACGCTTTGAACTGTTTCATTTGATTAGAAATAATAACTATTAATAAATATACCACTGTCAATACTTTTACCTCTACTAATATAATTTTACTATTATTATTACTATTAGCTGATGCTAATACTATTAATATCTTCTTTCTACTAAATCTACTATTACTTTTACAACTGCTACTAGTATTGGCAACAACAACGACAACAATATTAAAATTAATAACAAGAAAAGCAACTTCAGAAGTAATATAACAACAACATCAACATGAAAAGATAATAGTTTCTGACAAAAGAACCCGTGCTTATCAAAAATAATTTGTTGTAATAATCTTTAACAGTTTAAATAAAAAAATAAAAAAAAAATAAAAGAAGAATTATTCTCTGAGTCATTCATTCATTCATTTCTTAATCAATGAACTACAGTTAGAACCATCCTCCTTTCCCAATATTACGTACAACAGCAATACCGTGCTATCTGTATTGTCCAAGCTAGTCGTAATTTTATTTATTTCTTTAAAACTGTTAAGTTTAAAACGACTGCTGCTATTAGCCCCTGGCTGCTTTGAAGTAAAAGGTAAAACGTAAAAGGGCGTTGAAAGGAAGCGACAGAACAGTTGTGTTCTCGATTGTAATCTTCTGGCTGAAGCGTGCAAATGCGTGGAGATACTGGACGCTCCTGGGCAGACTGAGAGCGCAGAGGAAAGTCATTAAACGGGTTTGATAAATACACTTTACTTACTTCGGTTTTATCTTTCTGAAACTAAAGCCTCATTGAGAATTAAAAAGAAGAGAATGGTCATGAAAAAAACGAAGAAAAAAAGCCTTAAAACAGAATGAAAACAGAAAAAAAAAAAAAAAAAAAAAAAAAAAAAAAGTAAGTAAAAGAAAAAAGAAAAGAAAAAAGAAAAATAACCAAACATATTGAATATGGTAGTTGTAAACATATGTATATATATATATATATTTAGATTTTTTTTATTATTGGTCTTGTTTTAGATTTTCTATTGTTATTGTCACTGTAGTTATTTGAAAACATGTGGTTATTAGTTTTAAAAGAAGTAAACAACTGTAAAAGTTGAACTAAAAAAAATAAAATCTTATTTATCTGAAGTGCTTGTTTTGTTTTTCTTGCTTTTCTCATTGTTTGTCGATGTTTGTTTTTGGTGCGTTTTTTTTTTTTTTTTTTTTTTTAATGAAAAACTGAATTGAAAATCTTTATATATATATATATATATAATAAATCAACACATCGTATTTTATTTCTTATTTTTATTTAGAGTAATGTTGGTGTTCAAAAACAAAGAACAAAAGTAAAAGTTAAATAAATAATATAGTAAATAAAACAAAATTTGTAACGATTTTTTTATTTTCTTTTTTTCAATTCTATTTTTTAATTTAATTACTACTACTACTGCTACTAGTAATATTTTATTGTTATTATTTTAAAAGAAAAAATACATTATTATAAAATACATTCTAAGTAAAAAAAAATAATTGGAAAATTGTTTTTCTACTAAATTCTGGGCTTTTCTCTTGATATCGTTATGTTGGTATTTTAAAAATAAGAAAAGAACATAAATCATAAATTAAAAAATAAATCTTGTTCTGTTGGTGATAACTGGGAGGTGTGGATGTTGCTGCTGTTTAACACGGCGGCGATGCTGTCTGTGTTTGATACGGAGCACAGCACGACACCCTGCTGCTACTGAATTAATTTCATGTTGCGATTCACGAGATTGACACATTACCGTGTAGCCAATGAGAGACGCGTACAGCTGTCAGAGGCGGAGATAAAGAAATGAGAACCAAAATCACTTTTGTGTTGTTCTGTGCTACCCAGCAGTAACGTGTACTTTGGTGAAGACGTCAGAAGGATTATATGTTACGACTGCACTCAAATAAACGGAAAAAGAAACCAGTCCACCCAGACTGATATCAAAATTCTTCTTAAATCAACACACTAACAAAAAGGTTATTATTTTGCAAAACGTGCAAGCGGTCCTCATAAATTTTATAGTCAGTCTTTTTTTTTTTTTCTTTTTTTTTTTTCAAATTTTTTTTCCTTTATTTTTTTTTTTTTTTTTGTTGTCTTTCTTCAAATTGTTTCCAGTTGTGAATCTAGCTATTGCTTGGCTTTTATACTGTGTGTGATTAGTGCAGTCCTCTCCGCTCGGATCTATAACATATCGCTGTGATCTTTTCGAACCGGACAACAGGTGATTCTGACAGATGGAGAAGAAAGGAAACACATTTTGAATCGTTTTCGCACGTACAAAAAAAAAAAGAAGAAGAAGAAGAAGAGGGCGAAGAAGAAGAAACTGTGGATTATTTTCCAAACTAAGAGATGAGAATTGGATTCGTACGACTCATAATTATAATAGTGTCTGTTCTTCAGACTGTCCATGCATCCTGGTGGTAAGTTGAACAATAGAATTTATTTCTCAACTTTTGTTTATGTACATACATACTTACATACATGCATGCGTACGTACATACATACATGCATGCATATCTATCTGTATATATCTATCTATCTTTTTATTTATTTATCTATCTCTCTGTTTTATTGTATTCTACTCTGTTTTCTGTTCTCTCTCTCTCTCTCTCTCTCTCTCTCTCTCTCTCTCTCTCTCTCTCTCTCTCTCTCTCTCTCTCTCTCTCTCTCTCTCTCTCTCTCTCTCTCTCTCTCTCTCTCTCTCTCTCTCTCTCGCTCTCTGTCTCTGTCTCTCTCCAACCAAAAATTTTTAAAAAATTACGACAAAGAAACAAAATTCACATTGGCACATTTACAGTTTAACATTTAGAAGAAGAAACGTATGGAAAAAAATCATTTAACAAAGAAAGAAAGTTGAAAACTTGAAAATGGATACAAGTAGTAATCAACAACGTTTTGTCACTCGATGATTTATGAGGTGTTGCTGGCATTTCTAACGTGTTCACTCAAACCTCGGTGTTTGTTACAAACAAGCATATCCATTCGACAGCTCCCTGTAAGCGATATATGCAGCCCTTAATAAAACCAAGAGAACTCAACAGCATATACTCGAATAAAGAGAAATAAACGATATATATGTATATACACATATAATATATAATATATATATATATATAAATATATTGTGTGCGTTTGTGTGTGTGTAGGTCTGTGTGCGTCAATTCGTATGCATGTATAATAAGAATAAACAGCTTATGTGAATATATAGGGATACGGGTCTGTATGTATGCATGTAAGTATGTATGTATGTGTGTATGTTTTAAATATGTACGTATGTATGTCTGTTTTTTTAATGTTTATATATGTGTGTATGTTCGTGTGCGTATATGCATGCATTCATGCATATATCAGTATTTATTTTGCATTAAGAAAATGTCTGTGCATTGATATTAAATTTAGAAAATTATTAGGTATTAATCAAAATAAATGAATTTTTTTTTAATAATAATTAAATAAATAAACAAACAAAGAAACAAATACATAAATAAATAAATAAAATATAGACTAGATATTATAATAAAAATCAATGCTTTATTACTTTATCCGGCTTTTTGATATGTGAGTTAAAATAAACAGCTAGTGTAAATTATTTTTTCTAACTGAATTAACAATAATTAATTAAAAGAAATTATAAATAGAAAAAAATCTATATAGTTTAGTGATAGATAATCTCTCTCTCTCTCTCTCTCTCTCTCTCTCTCTCTCTCTCTCTCTCTCTCTCTCTCTCTCTCTCTCTCTCATCTTAATTATTTTAATAATATTATGTTGTAATTATTATTATCATCATTATCATCATCACCATCATAATTTAGAATACAACTTATAATACAGATTTTGTTTTCACAATCTTAGTTCTTATTTAATCAGAAACGTTATAAAAATATTTCATTACATTGTTATTTAATGTCTACTGCGACTTTCATGTTATTGTAACTTTTGCTGCTATTATTAGTACTACTGCTACTGCTACTACTACTACTACTGCTACTATTACTATTACTAATAGTTCTGCGTGTCAGGCTAACAACAACAACAACAACAACAACAACAACAATAATAATAATAATAATAATAATAATAATAATAATAATAATAATAATAATAATAATAAAATAATAATAAATAAATAAATAAATAGGGACGACAAAGTGTTATGTCTAAACCATTAAAAATAGATGTTAATACTAATAATGATCATTATTAGGTGATGATGATGACGATGATCACAACAATAATGATGCACCGATAACAAGAACGACAAATTGGTCCCATTTATTATTTTGCTTTGGTTAGAATGATTGGAATACCAAACTGATAAAACAAGCGAGTGGAAAGCGAAGAAAACAATCACAAACAAAAGTTCTAAGCCGATTCCTGCCTGCTAATCGTTAGTATTTTTAATTTCATTGCTCTGAGTTGCTTGTTTATTTGGCTTCACGGATTAAAGTGGAGCCTTGAACCTGGACACCGGTCAGTTTTTGGACACTGTTGACTCACGTGCAGTGAACAACAGACGATGGTTGTCATAAGAAGCTAATACGAGGCTAACCTTTGTGTCTGCGCTTTCCACACTTTGATGTCGTTTATAACTCTGCTCATTCTGTTTGGATACTAAATACAACAGCACTGGGAGACAAACACGGCTGCAAACAATTCCTTTGTAGCGCACGCTCAGCCGCCGCCACTCTGCGCGGTTCTCACTCGGCGAGAGAGACTTTGTTTTCGTGAAACGTGAAAAACTCTGCGACAGATCACTGAACGCACGTTATCAGCGAGTCAAGTAGTCTGTGCTCTTCACTGTTTTAACGTCTTCGCTTTTACAAAACAGAAACTTCCAGACTTTTCATATCACAGACACTGCGTTTTAAGTATCTCAACACTGATATAGCAAAATACGAGTTTAACGTCTTCGCTTTTATACAACGAAATTACGTTAAAGCATCAGAATGGGGATGTAATAGTCTACGTTTTAAATATCTCAACACTGATCTAGCAAACAAAGTTTCACCGTTTTAGCTTTTATGCAAGAGACATTTAAACACCTGAACACTGATATTATAGACTACGTTTTAAATATTGATATGGGAAACACTATTCTGACGTTATAACACTAATATAGCAAAACACGATTTTAGTGCCTTAGCTTCTATGCAACAGACGCTATTTTAAAAACTTGAATATCAATATAATGTACAGCTATTTCAGTATAGGAACAAAGCTATAACGCACATATTTTAACATTTAACAATAACACACACACACACACACACACACACACATACACACATGCATACATATGTACATACACACGTTTTATACAACGGTCAGACTTTAATAAAAAATAATACATTATATTTACATGGATGTCAAAGATTGGCAGTATTGGGATACATTATAATAACGAAAACAATTTAACTGTTATTATTTTGTCATTATTATAATTATCATCTTCTTCTTCTCCAACATCATCATTATGATGATGATCATCTTCTTCTTCCTTTGCTTCTCCTTGTGCTTCCTACTAGCACAAAGTTATTTCTTTTTGTCCCACAGAGTACTTGTTTGAAAATACCTGTTTGTCTGACCCGAGTAACCGACTTCCTAGCTGCAGGCATTTCCTTGAAACGGGAGTATTCAGTATTCTTCTTTTTCCTTCGTCTTTTTAATCTATTTAATTTGATAATGCTCAGTTCTGCTGTTGGCAAACTGTGGAGTTTTTTTGGTTTCCAAATCCATAGATTATTCACTTGAATTGCCACTGTAGCTGATGCGTAAGCGAATTTACAAGAACCCTTCAAAGGGATGCGAGCTAATCTTAGCTGGAGGAATCCGCGCTGTTGAAACATCGTCTGATGACCCCCAGCAGCAGAATGCCAGGAACAATTGATACAAGAAATCTGTTTGGACGATTGTTTCGCTTGCAGTCATGCTCGCCATCTGGTCTTATCCCTTTCAGAAATATTTTCTCCACATCAAAGTCTTTAATCATGTGAAAGTGATACCCAGCATAAAGGAACAGATTGCTTGCAATAAAAATTACATGCGTACGAAACTTTTCTTTTCGCTTTGTCAGGATGGAAACCGATGCTTCGTGTCGTTCTCGACAAGGCAATCCATTTCTGAAACGTGACTGTGTGAGAATTGGTTAAGCCGCAGACAGTCGATGTCATATTACAGCGTCGTCGATATTCATTTTGATACCTTCTGGCTCGTATTAATGCTTCGTGAAAGAAGAGAAACAACGAGTATCCTCGCTAGGAAAAGAACAATTCTTTTACGTTTAGACTTTCGAAAACAGTTATTTATTTTTAATTTTTATGCTTTCAGAATCATCATATTTTATTTTTTTAAATCCTGCTCATTACAATAATTTTATTACTTTCATAAAATCATTTTTTAATCCTCTATTCTTTTTTTTTTTTCTTTTTTAATTCTTTTTTTCTCAAAAATGTATCAGTTAGAGTCTTGGTAATGGGACAGATCAAACAATTATTTTAATTTAATTTTAATGTCTTTCATTTAGCTGGCTTGCTTGTAATTTCATTTTCCGAGAGGATGCTAGCAACACCAGCCTAAACAACAATCGTAACGAAATTATGATAACAATTACACTGTCTCATTCTCACGTTGTACAGAAAGCAGTCACCGAATGATCAGAGTTTGGTGAAGATTTCAAAATGTGTTCAGTTTTAACTGTCACATAATCCTGTCAAACACTGTAATTTGAAAGAACGTAGAAAACACGGACTAGACAATTTGATGATGAACATCTCACGTAGTTATTCCGACGGCTGGTCAGCCTTCGTCGGCGTCTGTCTTTTGTCACGTGGTTAATAAACCGACATCAGCTACACCAACATCTCTAAGACGGTCAGTGTATTAGAGAAAACAGTCTGGTGAAATTGCTGTAATAACTGACTGTGTTCCCACATTCATGCATTGGTTATCTTCGTTATCACAGCTGTTTCATAATTATAATTATCATTATCATCATCATCACATTATTGTATTTCTTCTTCTTCTTCTTAATAATAATAATAATAATATCATTATTTATTGATCTATCTATCTATTTAATTTAACTTTTTAACTGAATTACTCAATAAATTTTATCATGATAATCATCATCATCATCATCATCATCATTATTATTATTATTATTATTATTTATTTATTTATTTATTTATTTATTTATTTATTTATTTATTTTCATTTTTAACTTTTATTTATTTTATTATTATCATTTTTTATAATTACAATTATTTAATATTATTGTTATTATTAATTTTATTATTATTTATTTATTTATTTATTTATTTATTTATTTATTTTCATTTTTTAACTGATTTACTCTGCGTATTTTATTATTATCATATCCATCGATATTATAATTACAATTATAATCAATATTATTGTTATTATTATTATTATTATTATTATTATATTTAATGTAGTAGTAGTTGTAGTTAAAAGTTCAGTGTGAGATACAAGTACTACCAGTTACAGCTAAGAGACTCAAGAGACAAATGATTTGTGATTTTATTTCACTTTCTGCTTTGAAGTTTAATTTACTACCTTAATTTAGTTTTCTTCCAACTAATCAGGAAATATGTGTGTGTGTGTGTGTAATAAGAATTCCAAACAGATATTAAAATATTAATATTAGTGGTACTAGGTTCAGTAAAAACAGGAGTAGTTTGTGGGAGAGGTAATGACAGTGGCCGTAGAAGTACAAGTAGCAGTCGTAGTGGTTGTAGTGGTAATAAGGAGCATGTCAACTTTTATTTTATTTTTACTTTTGCTGATTTTATGTCAGTCAGTGAAGACTAAAGTTATTTAAATGATATTCGTATATTTATTTATTTATTTATTTAGTGTTTGTAAGTTGTTTTGAGACACATATAGTTTACTTCTTACCTGTATATGTTATTTTTCTTCTTGCATGTAATAATAATACAATTCTACTGAAATCGTGTGTAGAAGTTTTTGTCTTTTTGGTTTTCAGGGCTGGTAGATTGCTGCTAGTAAATAAATTAATTAATCATAATAATAACATCAACAACGACAACAACAATAATAAATAAATAAATAAATGTAAATAAATAATATAATAAAAAAATAAATACAGTAAATAAATAAATAAACTGACACACAAACAAACAAATTAATTAAAAAATTAATAAAATAAAATAATAGAAACTTATTTCTAAATAAACAAACAAAACAAAACAAAACATCAGTTATCGACAAACTGCTGATTCATATCACTTACAAAACCCGCAATAATTCTAACTTCTACCAAGTTGATCCAGTCAAGTCAAGAATGTTTCCTGTTTACCTTTTTCTCGCGTATTTTAATCTCTCCCCCCCACACGTTAGATTTCAAGAATACTTAAGATCAAAGAAGCGCCTCGGGTATCGTTCAAAGAGATTTTTATACGAGTACGTTATTTTCTGTTATTTCATGTTTACGCGACAAATTCTCCCTAGCCAACCCGCCACCCCGCCAAAGTTCACGTGCTGGTTGACACATTCCAGATGACTTCTGTGTCACACTCGCAAATCAGACTTCATCGACTGATGAACTCTGCGATAACAGACACGAGTTCTGATTTATGAATAATCATAAAGTTTTTGCTGGATCGAGCATAATTGTATTATTATTATTATTATTATTATTATTATTATTATTATTATTATTATTATTTCTACTTCTATTGCTGCTACTACTACTACTGCTACTACTACTATTATTATTATTATTATTATTATTATTATTATTATTATTATTATTATTTTTATTATTTTATGTTTGTCATTATTAATATAATAACGCTTTATATTAAAAGTCATATTCTGTTTGTATTATATGTAATGTAATGTGTTTTAAAAATGTTATCCGACTGCGCGTTAGAAAGGTATTAAATGTTTTAACTTTATTAATATCATCATCATCATCATGCTGTTTAGCCAGTGAAAATTATATCTTGTTATCTGATTAACGTAACTTGATTTTACAAGTATATCGAAAAAAGTCTCTGTTCCTCTCATTATTAAATAAATAAAAAAAATAAAAAAATAAAAAAAAAAAAAAAAAAAATAAATATATAAATAAATAAATAAATAAATAAATAAAAAATAGATAAATAAATAAATATCTACAGTCATGTACCACACTTTTCCACTATACATATTATATTAAGTATATACCATAATTTATATGCTTGCCATTCTTATAACTATTCACACTGAAATCTGTATTTCAGTTGCATTTTATTGCTATTACTATAGAAACACTTAAGGCTTACATTTCTTTCATTTATTTTATTTTGTTAGTTATTTCGTATTTTTCTTATTTTTCTTCTTCTTCTTCATTATTATTATTATTATTATTATTATTATTATTATTATTATTATGATATTTAATGTAGTAGTAGTTGTAGTTAAAAGGTCAGTGTGAGATTCAAGTACTACCAGTTACAGCTAAGAGACTCAAGTGACAAATGATTTGTGATTTTATTTCACTTTCTGCTTTGAAGTTTAATTTATCACATGGAAACTGAAAATGTACTGAATTTAGCATTTTATTATTTCTTTTTAAAACTTTTATCTTTTCTTATCCGTCGTCTTCTTCTTCTATTTCTTTTTCTTCAATTTCTTCCTACTCTTTTGTTTTACTATTATTCCTCGCTTTCTTTGATTTTTAAATTATTATCTTACGTCAATTATCTAACCATTTTAAAATATATTTAGTTGGACGATTGTCGTGGACCACGTACACTGATCCTGTATAATCTGGCAAAACAAAGCTGTTAGTGTGACAGAGAGAGAACAGAGTACACAGAGTCTGTGTACATGATAGATTAACTCTGAAGGGTAGTTCCACAGCCTCCCTGCTCTATACTTCACCCTGAAATAGTGATTAGATGTTCATGTGTATGAATACAAGTGACCATTTGTGTGTGCCTCTGTAAGGATGACTGAATAGATGTATGGATGGGCTGATGGATATATATATATATATATGTACGTTATTTTGTGATTTTATGTGTATATTTATATATGAGTTTTAATAAATTAATTTTAACAACAACAACAACAACAATAATAATAATAATATAAATAATGATGATAATGATAACAATAATAATGATGTGATGATGATGATAATGATAATAATAATAAATAATAATAATGATGATGATGATGATAATAATTATTATTTTTTATTATTATTATTAATAGTAGTAGTAGTAGTAGTACAAATAAGTAAATAATTAAATAAATATCTTTTAAGACCGATATTTTTCAGAATGCGGTAGGTTAATGAACGCGTGTTTTCAATTGTGTTCTAAAACACGATATTTTGTTGTATATAGTATTAGACTAAGGTTTCATTCTTCAGTTTATTTTTCTTGGACTGTGCCTAATTCAGAACATAACTTCTAGAAAATAGGACTGTTTAAATAGTGTTGCAGATTGTGATTATAAGTAAATGATACAACAAAAAAAACACCCCAAAAACAAAAACCATTGGTCGAAAGAAAAAAAGCCCGCAGAAAAGCACTACTCACTCTATATATGTTATGAACGGATTTATAATATAAAATAATATAGTTAATATAATTATGATTTATATTATTAGAGTATATAGATAGAGAATGTAGGGTGTATATTTTCACTGGTGTTGTCAGGCGAATGCGGCAGAAACTGAATATGTGTGTTTTAAGCTTTCTCTGTGTCTAGCCCATAGAGCGATAACTTAAAAATCTGATGAATGCGTTTTAAAATAAAATATTTTCTTCCTTTCTAGCATAACACATGTGCACAAAGATATACACACACAGAGAGAGAGAGAGAGAGAGAGAGAGAGAGAGAGAGAGAGAGAGAGAGAGAGAGAGAGAGAGAGAGAGAGAGAGAGAGAGAGAGAGAGAGCATTTTACTCTTATAATTAAAAATATTTGTTTGCTCTTATTCGTTTTCTTTCGTATTATTTTTATTGTACTAACAATCACCGAATACATTTCTATTCAGTTTTATAATTCTTTTCCCCGACTGTGTTTCGTTATAATCAATTACATTTCACAATGAAAGATATGTCAAACTGAATGATGGCAACCCTGTTTTCTGAAATTCTTACAATTTACATCAGCTTTGTTGAGTATTATGTGTGTAATTAACTGACATTCAAATAAACAGTTAATATGATACCAGTTCGGATCAAAGCATTCTGTGCTTTTGGCATAGTCAATCAAGTTTGTCCGTATATCGATGTAGAAAATGGATAATTAACTGAATGCCGTTCATTCATGTGTAACATTAGCTAGAAACAACACTGAATATATTCTAGGTTTATCTTAGCAATTTCCTTTTTCTTCTTCTTTTTTTTTTTTTTCATTGTTTTTCTTTTTGTTATTTTTAAAGTTTACCTGCGTTGACATTACGTAACATTTATTCGTTGAATGTGTGTGTGTGTGTGTGTGTGTGTGTGTGTGTGTGTGTGTGTGTGTGTGTGTGTGTGTGTGTGAAGAAAGAAAGAAAGGAATGTTTATACTTCCAAGCTATTGTTTTAATATTTTATGTTAGGGATATGCAAACTTTTAGCAAGCATGTAAAATAATAATAATAATAATAATAATAATAATAATAATAATAATAATAATAAATAATTAAAAAATATTAGCAATATTTTCTCTATTTAAAGATAAATAAACTTTGATAATTTCAAAAAAGTATTTAAAGAAAAAAAGAAACAGAGATCATATTCAGCGCTTACTCTTTTGACCCCTTTTAACCTCTTTTTGACCCTTAGTTATTTATCCACCCCTTAAATAGTGCCATCGACCCCCAGGGACTGATACCGACCACTTTGCCGATCTGTTCTCGTTTTAGGTGATTTAAAATCGATAATATTAATAACCATCTATAAAATAAAATAATACTGTTATAATGCATCAGAACGTCAAAAGAGCTCTGACGTTAACGTGAATAACTCTGCCTGTACATGATGACGTCATAACTACAGAAATGGCGACGTGTAGAATTTTATTTTATGTCTTACATTCTTTCTTCTTTTTTTTTTTTTTTCTTTTTTGTTAAACTGCGCTCATTTGTTGTTTCATTTAATAAGAACAGGAAAATAAAACAGAACTTTGAAGTATGCAGAATATATCTAAACTATTTATTTCTATTACCAAACGTTTACTTGAAACAAGTAAATAACAGCGTCAACTTGGCAGTTTTCGAAGTGATAAATAAGCGCGTTAACTTGGATCTTTTTTAAAAAGATAAATAAATCTATTTCTAAGTGGCGAATTTAAGAACGTCTATAAAGTATGCACAAATCGTCACATTCTTAAGAAAAGACCGCGAGTGAGATTTCAAGAGTTTTCAGGAAAGCAACAAAAAGCACATTTAACAATTCCTGAAAGAAAAAAAAAAAAAAGTAAAAAAAAATAACGTCAGACTAAACCAGATTCCAGTGTTTATTTATTACCTGAAGAGATATGAATAGCTAACTGGCGTCACCGACGAATCAGTTTATGTTTTTTTAAGTATTATTTCTGTCAGTGAGTGTCATTTAAATTTTTCTTAATTAGGTGACAAAATTCTGCAGGGTTTGGCTTAATGTCTGAGTGTGTGTGTGTGTGTGTGTGTGTGTGTGTGTGTGTGTGTCTGAGTGTGAGTGTTCGTTTATCTAAATGTGTCTGTGTTTGTGTTCGTTTATCTAAATGTGTGTGTGTGTGTGTGTGAGTCAGTGAGTGTCAGAGTGAATGTGTCTGTGTGTATATATATGTGTGTGTGTCTATGTGTGCGTGTGTGTGTTTGAGAAAGAAAGAGAGAGAGAGACAATGTATGTAATAAGTGTTTGAGTATGTATGTATAAGTATAAATGTGTGGTGTATGAATGTGTGCATGTATGAGACCTAGAGACAGTGAGTGTGTGTGTGTATGACTGTGTGAATGTGTATGTGTGTAAGGGAGTTCATTTTATAACTTATTAAAAAAGTATTTAGCATTAAAGAAGAAGACCATTATGTGAACATTTATAAGGAAGTAGTAGTATTAGTAATGGTAGTAGCAGCTGATTATTGCTACCACTATTGTTACATCCATCCACTACTACTACTACTACTACTACTACTACAACAACTACTACAACTACAACTACTACTACTACTACTACTACTACTACTACTAATAATAATAATAATAACAACAACAACACTGATAATAAATAAATAAATAAATTCTGATGATATTATATCAGCCAGCTACGTCTATCATCCGTTTGCTGTAAGTTAGCGCTAGACATTCATCTTTCTCCATCTCGCCTCACAGTGATAATTATCGTCATCACGAGAGATAGTTGTTGCGGAAAACAAGCAGTCACGTCTCAGCCTTCAAGTGTGAAAGAAATACGTAAAAAAAAAAAAAAAAAAAAAAAAATATTAAAAAAAAATTGCACACGAGTCAGACGTAAAAAAAAAAAAACAACGTTTCTGTGATGTTTAAGAAAATTAAATAGTGTTAACAGGTTGACAGAAGTAATTACGTGTTTTAGCGTTCAACGTTTCTCCACAGAAAGTATGCGCGCCCCCCTCCCTCCCTCCCGCCTGACGTGAATTATGGCGTGCAAGCTGCTGGCTGATGGTGGGAGACAGATGCGGATATTTATGTATTTATTGCAAACATTACTTTTTGAACGTGTATAATAGTTACTCGCTTAGTTTGTTTATGTCTATTGCCTTACAGACTTCTTCCGTAATGAGAAAGGAAAGTGAAGAACGTATCTGCGTATCTGTTGAATGAGTGTGTAAAAGTTTCTGTTTCAGCGTTCTAGTGTATCTCTGTTTCTCTGCAGGCTCGCTGCCTTTTCCTGTGAATTTCTGTCTGACTGTCTCTCGTTCGCTTTCTCTGTGCCTTTCTATGTCTCTGATCCTCTCTCTGTCTCTGTTTACTACTTTCTCTCTTCCTCGTTCTTGCTCTCTCCTTCTCTTTAAAAGCTCTGTCTCTCTCTCTTTCATCAACTGTCAGAGTAGTTTTCACCCTTGTTCCTATTATTGTTATTTTATTTACGAGAGAGAGAGAGAGAGAGAGAGAGAGAGAGAGAGAGAGAGAGAGAGAGAGATGTCCAGTATGTGATTCATTGTATATGTATATAAATTGTGTGTGTGTGTGTGTGTGTGTGAAGGTAGGTAGGTAGGTAATATATGTATGTATGTATGTATGTGTGTGTGTTTATGATTCTGCCATAATGTCTCTATTTATATTTATGTATATTCTTTGTGTTGTTTGCATGTACATATGCAAAGAAACTGCATGATTAAACTTTATTATCACAACATATACATGCATATATGCTCATATAGCTCTGGCGAAAATGCTTTATAAAGCATTTTCTTTTTCTTTTTTTCCCCTGTAGACTATGATAAAAAAATATCAAGTGTGTGATATTCAATAATCCATCACAGAAAATTAATCAACACATTGTAGCGCTTATTAGGCTAAACAAACTGAATACGTTTTTTATTTTTTTTTTTTTTTTTTTTTAACTGAGATTCAAGCTTGAGCGAAACAGGGACACGACTGATTTGGTTAGCGGTGTCACGCTTTTCAGTGTCTGCTGAATCTTATACCCCAGTGTTTGATATCCGAACCAAACAGATGTCTGTTATTTTAGAAATTTCCAGATGTTTATTTAGAATATACAAGAAGAATAAAAATAAAAATATAATGTAAATAGAAAAGATATACATCGAAAGGAGTGGTGAAATTTTTTTTCTTTTTTTTTCAAAAAAAAAAAAAAAAAAAAAAAAGGAGGAAAGAAGAAAATAATATCTTATGAAGTATGGAAAGAGAAAGGAAAAATTGATATAAATAAAATAAAATGAAACAAAATAAAATGGATTAAAAGAAATAACATATTAATAAATAAATAAATAAATAAATAAATAAATAAATAAATAAAAAAATAAAATAAAATTTAATTAATTGAAATTGAAATTAATGAAAAGAAAAGAAAAAGGAATAACAAAATTAAAAAATTAAATGATTGTGATATTAATGATGGTACAACAGAATTTTTAAAAAAATATATTTTATTTTTTTTTCCTTTGCTTGTCACTGTCGGTCTTTTTATTTCTTAGACATTTTCGAATGTTTTTAATTATTCATTATGATAATTCCAGTTATTTCTTGTTTACATCTGTCAGGTTTCTGCTCTTTCAACAAGTTATAACTGCACTGTTTTAAGTCAAGCTCTCTCTCTCTCTCTCTCTCTCTCTCTCTCTCTCTCTCTCTCTCTCTCTCTCTCTCTCTCTCTCTCTCTCTCTCTCTCTCTCCCCTTTGTTATCCATTTATCTTTTTTTCCTGTAATTTGTTTGTCTTTATGTCCCTCTCTCAACGTTTTTTTTCTTTCTCTCTAATTACCTCGCAGATTCTTGAATTTCCATAGCATTAAGAACACTTTTCACTTAGCATACCACTGAAACATTAAAAGGAAAATATTATTATACTTTAACAAGATGATGGGTATCAGTAAAGTCGTCACTCCGTGTTTACCAGCGAAAACGAATCTCCGCGACGGATATGAAATCGTGTAACTTGTGTTTAAAAAAAAGTAGAAAAAGGAAATCACAGAGAGATAGACCGTGCTTGATTACAGAGACTTCACACGTGTAATCTTTATAGGCCTGCGGAATTCGGGAAAAAAACGAGCTCGTTTATTTAAGGCAGGTAACACTTACCAGCTAATAAGCGGCTTCTAAAGAAACGCGCCTGTAATTTATAGCTTGGAGGTAAAGTTATTTCAGCCCCGTCACATTTTATTTCAGAGCTGTCGTCGGTTTCATTTTGCTCCGAGATGCACACACTGGTTTGACTCGTACTGTGTCACGTGTCTAATTGTTTATGTCCGTATGACAATATTTTAACACTGCAGAATTTTCTGTCAGTTTTTTTTTTTTATGCGTCTCTCATTCTTCTGATGATGTAGTATTTTATAACAGTTTATCAGATAATTATGTCTTTATTCATAAAAAAATAAATAAATAAACAAAAATAATAATGACTGTATGCCACACTGATCTCTCAAACAATGTAGTGTGTGTCATGAAATTATGAAACACTGGCGGCTTGCTGTTGTAAGTATTATAAAGACCAAAGATAGGCGTGAAATTTTATAAAGCTTGACAATCATACCTTTTTACATACAGAGAATCCGATTAAATAGTGGTGTGTAATACAACACTTAAGTTCACAATGTCAAAATGAGCAGGTAAATAATTTCATAATGTTATGTAGAACAGACAGCTGATTTCATAATGTTATATTTAACATACGGCTGATTTCGAAATGTTATATTGAACAGACAGCTGATTTCATAATGTTATATTGAACAGACAGCTGATTTCGTAATGTTACATTGAACACACAGCTGATTTCATAATGTTATATTGAACAGACAGCTGATTTCATAATGTTATATTGAACAGACAGCTGATTTCATAATGTTATATTGAACACAGCTGATTTCATAATGTTACATTGAACACACAGCTGATTTCGTAATGTTATATTGAACGCACAGCTGATTTCATAATGTTATATTAAACAGACAGCTGATTTTGTAATGTTATACTAAACGAATAACTAGTTTCATGTTATGACATTGCAGATAGCTGAAAATAAGATATATTTATAAAGATTATAATAATAGTTATAACATCTGTTATTATCTGTTATTAGATATGGACATTCGACTGCCATAATATTATAATTATAACGTGGACAATTCGTGTCATTTACTTATATAATTTCATCATTTGCTGGATAAAAACACTGTTTTGTATTACAAACAGCTGAAGAATATATTATGCAATAAAATCTTTTCCAGAAAATAATGTTGCATAATAAGGATAGTTGAAGAATATAATATTATATATTATAGATTGTTGAAGAATATAATGTTACATACTACAGGCAGTTAAAGAATATAATGTTACATACTATAGACAGTTAAGGAATATAATGTGATACACCACAGATAATTAGGGAAATAATGTTATGTACTACAAACAGTTGAAAAATATAATATTACACATTATAGACAGTTGAAGAATAAAATGTTATGTACTACAGATAGTTGAAAAATATAATGTTATATACTACAGATAGTTGAAGAATATAATGTTATATACTACAGACAGCTAATGATTATAACGTTATATAATACAGACAGTTGTTGGTTATAATAATATATGCTACAGATAATTGAAAAATATAATATATAACAGAGACGGTTAAAGAATATAATGCTATGTACTATAGACAGTTGAAGACAATATTGTTAAACATAAAGATATTTTAACCATATAATAGCAAGGAATCCTTTATTATATAAACCTTAGTGGTAGCAGCAGCAATACTGGTAGTGGTAGTAGGAGATGTAGTAGTAGTAGCAGCAGCAATACTGGTAGTGGTAGTAGGAGATGTAGTAGTAGTAGCAGAAGGAGCAGCAGCAGCAGTAGTAATAGTAAAATTGTGGTTGTAGTCACAGCAGCAGCACTAATTATAATAATGGTATGAGTACAACAATAACTGCTGCTACTTATATTATTATTACCGCTTCTAATAATAATAATAATAATAATAATAATAATAATAATAACAACAACAACAACAACAACAACAACAACAACAACAACAACAACAACAATAATAATAAACCAGACAGTTTTACATTATAAATTCACTCATAATTAATACGAAACATGTCTGGCTGTGGCCAGTCGAGTATTTGTGACTGCTAAGTCCGAGTTAATTGTGTCAGAGTTACAAATGGCGGCTCTTCTCGTTCTCGAGTGGTAAACAGTCTGACAAGCGTCAAACTTAGACCACTTCGATTGTGTTAGTCTTGTTTGTACGCCGCCCTGCGAGTTCCTAACTGGCTTCCTCTCTCTGCGGTTAATCAGCATGAAGTGGGATAATTTTAACAACTTCAGGCGCCAGAGATTAATAGCATCTTGTTACAATTCGATTACACTTCTCGCTGTGTTTGATCTTTATTGACCAGCTCCTATGGTAAATATGGGAGTATTCGATTGATTAATAGGCTCTCGGTTATGGCTGGCTTTCACAAAATGTTTGAACAAGCTAACGGTGTGGTTGAAAGTTAAAAGGAGCTCGCGCGTCCTAACCATCTGTGAATTTTTATTGCGCCGTTCGTTTTGAAGCAGATAACAAAAACTGTGTCAGTTAAATTTATAGGAGAGTTTACCAGTTTTCTGATCGTTTAGTTATTATGTTCTGCAGTGTATTATTTTTGCGGTCTGTATGAATAATTATGTGTGTTTTATATGGTATATGTAACACGTAAGAACATATTATTAACAGAAGAGAAAAAAGAAGAAGAAGATACAACATCATAAAATATAAACTGAATGTAAGCAGTAATAGGCATATAAATATATATTTACCACGTACGTACATACACATTTACATATATACAAGCATATATACATACACATATACATATATACATATATATATATATATATTAGATTATACAAACATACAAATTTGTTTTGTTGCTTCTGTTTGCAAACTACGTCGTATATCACGTGTTAACAAAACAATGACGTCATGACAATTAAAACAATATTTAATACTTAAAGAGAACAGAATGAAATCCTTTATAGGTATGAATTGTCATTTCCATTTATTTATTCTTTATTCATTATTTTTTATTTACTTATTTATTTATTTATTTATTTATTTATTTATTTATTATTATTATTATTATTATTATTTTTTATTTTATTTTATTATTATTATTATAATTAACTTTTGATTTCTAAATGCATGACATTTTTACCATTACTACTGAGGTAATTCATAAACAGAATCGAAGAACTTAAGAAAGTTACGTAAATGATTTTTATTTATTTTATTTTATTTTGTTTGTTTGTTTGTTTATTTTATTATACATAAATATATGTTTCCTTTATAGTTATTCTCTTGGACAAAGTTTTGAGTAAATCGTCTAACAAAATTATTACCTCATCATATTATGACGACATAATTATTATCTGGTCATGTTACAACCAGCAGACACAATGGAAACTAATAATAATAATAATAATAATAATAATAATAATAATAATAAAATAAAGAAAACATTAGTTACTTTCTAGACGTAAAATTATTACTGATAACGAAAATATGCGTCTATTACGCATATCTGTCAAAGTCAATTTTCAGCCGTGTGGATGCAAATTGTTATTTTTGCTGTAGACAGTCATAGCACGCATACTTTCGGTCTAGGTGTTGTAAAATGAAAGGTATGTTTGTGTTTCTATATTACTGATTATATAGTCATGAATATATAAACAAAAACACACACATTTAAAATTACACGCAAACGTACGTACTTATATACATACATACCTATCAACACACACACACACACACACACATACGCATTAGAATATTCTAATCTATTCGAGAATTATAAAAAAATAATTGATTAAATAATAAAATCAAGTGTATTATAAATATAATGTGTAATATATTATATTTTTACTACACACGCTACTTCTAAAACGACGGATAACAGATCCGCCTCCATCTAAAAATACGTCCAGTTCTGCCCCGGTTAATAATATAATTTACGGCTGTGGTTATCTAGCACCTGTAAAAATATTTAAACGGGAGATGAAAGCGCGAACAACACGGCCGAAATTTAGATGAATAAGTACGCCACAGATACATACCACCTGTGGGAAGAACGATATTGAAATGAAAAGTTGTGATTCGTAGATTCGTTTCTTTGATCGATTGGTTGATTCGTTCATTATGTGTGTCTCCTTTTTGCCACAGTCTAATAAGTGTGAGTAGGCTTGTTGTTTTGAGTCAGTAAATTAGTGAGTGTGTCTATGATTGCTCGTCTATCTTCCGGAATAATTAGCTAGTCTACCCACAAGGAGAACACAACACACAACACACATATATACACATACACATACAGACATACAATCATGCAAACATAAATTAGCGTAAAAATAAATAAATAAATAAATAAAAAATTAAATAAATAAATTATATATGTTGATATGTATATGAATGTTTACAAGCATGTATGTGTCTCTGTGTGTGTGTGTGTGTGTGTGTGTGTGTGTGTCTGTTTATATGTATATGTATTTATATATGTTTACCTATCTGTATGAAGCTATTCTCATACGCATACAATACGTATTTATATTATATTTATATAAAAAAAAAGTTATATACGTATTTTTTTCAGGTATCTTGGAATCGCCAGTTCCTACCAAACACTAAAAGATGAACTGGAACACACGCCAGAAGTCAACAAATGTGACAGTTTGCCCTTCCTGGGACCGAAACAGAGAGAAATGTGTTCGTTGGAGACGAAGCTCATTGATATTATCCATGAAGGCGCCTCCATGGGGATTGAAGAATGTCAGTACCAGTTTCAGAATCGTCGCTGGAACTGCACAACATTTAATACGACTAACGTGTTTGGAAAAATTCTTAATACAAGTAAGCGTATATACTTTTCTTTTTAACATATAACATAAACGAGATAGGGAAAATTCTTAATGTTTTATTTGTGTAGCATTTATTATTAAAACAACTAACGCGTTCGGAAAAATTCTTAATATATATATATATATATATATATATATATTTTTAGCGTGTAGTGTTTAATATAATCATGATAGCAAACATTTTTAATACATTAAATCTGAAGTATTTATTATTAATACGACTAACGTTTTTGGAAAAATTCCTAATACAAGTAAGAGTATATTCCTTATAAAATTTAACATAAATGGTTAAAACGAATAAGCGTACATGATTATGCTTAACGTATATCATTTAACATAAAGCATGTATTATAAATAAGACTAACACAAGTAAGCGTATATAATTATTTTTAGTACAGAGCATTTAACATAAATGTGATCTGTAAAATACTTAATACAAATAAGCGTATATAATTTCTTTTTTTTTTTTTTTTTTTTTGTTTTAGCATTTAACATAAATATGATGGGAAAAATGTTCAATACTAATATTAAAAGTTTAGCATTTATTATTAATGGGACTAACGTATACAGTTCTTAATACAAGTAATCGTATAACATTTAATATAAACGTAATCAGAAATATTCTTAATATACTATAAGTATTGAGGTTATAACTAACTTTTAAAAAAATATATAAGTAATTTATGTCAAAGATATCTGAAATATAACGTTAATATGTTGTTGTTGTTGTTTTTTTAAATTCTTAATACAAGTAACTGTATTATAATTATTTTTATCGGATAGAATTTAACATTAACATATCAGGAATTTTTTTTTTTTTTTTTTATCATACTATGTGTACAATATTTAATACTGATATGATTAAAAAAAATAGTTAATACAAATAAACATAGAGAAATTGCTTTATTTATAACATTTACGGTTATAAACTTTTCTTATATTAATAAGAGCATATAAAATATTTTATATGAAATACACTAACGCTAATGATCAGTGTGATAGGAAAACTTCTTATATATATATATATGCATAGCATTTTTACATTAACGTGAAAGGAACAATTATTAACATAATATACGAAAAATTCTTAACATACTGCGAAAAATGTTAATAATTATATTATATGCATATTTATCACTGACGTGACTCGAAGGTAGCTAGTACAAACCAGCATATAAAAAAATGTATAATGGAAAATTTGCTAATGTATTACACATATGGTATTTAATATTATCGTGTCTGGAAAATTTTAATACAAGCGTTATTACAAATATGGTTTTATTTGTAACATTTAATTTAAAATTATTTTTAAATATATTTAACATATAGGATCTCACATCTTTGTTTATTACTAGACGTATGTTTGGGAAACTTAATAAAATGTATAATGGTCGGTAAAGTGTTTTAGTTCATAAGATTATCAACATACATTTAAGACTTCTTTATGCGATAAATTCAGTACTGTTGGTACGTAAATTATTTTATTTTACAATTTAACATTAACATAAAGATCTTGATAAAACTGAAGAAAACAGAAATAAATTTTAAAAACTTAAGATTGAAAAAGTCTTAATAAAATGTACTTATTTAAATTTTAAAAATCATAAACGGGCTATTGTGTATGTGTGTTTTTGTGATTGTGTGTATGTGTATGTCTGTGTGTTTGTGGGGGTAGATCGTTATTTATTTATTTTATTTTGTTTTTATGATGAATAATGGCCCAGTTGCTTAAGTTAACATAAAACTTTAATTATTTCCAAACTGATTTCACTGTTAACATCAAAGTTTAATTAGTTGATAAACCTCTGCAAGCTCTCTTTATAATTAAGAAAATGAGCAAATGATGTATACAAGTTTTGAAAAGAATGAAAAATTAAAATAATAATAATAATAATAATAATAATAATAATAATAATAAAAAAAAAAAAATAATAAAAAAAAAAAAAACTTTAAAAAATCCAGTATTAAAGTTAAAAAGAAAAGAAAGAAAAATGCTACAGCTGCTAAGTTATTAACTATTATCAATGCTATAACAAACGGGTGTATTTTTTGGTTCTTATCTACGAAACGAAATACCATTATCGTCTAGACAGCATCATTCAAAAGAAAAAAAAAAAAAAAAAAAAAAAAAACACGAACAGTTATCTTGTCACTGAGTGTTAAACCATGTAATAAATTGATACATTTTTGTGTTAGATCTACATAAAAAAAAAAAAAAAAAATTTAAACTGTAATGACAAAACTTCATTTCCTTCCAAACAACATGATTTTAACAAATTCTGACTTCGCTAATAATAATACCAAACTTTCAGAAATATATATTTTTAAATGTTTGTGTCAAATCTTCCAAATAATACTGATATCGTTTAACAAGAGAAAAAAGATAGAAAAATGTTAGACATGTCGCCATGTTGTCATTGAATATTATAATCTTTATTTCAGACGGGTAATAATATTATTAATATATTAATTTACTTCCAAAAAGCCTTATTATAATAAAATCTGACTTCGAATATCTCAAATTTAAAAAAAAATAAAATAATAATAATAATAAAAAAATAAAAAATAATAAAAAAAATGAAAATAATAAAGATACGTACATTAACAGCCAAGTTGCCTTTAAGTGTTATAATCTTTGTTATAAACAAGTACATTTTTACGTCAAATCTAATTCAAAAATAATATTCCCATTTTCTTCCTCACAGCATGACTGAATAGGTAATCTATTCTACTAAACGAAAATACAAAGAAAAATTTTTTTTTTTTTCGTCATATCTTAGTTTTCTTCCACCATTTTCCCTGACTTCTTTACTTCTTACTTTCCTCCATGATTAATGGCGGCACGTGGCTATACGTAAATAAAACAACTACCTGTCACGCTATCGGAGAAAAATGACAAGCGCTTAATAGAAAATTCTTTTTAAAACACCCACATGAAGTCTGTTTGGCTATATCCTGTCAGATAGCTACATGAGCATTGAAATTCGTTATGTTTCAAGTAGTTTTTCTTAACCTATCTGTCTGCAAATCGTTATAACTTTACCAACACCAGCTGACAGCTGTTTCAGTTTTATCGAAGCTTGAGTTAATTCGGGATACTTTAGGCGTTACTCTGTGTCTGTATAATCTTGCTTGCCCATAAAATTAGGCAAAATATAAAAGTACATATGACATAATATACGTATAGAAATGTGATCTTCTGAACACGATATTAGCTAATAATTAATAATACAGAAACTACGCAAAATAAATTTTCTGTGAATGTAGAATTTAAACAAGATATACATTTAATAATATAATAATTGTACATTGATTTTCCTAGCTGTCTTTTTATAGCTGTATGCATGTAAGAAGGTTTGCATATATATATATATATATATATGTATGTAAGACGTTGTATGTGCATCTGTGTGTATACATAAGTAGTTCTGAGAGAGAGAGAGAGAGAGAGAGAGAGAGAGAGAGAGAGAGAGAGAGAGAGAGAGAGAGAGAGAGAGAGAGAGAGAGAGAGAGAAATACAATAATAAATAATTATTTTTCAATACAATTGTATAAAAAGGGCACTAAATAGTATCATGTATGACAAGATTTTAGGAAATATACATGAACTACTTTACATTAAACATAACTTTTTTTTTAATCCACTACAGACACATTTTAAAAAAAAAACCTTTCCTTTCTAATATTCATAAGAATAAATTTCTTGATGTAACACTTAATTTACTTTGAAAAAAATAAGAAAATGAAATATATTATTATTATTATTATTATTATTATTATTATTATTATTATTATTAAAAACACCCCTAAAAGAACAACAGACAAAACATATAAAATTAACTAACATATTTTGTTGCTTACATATATAAGATTGCTGTTACTTATCTATTTATGTACGTCACGTCAGGTTATATATTTCACGTTATTTACCCACTTATATTCACGCTGCATCACACATGTGCATTCATGTAATTACCTACTTATGTTACTTTCTTTAGCTGTTTTATTTACGTTACTTTCACTTTATTAAATACGTTACTAGCATTTTACGTTATTTATTTACTTACATTACGAACACGTTATTTACGTTACAATTCCTTGAATCGTTAATAGAATATTACGTTACTTGTTTTACATTATTTTGAATACGTTATTAGTACATTTCATTACTTATACCACATTAACTTGAATACGTTACTAGCACATTACATTACTTATTTAATTATATATTACCTTGAATACGTCACTAACACTTTACGTTACTTGCGTTACATTACATTGGACACATTACTAACACATATCTTTATATTACGTCGAATACGTTACATCATATATTTACTAACTTACTTACTTACTTACTTACATCCATTTATTTGTTTCAGAAAGTCGCGAGACAGCCTATATTTATGCTATATTTTCGGCCGGGGTCATGTACAGCGTCACGCGGGCTTGTTCTAAAGGAAAACTAGACAGGTGCGGATGTGACCAGAACGTTCGAAATATTGACACGTTTGGAAAATTCGAGTGGGGTGGTTGTTCCGACAACATCAGATTCGGACACAGATTCTCAAAGGAGTTTGTTGATTCCAATGAAATGAGAAGGAGCGAGAAAGGACTGATGAACGTCTGGAATAACGGAGCCGGACGGCTGGTATGAATTTTGGTTTTATTTAGTAAAGTTTTTTTTCAAGCTGTCTTTGGAATGCTTTCGTTTATTATTTTGACGTTGCTCTAAAAAGAGACATCTAGGTAAGTTTATTGTCGACCAGTGTCTGATTTTGAATTCATTTAATTTTATACTATACATTAAATTTCATTTAAATAAAATAAAAAAAAATAAAAATATTAGTTACAGTAACGTATGTATATATGTGTATCTATGTGTATATGTGTGTGTGTCTATATACACATGCAGACATTCATACCTTCTAATTATTATTATTATTATTATTATTATTATTATTATTATTATTATTATTATTATTATTATTATTATTATTATTAACAGTGTTGTTGCTGCTACTGTTTTGTTGTTAGTCTTGTTCTGTTTCTTTTTTATTACGTTGTTATTTTCTTTTTGTTGTTGTTGCTATTGTTTTTTTTTTCTTCTTTGATGAAATGTCTTTAATAACTGATTGTGTTTCCACATTCATTAATTGTTTATCTTTGTTATCGCGGCTGTTGCTAATTCATATTTATAATCATCATTACCATCATCATCATCACATCATTATACGTCTTTTTCTTCTTCTTCTTCTTCTTCTTCTTCTTCTTCTGCTTATTATTATTAGTAGTAGTATTAGTATTATTATTAGCATCGTTATTATCATTACAGAATACAAAAGACAAACTGGATTTGATTTGCAAATGTCATGGCGTTTCGGGATCGTGTTCCATCCGGATATGCTGGAGACGTCTGAAATCATTCAGGACAGTCGGTAGTTACCTCAAAGACAAATTCGACGGAGCTAGTTTGGTGAAGATGAACAAAAAACGAACAAAGCTGCGGCGTATTGGAAAGCACCAGAAGAGACCAACACGGAAAGATCTTGTGTACATTGAACAGTCGCCTGACTTCTGTAACGAGGATCCGCGCTACGGATCACTAGGAACGCGCGGGAGACAGTGCAACAAGACCAGCTACGGTCTTGATGGGTGTGGTTTAATGTGTTGTGGGCGTGGCTATTATACGCTTGTTACGGAAGTCAAAGATGACTGCGACTGTAAATTTTATTGGTGTTGCAGAGTAGAATGTAAACAGTGTACGCAAATCGTTGAAAAGCATTTTTGCAATTAATTTTTGTTGTTTCGTTTTGTGTTATTTTTATTTTATTTTATTTTTTTTAAAAGAAGAAAGAAAAACAAACAATAGTGCATTTTAAATCAAAGAACTGAAAAGTATACTTTATATTTAGACTATAAAAACTTTATATATCTGACATCTTCACGGAGAAGAATGGCGGTATTTGAGAGGGTTGTGAATTAAAAATATTTCTGGAGTGTCTGTGAGGAAGTATTGACTGGAACTGCGATGCTTCAGTCGACCGTACTGCCATTCTTATTATTTTTATTTTTAAAAAAATAAACAAGGAGATATAATATATATGAAGATGTCATCAGAAATTTTCTTGTGTGAGAATATATTTACGCATTTTGTTTTACTGTGCATAATTCGATATTAGAATTCGTTGTCAATATTATGGTGCATAATTTGATGGATGGGCTGTAAGCGATTTACATTACATGTCGCTGTAACAGGCATGCTGATGGCGATGTAAACAGGTATACAAACAATTAGATTTGTGTATGTTTGACAACGAATATAATAAAATAGTATAAAAAAACGGAAAGCTTAATACGTTTTCCTTTTGTTATTACTGTAAACAGATAAATGACAATGTCAGTAATTAAATGTGGTTTACTTACTTCCGTTTATTACGTCTGTTAGTGCTACTATTACTAGTACTATTACTGTTACTACTTCAGCTGCACCTATTACTATAAACTAGTATAATTATTGCTACTACTATGGTCATCACCGTCTCCATCACCACCATCACTACTACTTCTGCTAATATTGTTTCCACCATTGCTGTTACTTTCTCACTAGTACTACTACTGCTGCTGCTACTACTTCTACAGCAACAACTACTACCACCACAACTAAATCACATCTTTACTACTATAACCACTAATGCTGCTGCTATTAATTCTACTACTGATGGGGAAAAATAAATATATTAATAATAGTAAACCAAATTTTATATGCAATGAGGGCATACAGCTTAATAAGATTATATATCTCCTCCTGTCTGTAACAACAACAACAATAACAATAATAATAATAAAGTATTAGTAATAATAAAAGTAATAATAAAAGTAATAATAATAATAATAATAATAATAATAATAATAATAATAATAATAATAATAATAACTTCATTCCGAAGACAAAATAGTGGTGGTGTTAGTAATGATACTAATAGTATTAATAAATATTATTGTCACTGTAGTAGTACTAGCAGTAGTAGCAATATTCTTTACAATTCATGTTTTCGAAGAAGAATCATTTTAAAAAAATAAGTTGAATTTATCAGGATTATTTAAAAAAAAAAAAAAAAAATAAGAGGAATTAGTATGTTAAAGATCCTTAAATTAGTTCTTTATTATTTGGTAGAAATAAAAAGGAATATTGTAAGAATCAATGTATAAATTCTGTTTTTCGATATCTTGCAAAAATATTTTAATTCACGCTAAAAGAAGATAACGATTAAATTTTTCAAAAGAAAAAAAATGAATACTTTAAAGCTGTATTTTTCGATCAGTTTGAAAAATACAGATGTTTCATTTCTCACTGAATGAAAACCACATTTTGTTTTTATCATTAGAGAAAAATAAATTATAACTAAAATGTTACTGCTTTAAATAATATTCATCGTTTTAATTTTTTTTTTTTTTTTTTATACAGGTAAAATTTCACTTGCCCGCTTTTGTATAAATTGTATAAACTGTATATGTATTATTTTGTGCTAGTTTCGTTACCTCGTTATATATTCATGTTAGATACTTGTCGTATTAAATGTATGTACGTAATGTGGTTTAAAAAAAAAAAAAAAAAAAAAAATGACACATCGAGAGACTGGTGTGTTTATTAGATTCAGCAATAAAATTAGATGTTATTTCTATGTTTAATTATTTATTAGAATGTTCAGATAAAACAAAACGTAAGTCATTAATTTATTTATTTCAGTTCAATTTGACAAGTCACAGCGCTCGATAGTTTTCGTCGTAAATGATTGACTGAGTGTCAGGGGGTGACCTAAACACAAGTATCCAACAGAACTAAACACACCAGTATCTGACAGAACTAAACCAAATAGTATTTTACAACACTAATCACACTAGCGTCTGACAGTACTAAACACACACACTACTATCTGACAGAGCTAAACACACTTGTATCTGGAACTAAACACACTACTATCTGACAGCAGTAAACACACTACTATCTGACCTAACTAAAAAGACAAGTATATGACAGCACTAAACACACTAATATCTGACAAAAGTAAGAACATTAATGTCTAACAGAACTAAACACACTGATATCAGAAAGTTACTTAGCTGAATGGTGTTTAATAGCCCTAAACACACTAGTGTCTGATAGAACTAAACGCACTAGTGTCTGATAGAACTAAACACACTAGTGTCTGACAGAACTAAACACACTAGTGTCTGACAGAACTAAACACACTAGTGTCTGATAGAACTCAACACACTAGTGTCTGAACTAAACACACTAGTATCTGACAAGAGTTTTACAGTACTAACACACTGGTGTAGGACACTAACATCTGACAGATCTGGTGTCTAACGATTCCCTCAACACATTAATATCAGATGCTGTGCTAAGGATACTAATATCTGACAGTTGTAAAAACACCAGCGTTTAACAGACCTAACACACGAGTGTCTCGTGCAGTCCTAAACACACGTTTGTCTTACGCTATTTTCAGTGCCTGGTATTTGAACATACACTGGAAGTTGATCATTTGTAACGACGTCCGAGGAAGCTCAAATATCAAGATGTTCGGATACTGTTTATAGCTTCAGGGACGAACAGATTTAAGGTCGATACCTATATCACGATGTTTCATTAGGCGGCTAGTTGTCTGTGACCTAGCCTATTCAAATAAAGAACATCTCAGTCACAAGTTAATTAATTTCAGACTGAAGTCGATATATCCTGATCAGATGATTTAGTTCGTTAATATAAGTCGATACATTATAAACGGTGTATCTAAATCGATCTATCACGATGACTTATTAAATGATATAGATCAATTTTTTAAAATCGATATTTCACGATAGCTTATTAAATTAAATGACTGGTCATTTTTTTTCTTTTTTTTTTCTTCTAAAATAACATATCACGATGCCTAATTAAATGATACAGTTAATTTGTCCACATTGATATAGCATGATGCTTATCGAACGACACAGATCATTTATTATAGTTCATATATCGTGGTGGCTTATCGACCGATATACAAGTAGTTTATTTATCTGTTGTTCGTTTCAGGACTCATTGGCTTGGAACTCAGACAGCTGTAGTATGTACGATGCTTATTAAATAGCTGCAATTTTCTTTAGGTTTATTATGCCAGGAATTTGCAAGTAGTAACAGAAATGAAAAACGATTTGGAATAAACTTGTGTCTTTCTCGTTCTGTTTCGTGATTTCTTAAAAATGGACTTGAAATCGTTATTATTGTCATTTTCAGTATTATATTTGTCTATTATTATTATTATTATTATTATTATTATTTTTATTAAGCATGTATGTATGTGTGGGAGAATATTGTGTGAGTGTATATATGTAAACATAGATATAATTATGAGGATAACGATAACAACAACAACAATCACAAGAAGAAGAACAAGAACAATAACAACAACAACAACAGTAATAATAATAATAATAATAATAATAATAATAATAATAATAATAATAATAATAATAATAATAATAATAATAATACACGAGTAAATATACCTAAAATAATAAGTAAGAAAAAGTACCAGTCCAAACGTAAGTCTTTATCTAAACATCGGTATAATTAGAATTTTTCATTATATACCGAGAACCGCTTTAACATCAGCGGCGATTACCTTTTATGTTTGGAATATCGTATTAAATCGCGAATTTTGACGAAGTCTTGTCAAACAAAGTAAATTACAGACGGGAGCGCGGTGGCCACTGTATCAGTTACATGAACGAACGAAATCTTTGAACATGATAATAACAGACTACTATAACGTGTCAGTACAAAAATGCAATAAATGTCAAAGTATTTCAATACGAGAGGTGCCGGGCCATACAAGCAGTCGTATTGAGTTTAGCGTTGAAAAGACGGCAGTGTAAACATAATAAAAAGAAGAAGAAAAAACCAGCCCGGTTCCTATGTTAAAGCGGTTTATACGCAGATGTGGTGTGCTTCATAATTGGTTATGGGCGTTCACACACATACTGACACTGAAGTTATGATTATGGGTATGGATTCTGTACACACACAGGCAGCTGCATTCCGAGATAGAATGATTATCATTTCTCTCTCTCTCTCTCTCTCTCTCTCTCTCTCTCTCTCTCTCTCTCTCTCTCTCTCTCTCTCTCTCTCTATTTTTGTTTATATTAATTTTTTGATTGTTTTCTCTTCTTTTTTTCTACAAAAAAGCTGAAGCATCACAAACGCTTTTACAGACTGACAGTATATTCTGTCTTTTTCTTTCAGTCTTTGTAGTATTATTATTATTTTTAAATATACATAATTAAAATAGATTTCCATGTCGAGGCTTGTAATTTAAGCATTTTAGGACACCCACAGTTTTATTTCATTTTTATTCGCGAGACCAGTTATATGAATATACGTAGGCATATACGTAGGTAATTAGATATATATGAATGGATGTAGGTATGTATGTGAGTACGCACGTAAAAATGAAAATAAATATAACTATTACTACTACAACTCCTATTGCTAATACTATTACCCCTAAAAATATTCATAAAACAACAACCTTAAAATACCGAGAAAAGTAAACAACAACAACAAAAAGAACCTCCCAAAACTAATACTGCTATTATTGTCTTGATTAAATATGAAATATATAACATAATAAATAATAATAAATAAATACAGAAATATTTTCTCTTTTTTTTTTTTTTTTTTACCTTCTACTACTACTATTGCGGCTCCTGCTACTTCTGGTACTACAACTGCTACTACTACTCAATAATAAATAAATTGATATAATGCAAACCTTCAGGTGATACCATCAGTGTTACTCTCATCAATCCTTACAATTGTTATGACGTCACTAACTGTTCTCAGGTTACAGATTACGTAATAATTACAAATAAATATTGATGAGGTATATTTGTGGAGTGTGAGGATGTTTGTTTTGGTGGATTATTATTATTATTATTATTATTATTATTATTATTATTATTATTCTTTGTTTTTGTTTGTTATTATTATTTTTTCCTGATGTATTATTTGGTACTAGTTACATGTTAGTGTGTGTGTGTGTGTGTGTGTGTGTTAATAGAAACACATACAGTAATAACTAGGACCAAATAATAGATCAGAAAAAAAAGTGTGTATGTATGTGTGTGTATGTATATATGTATTATGTATATGTGTACATATATATGTATGTATGTATGTATGTATTATGTATGTGTGTGTAGACTTTTAAAAAAGAGAAAAACAGAAGAAAATGAAGTGGAAAAATACCACAAGAAAATAATCTTGAATAAACGATCAGAAACTGAATTACTAATCAGTAAAAGTGACAAGTATAGTTTTTGCTATCAGCTTCAAATGAAACAACAAGTGTATTAATAACAAACTAACATAAGTTTTTTAATTTATAAGGCGGCATACAGATATATCGGAGAAGTAGATAAAAAAGAAATAATTTTTTAAGAAGAAAAAAAAAAAAAAAAGAAAAGAAAGGAAACAAAAACAGAAAACAGAAAAGGGCAACAATCATAGCAATGGTAATTACAACAACAATCATATATAATTTAGCTTTAAACTGAGAAAAGAGAAACGAAGATAAATATTTAAAAAATAATAATAGACTCCCAACCGTTAAATAAATAACAAAATATCAATATCAACGACGAATATAAAAAGTTAAATACATAAATAAATAAATAAATTTAAAAAAAAAACAAAAAAAAAAAACGTCCTAACGGTAAAATAATAGATTAAAAAGTACCAGTAACAACGATGACGACGAAAATTAAAACCGGTTTTCTTCCATGATGATTATATTCTAAATTCACAAATTCACCCATGTAAACAAGTCCCCCAAATGAAACTCTCTGAAGTTTGAGAAAATGTTTGTTGTAATTATCATAAAAATGAGAGGTTTTGACTGGCATGGTTTGCTTATGGGAGTCGACACACACAGACGTTGCAATTATGATTATGGGTATTGGACCTAAACACAAGCAGCTGCCCACAATGAAATACACATGTGTAAGTATTTGTAGAAACATGTCATTCGAGCGCGTGCTTATTAAGTATTACAACAAACGATACACACACACACATATAATTTACATATGTGTGTATGTGTGTGATTTTCTTTCTTCTTGCTACAATCATACTGGAAACTCGAAAACTGGCTTAGAAAGTCTTAACTTTTATTTAAAAGTATTTGCTGCAGTAATGACGTCACCAGCCTGTAAGAATCCTCCCTCTAACGGTATCAATACGCGCGCACTTTAGATAGCTTCAAGATTTACACAATACAATTCCCGTTTGTTTTGTGTTTTTTTGTTGTCATTTTTTTTTTCGTTTTTCTTATTAACAAGCGTTTATAATTTACAAGCGTTTATAATCTGCCTTGCATTTATAACAACATTCATTATACTGTTTCAAAATAGCTTAAAACACGTCGACATACGTTTCCATCGTCAAAAATAAAAATAGTACTTCACAACCTATTTCTATTTGATTAAGAATGAATGTAAAATGATTTTGTATTCATTTTTATATATATATATATATTTTTAAAATTCCTTTAATAAATAAAATTATAATAGCTTCTATGATGATAGCTACCCATTATGTGAAAATTAGCAACCACTTAAAATCAAAATTACTTTTCCCTTTTGTAACTGGCATATAAAATTAATAATAACTTATAAAAAAAAAAAAAAAAAATACAGCAACAACAACAAACAACAAAATAAAAAAAAAAAAAAAAAAAAAATAAAACAACAAAAAAGTGAAGCGACGTCTACTTACTCACAAAGATATAATATATTTGTTTTTATTTTCCCATTTCTTTTTCCCCTAGTTGGAAAAGAATTAAAAATATTTCTATGCTCTATTTCTGGTCTCAATCACCAAACAAAATCTGACCACCCAGAGTCTTTTCTTAAAACTAAGACAGTTTGACAGATAAAGATGTCTGACTTGTCATCACAGAGATTAGATTTTACAAAGAAAGAATTTAAAAAAAATCTATTTATTATTAGTTTTCACATCTCAAAAATGATATCACCATGCTTTAAATTACTGATTAACATACATATTAAATAAACTCTTTTTATCGCTTTATCTTTTGACAGCAGAGCAATAACAAGATTGCACAATACACTGTTTAAGAATTTCACAGCACTAATGAAATATATTTTTTCTGAAAAAAAGTTATAGATGTTATTTGTTTTTATTTTTGGTTTCGCACCTGCCTCTCAGACTACTCAGTCTTTGCAGAACAGTTAAACCTCACGTGTAACAAATACAGAATGTTTAAACTATCATAGTGAGGACCAAAACAGTAACACATATATTAAATAAAAACCATAAAACATATTACGTAATTTAATCCAATTTTTTACAAAGATGAAAGAATGATGTAATTTGTTAGAAAAAATGGTGATTTAGAGTTTTAATAATTAATTTTTTATCTTTACAATTAGCATTTAACATTTTTAGTACATGTAGTTACATTTATAGTAGCCACTTCTGTAACGAACAAATTAGAAGTTATAATACACTGTGTTTATTTACTAAGTACTTTAGAATTCAAAACAGATTAAGTATTAACAGAATCTACAATGTACTTTAACATGTTTTCATAATCCAACATTAAGTGTCATGTTTATTTACCATAATTCATATTTTTACAATTACCCAGATTGGAAAAGAAGTGAACTCCTCAAAAGATTTAATATTATTTGGTATGAAATATATATATCAATAAAAGCCTTATGAAAAAAAAAATGAAAAAGTAAAATAATTTCAACTCAACAGTAACGTTGTAACATATTTATTTATAAATACATTTTTATAATATTTTACAATATATAGATTATATTTTTCTATGATTCTAATAAACCTTGTTAGATATGTATCACAACAGAGCAAAACAATAATTAATATCACTTTATAATAACCTGTCAGACTAGTATTTGTGAACATCTGAATACATCCAAATATTTCATCTTATCAGTACAGATAATTTAAAATGTATTTATCAGTGTATCAGTAATGAATGCTAGTATTAACAGAAAAATAATTTAAAACTAGTTTTTTGTTTTTTTAATTATCAACAGTCACTTTCAATGGACTTCACTCCACATAGGCTTTCATCCTGTTGGCAAATATAACCACTGGCATAAATTAATATGGCGTCAGTCAAACCTTACTTTTTCAGCTGACGTATATTTAATTTTGTGAAGAAATGAAGAGTTGCACTGATACAGATATCAGTATGAGTCTTTCTGTCAACTATCTGTCAGATATCCTAAAGTATACAAGTGCCAGAGATATCTCACATCATACAAGTGTCAGTTTATCTTGTTCTTTTGGGAAAAATCTTCATGAAGAGTATCATGCAGATAAATGTTGCCACGACAACAAGCAGCATAATCCAGATCCACCAGGAACAAGACTTGGTGTGGGCTTCGAGTCGCTCACTCTCGGCTTTCAGCTTGCCTCGGTTTGTGTCAGCCAGCTGAGTGGTGTTAGCAATTTTCTGAAAAATGTTTTATATATGCTGTAGTTAACACTGCCATTTAGTTCTGTCAGGTGCAACTAATCAAAATATTAGCAGGGCTAGAAGAATACTGTATTTTACATATATATATATATATATTTTGTATGTATTATGTATTATACATATATATTATATGTATATGCATGTATGTATATTATTAACACAATAGTATACAGGTAATTCTATGATGTGCAACAATTTAACTATATTCAGTGTCAAAATATAGAAAGATGTTTTATATATAATAATACCAATGTTTAATTCTATGAAGTGTGAAAATTTAAGAATATTCAACATAAAAAAAACACATTAGGTATTGAATAGCAAATACAAAACTCTGCACACTGAATCACAGATTAGACAGATAATGGTTTTTAAACAACATTCATATTTCTTGTGTCATAAGTTTGTCTTGTTTGCATAGATAAACCTAGTTGAATATTGGTAATCAGTGAACATTCTGAAATCATTATTTTGCGAAAATTGGAGTCAAAAGAAAAAGAAAGATAACATGAAAAATGTTTTTAACAATGATAACATGACGTATTTCAATGCCAGGTCATAAATCAGTAATAGTGACTCAGTCCCATATTTGATAAGCAGGGTTACATATAGAGATATATTTAATAAAACACTTTTGTAAATAATAACTTTCAGTTTTACTTCATATTTATATCAGATGCATTTTGCTTATGTCAGGTTTTTTCCAACACAGACAAACTGCTGATAGAGAAAACAGTTCATCAAAATATTTGACAGCCACTGTATAGGCAAAGATAGTAGATCCAATACAAAAATCATTTTAACTTTTACATTTGCTCAGATACCTAGGTTGTTTTGACAATATTCTGCAAAAAGTTAATAACATCCTTATCATTTAATGTTCTCAGGAATACATGTTTTCAAACCTCTTTGTATTAAAAAAACTGATTCCTTTGTAAATGCATAACTTATTAGAAGGTGACAAAGAAATATTTACTTAAGATAAACTTAACCTAGACTGAATGTTTCTTTCACTGATAGACAGATGCTATCTGCAGCCAGTTTTCACACCAATGAGTGTATTAAATAGAAAAATGCATTTATCATTTTCAAGATTTGTGGCAGATAAGTGAAATACCGTAACGTCATCTTTAACAATCCTGCCAGCATCAGTCACATTCTGTTTCAGTCCACGAGCCAGTGCTAACATTTCCTCTGCCAGTTTTTCTTGCATTTGATGATGATGTTGTAAGACAGTGTCAATGTCTTCATCCTTCTGCCGATGACGTAACCCGGAGTCTCCACTACCTGCGTATCCAGTTTCAGAAAGAAATAAGAATTATTGCCCCATGCTGCTATTTCATACATTTGTTTTGTTTTATGGGAATTGTTTTTTATTCTTCCTTATTAAGTCATTTATTTCAGTAAGAAATAGATATCAGATTAGAAAGTATTATGTTACTGGAGTGTACCACTTGTTTATTACATTATTTTGATTATTTAAAAAGAAACAGTACTTATATTTTTCAGTTTCAAGTTTACAGTTATGCAGTAGTTAAATAAAATTTATAGTAAATTAAAATTATTGTGGATGTATAAAAATTACACATAAAACAACAGAAAGATATTATAAAATAAATAAATTTACTTTAATGTATAACATTAAACAAGAATAGATTAAAAGTGTGTTAAATAAAACATTTCTTCTTTCATCTCGTATATATATATATATATGACTAAAGAAATATTTAATAATATTATACTTATCTACTACAGAGTGACCATAAGATCACTATTAATAAAAACTGCTGCACAGTCACCTCCTTGAAAAGATTTTCATTACAAACATCTTTACAGTAATTACATCCATAAAACACATCTATCAGTTTTCACATTTGACATGTTTTAAATCTAAGTCAGTATGGTACAAATACAAAACTCTAAGCATGCACACAGTTATATTACCCAGCAATTCATCCCTCATCTCCTGCTGGTAGAGGACTTTTGTCTGGATGTGTAGTTGTTGGGCTGGTGAGTCAGTTGATGACACAGGGGCTAGACGCTCGGATGCCAGGGACTTTTCTGTTGCTGTTGGCTGAAACATTTCAAATAAAGTCTGTATAGAGTCCAGATTGTTTTAAAAATTACCTCATTCTGCAGTATTTAAATTTTTGTTATTATAATTAATTTTTTTTAATTAATTAACTATTTAGAATGTATTCAAAATGGATTAAAAAAATTTAATTAGTCCCAACTTTGCAGTCTTATTTTACACAAATTCTTATTTCTTGCTCCCAAAAGGTCTTCTTATTATAATTCAAAAATGTATGACTTATATAATTACCAAATACATATTTTTTTAAAAGATAGAAAAATAAGAAAGAAAGTAAATAGTTTGTGGACTCAGTCTCTAAAGCATTTTTGTTCAACTCAAAATCCAAACAGCATGTTATTACTTACCAATTTCTCAGCTTCAATCAAACCTTTTAACAAATCAACTTTTTTCTTGTAATCAATAAGTACTTCTTCACAAGGCTTACTGGGAAAGAGAAAAAAATAAAATAAAAAATTTCTGTACATAAGAAAAATGTTCTTTTAATTATGGCAAAGAGAAAAAAATAAAATAAAAAATGTTCTGTACATAAGAAAAGACATATTTGAGCATTAAGTTTTCCAAATACAGTTATTCATTTTACACACAAACATACAAACACATTCTTATTCATCAAATCATGGATGATTAGTTGATTTGCAACAAACAAGGTAGAAAATAGATAATCAGTTCTCTCTCTCTCTATGATGATGTCCATAAACAAACTGAATAAAAATTACTACTAATTTTTAAAATATAGTAATATTTGTAATTTGTTTGGCACTCAATATATTTATTTATTTATTAAACAGACAAATAAAAATAATAATAATAATAAAATAAAAAATATAAATTCAGAACATGGAATTTTCTAGAGGATTTCTTTAGGTTTACTCATTCAAAATATTCAAGACTACTCGTACATAACACAGTTTGAATTCTGCATTTAGCAGCACTTGTTTTATCTGCCAATGAATAAAAATAATTGAGTTCTATCAACTTGTTTAAAATTGTTTGGATACTTCTGTCAGTGGTTTAAATTTAGTGAAAGACTTGTTATGATTATTATTATTATTAAATATTTGGGTTTAAAGATGATTTTAATTGTAAAATATCTCTATACTAAAAATATTAAAATACTTATCATACCTTGAAGATTTGTTTAGCTGTGCCAGCTGAGTCTGCAGTGCTCCAATATACTGAAAATAAATACACTGTGATAATCCTGTTGGCTAATAATTAATGTACTACAAGCTTTGCTTAATAATATTATTAATCTAATTAACACTGATTAATAATAATAATAATAATAATAATAATAATAATAATAATAATAATAATAATAATAATAATAATAATAATAATTCATAATTAAATCTATGAATAAAACCAAATATTATAAATTTTAAAATGTTATCATATATCTGTTGACCAAATTTGTTAAATTTCTTTATTCTTCTAATTAACATTATCAAAACTGAGTTAAAAGAATACTATACTAAATAAATATGAGTAAATATTGTTCATTATGACTTGGAATTTATTTTAAACAGTAAATTACACCTAAAATTTCCCAACAACAGTAAGCTTCTTACTATTCCAGAATCAAATAATATTTCTTTTAACCAATTTAGTCATGTGATTATCAAATAATTTATTCTGGACGACAGAATCCCCCTTAAAAAATAAATATATCCCTCATTTCTTCACGTATTTCTCTCAAAGCTTGTTAGCATAACTTGTAACTGGTTTTTAATACTAGGGACATTCTTTTCATTTGTTTTCAAATAAATCATTTTTTTATTCTGTCATCCAAAATAAAAAAATTTAAAAAAAGAATAACTAAAAATACAAAATAAATAAAAAAGAAAATAAAAGAAAGAAAATAAACAAAAAGAAAAAGAAATAAGAAAAAGAAAGAAAAAGAAAAAGAAAAAATATTCAAATCTTTAAAAAGCAAGTCAGTAAATGGAACAAATTGATAATCATCATAACAAATTTAGGGATGTCATTAGTATATATCATGAAACCAGCTGTTGTAACCAGTTACCAAAACATTTTATTTATTGATTTACTTGCCATTGTTTTTAGTTACATTTATAGATTTATGCATGTCTCTACATGAACCATTATGTAAGACAACTGTAAATAGGTTTTTGAACAACAAAGAGCTAATTAACATTTTGATTTATAACATTCTTAATCTTATGTTGGGACAGTTAGAGATATCTTTCCAAAACATTAGACCATAAATAAAAAATAAATAAAATAATAATAATAATAATAATAATAATAATAATAATAATATCTCACTTGTTGATTAAAAAATATATATATTATATATTTATTAATAAGGATATTTAATTCTAGCATTTCAGATATATGAAACTGAAAGGTTCAAATTTCAAGCTCAAGCTTTAGTGATAATGAAATCAGTTTGTCCGATAATTTGATTAAAAAAAAATTGTTTCTGAAAAAGAACTCGTATATTCCTATCATAATTCAAACTAATGCAGTCATTATCTAATTGTGGATGAGAGAACAGGTTCAGGGCTAATGTCTAGAATCCAAAGGGCCACGACGTCGACAGTTGCCATATTCATGATATTGTATAATTGTAGTATGATTAAAAAATATTTCCATTTCAGAACTTGTCTAAAATTTGCAATTACAAGATATTTTAACCACCTTTTCCAGCCGCCAATCCTTTGTGCGCTTGGCTGATGTCATAGCTTCACAGCGACGAAGAAGCCGATTGAAATTAATTTCTTGCCTGGAAGCCGCCATGCTGGCAATTTCATAAAACTGACTTTATTTTTAAAAGAGTCACGAGTACTTCCGGAGTGTGTAGTCACGGTTACTATCAACAACCGGCGAAGAATCTTAGATTACAATATTATTGACTTCTGGTATCTTCCGTATAAATCACTTATTTTATGTGTTATTTATTTATACATAGTTCTGGCAGTGGATTTAAAGGACAGAGTAATTTGGAGGTGAGTACTATTGCAATGCGATAATGGATTCAGTTAAACTCGGCACGTAAAAACATCATAAAAAGTTAATTAAAATTATAGAACGACTTAGACTGCTTTTTCTGTTTATAAATTACTTTAACATCTGTGTCTATGAGACTAATTACAATGTATTCTATGAAATTAATTTGTGGAATTTATTTTAAAGGGGGGAAAAAAGCGAACAAATAAACCAGCTCATAAAAATAAATAAATAAATTTATAAACAAACAAACAACCAGTACTCTGTGACTAGTTTATCAAAGGATGTGGTAGGTGCTGTTATGTCTGTAGAAAGGTGTTTATAAAACGTTAATTTTCAGACTATAAAAATACCATTAATAAATAAATGTTTTGTTAAGAATAAGTTAATTCAGTTATGTAATACTTACTGTTATTACACATTAAAATAAATGTTTTTATTTAATTTTTTTTATTTAGGATTATATTAGGGAGGAAAACTGCTTTTGACACTTAGCAGTTTTAGCAGTAATTTTCTTTATAAGTGAATCTTCCCTTGAACACAACAGTTTTTGTATAGTGACAATATTTCTATTCCTGTTACCTTTAATAGTTGTTGGTGTTTTTTTTTTTTAATGATAATATTTATATTTCTTTAAAGTGTTTATCTAATTTTTATTTATTTAATTATTATTATTATTATGATCATTATTTATTTATTTTTTTTTTTTTTTTTTTTTTTTTTTTTTTTTTTTTTTTTTTTTTTATTTTTTTTTTTTTTTTTTTTTTTTTTTTTTTTGTAGAAATTGGATAAAAAATGGCTCACCCAAAGAGCATGACACTGTCACAGGATGTATCGATGACAACACCTCCAACATGCAGCAGTTTCAAACAGGACTACCCCGCACACTCTCACTACGGCCGGGAAGCGCCCGCAGTTCCACCCAAACTGGGCGAGGTGATGCACAAAGATGACAAATATTTCAATAACAGATCATCAGAAACCGTCGCTTCATTTGAATACAGATTTCTCCCGAAGCCTGTTTTAATGAACGTTCATGCAAAATTAAGTGCAACAAATTTCAAAATGGATTCTGATACAAGCAAATTTAAATTATTCGATACGACCCACAACAGCTTTTTCAAACCTCTGATTGATGAAACGTACCGACGACAGGAACAATCAAGGACTGTTTCTGAATCGCACATCCCCACTGGGGATCGAGAGAAAGAACAGATGCCAATGTCAGACTACCGGGAAAAATTTCAGGGGCATGATACTAACATCTTTAAAATTGAAAAAGCTCCATCAATGCATGAAGGTAATACAAGGGTGTGAAATAATTTTCAAGTCCACAGAAATAAGCCTCAGTGTTATAGTTTTACTCTGTTACAGATGAAAAATAATATTAGTAAAAAACTTACACATGTAGCATAGACTGTATATTCAGAACAATATCTTGTAGTACAGAACAAACAGAAGAACAAAAACTATGTTTTCTTTATTCATTTAAAAAAAAAAATGTTATTAATGATTTAATAATGATTTAAAATATAAACTCATTAAAATTACTGTGTGAAATATTAGTATTATAAAGAAACTGATTTCTATACATACATATATGCATGTGTTTATGTTGTGTGTATGTATGTATGTATGCATATAGGTATATAGGTATGTATGTAGGTAGGTAGGTAGATAGGTAGGTAGGTAGATAAGTATGTAGGTATGTATGTTATTCATGCTTGTATGTTTGTATGCCTGTGTATGTATGTGTGTGTATATGTATATATATATATATATGTTAGTGTGCATGTGTTTATGTGAGTGTGTGTGTATAAATAAATTTTGTTTATGAATATGCTTATTATTCATGTATATGTGTATCTTTGGGTATGTGTGTGTGTGTGTGTGTGTGTGTGTGTGTGTGTGTGTGTGTGTGTGTTGTGTGAATGTGTTGTTTACTGGTGTGTATGTATGTCTGTGAAGTAAATGAATATATTTTTATTTTTCTGTTTTCTTCTCAGGAGGTCCTCCTACTATCAAAGGAGATGAGCGGTTCATACATTTTGACACAAGCCAGAGAGACCAGTTTCGTGGAAAGTGGCAACCAAGAGTTCAAACATTACCAGCTGTGAGTAGTTTATATTTTCACTTATACACACACACAGATATCTATATTCACATACACTGTAAACAGATATAGTGATAAACATACAGACTTATTTAAACACACAGACACACAGAGAGAGAGAGAGAGAGAAGAGAGAGATACATGACAGCACATATATACATGCACAAACACACACATACACAACAACTGCATGCATATATACATTTAGACATCCATGTTCATATAATTAAGTCATTAATAAATTCATTCATCATCCATCTATCTGACTTTCCATCAATTCATTCATTCATTCATTCACTATTTATTTATTTATTTGCATGTATTTAACAACAACCAACAAAAGACACATACAGTATTCTGACAGGCACTACAGCATCATATATACAGTCATAGATGTTTAGCATAAAACCAATTACTAACTCTCTATATAAACATCATTGGTTTCAGACACCATAACATGGTTGCCCACCAGTCAACCAAACTGTCTTCTCCTCTAAGTAATGACATGGACTGTCTATAAGGCACAACATGGTTGTAAAGAACAAACTAGTCAATATGGATGCCAAATCATAACCTGACAAAAGTTTTATTTGTGCAGACTTAGTTTTATTTTAAAACCAGTATCATTGTTAGCTTTTGCGAAGTCTTAGAATCTTAAATTAAATATAATAAAGTTTGTAAATAAGTTTACTGAGTTGAGTGGTGTGTTTTTTGGGAGGTTTTATTTTTATATTTTCAAATTACATCTATGAAATGTGTAGTAAATTGTCATACACATACACCCAAACACAGACACAGACTCAGATGGACCGACATACTATAACATATTATTGTTGTTATTATTATTATAACTATTATCATTATTATTATTTTACTGTTGTTTATATTTTTTTATTAATCTTACTGTTTTTATTGTTATCATCTTAATTTTCTTCTTCTTCTTCTTCTTCTTCTTCTTCTTCTTATTATTATTATTATTATCATTATCATTATTATTATTATTACTGTTATTTTTCTGCTACCATACTGTTCTTTTTGCTATTCTTGTTTTCTTAGTAACGTGTAGAAATGTTAAAAAAATAATAACAATTTAAAATTTGTATTGCAATAATGTTAATCAAAAAGACATTACTAATGGCTTGTAGCTTTTAATTTTTAGTTTTAATTATTATTATTATTATTTTTAAAATATGTTTTCTTAACCCATCTTTCTTCTTTTAAAACTACAAAAGCCGACAGGAACAAATGTGCCGAAAGGAGACCCTGACAAAGAACATGACATGGCCACAACGATGCAAGTTTCGTTTGCCTACGAACAAGACCCAAGTCAGTTCAAAGCTTACAACCGGTCAGAGGTGAGTGGACAGCTGCAGAAAAGTAACGTGAAACACTCGGACGGTCGTGGGACGTGGAATGACTACCAGTCTGTGACTGCTAAAGCTTTCAAACCTAAGACTACTGAAGGTGAGATGTCATTAATATATAATCTGTCTGTCTCTGTGTTGTTCGTCTGTCTGTCTGTCTGTCTGTCTGTCTGTCTATCTGTCTATCTGTCTTTCTGTGTCTCTATATGTCTATCTGGCTGTCTGTATGTCTGTATCTGTATATCTGTCTGTCTTTTTTTCTATCTATTTGTCTATTTCTGTCTGTTATATGCATATTGTTTGTGTGTGTGTCTGTGTGTGTGTTTGTGTGTGTGTATTTCTTCATAATTATGTTGTTGAGTGAGAATCTAAGCTGTGTATATGTCTGTACATATATTAAATGTTAACAGTTAAACGTTACCAGCCAAACACTCGGCGAAATCACAGTGACTTACCTGAAGGAGATCGCGACCCAATGAGAGACACAGAAAGAATGAGCACCACAACAAACAGAATCTTCTTGGGCAATGTAAGCTAGTAAAATAATATTCCAATACAAAATTGTACATACATACGCACACTGTTGTTTTATTATTAATAACAACTATTTTATATGAGCTTTATAAATTTCATATTATCCTCACTTTTTAAGGCTTATGAGAACTCTGACTATAAGATAAACTATGGCTTGTTTAGTTTATGCCTAAATCCACCACTGGTCTTAATTAATTATCTGTTTTCCTATGTGATTTTTTGTTATCTATTTCTATGTAACTGTTACTTTTCCAGCCAGCCAGAGGACTGCATAATACAATAATTTCTGGTGCAAATTTACGAACAAAGAGTAATGTGTTATTTGGAGATCCATCCCTGGCAGATAATTTCTACAATGCCACAACAAGCACAATATACAAACCCAAGACAGTTCCCTATACATACGACAGAACCAAGTTTCATACAAGCAGCAACATACCAGTGAGATACTATCGTGAGTAACTGCTGATAAATAATAATAATAATAATAATAATAATAATAATAATAATAATCATAATAATAATGACATTAACAAAATTATACGTCAGTCATAGAAACAGCAACAACAACAAAATATACAAATGAATTAGTCATTAATCAGTTATTGATTAAATAAAAACAAACAAAGACAAAAGATCATTAGACTGCAATCAAATATTTATAATTTAGACTGTGCAGCACATTATTTATTGATGTAAGACTGACAGGTTCAGAATTAACTCTGTGGTAAATTAATGACTAACCTTTGCTATAAACTAGGTGGCTGAATGTTTAACTTTAGAATATATGTCAGTACAGATTGAGTACACCTTATACAGCATGCTTGGGACTGTAATAATAAAAACAGTAATAGTAGTAGTAGTAGTAGTAGTAGTGGTAACAGTAGTACTAGTAGTAATGATAGTGGTGGTGCTGGTTGTAGTAGTAGTTGCAGAATTAGAAATAATAATAATAACAGTAATATATGAAATTATAACATAAATAACAACAACAAGTAATAATAATAAATGTTTGTTATCCTTTTTTTTTTTAGATAGAATATTCTACCTATTTCTACTGTCACAAAAATACAAACATTTGGGACTAAAAACTGCATAAGGCCTAGTAATTTTGGAATAAAAATCATTTACAAATATTAAGAATATTTTAAAAATTTAAATTGCTTCAAAGACACGGTTTTATAACAAACATTATCTCTTTTTGAAACGTATTCACTTTGTTAGTTTAAATTATAATCCTCTTTATTAATATTTTGTTTTCATTGTGAAGCTGGACTAGTGACAAATCCTACTGCTAGTAGTGACTACCAACACCCAGGACAATCCAAAACCAATCCAAATCCAGCTGCACTGGAAAATGTAAGTACAGCCATAGAGAAAAACCACAAATATCTCGAAATTGCATTCTTTGATCATTATTTTACTGTATCTGTTAATTGTGATACCTATTATAAATTCAGTTATATGATAAAACAGTTATAATCAAATATAAATATTGGAAAGCCTGATTTTTTTTTTTTTTTAAATTTTTGAATCTGAATACGGGTTGAGTTCTTATGATGTGATATTGATATAAAATAGGTTAGAATTAAGAAATAATTATTCTGTCTTCATTACCTTTACTTTGAATACTGGTACCTGCTTGGTACAATATGGATATCAAGTTGTAAAATAATTGTAAAGTTATGTACTCTTCTAAGCATAGAACAGGTGTCCACCCTTTGTTGATAATAAAGTATGACTATAAAATAAACTTCAGAGGATTCAGTAAGGATTCTTTTGCTTTTATTGTGGAAATTCATCTAGGAAATAGGTTTCAACATACTGAACAGAACAAAATAAAGTTGTGATGATTATGCTCGCAACTAAAAATTGCATCAAATATCTTTACTTCATTTGTTTATGAAACTGAAGATACATTTTAAATAAATAAATAAATAAATAAATAAATAAACAAATAGTTTTTCACATATATAATTCTGGTATTAAGACTAAAACCTTGGGTAATTATTTTACTGTTCACAGCTGAAAAAGTCTCACATTTTCCCTCCTGCTGAGAAGGAGATGTATCTTGGTACAACATACCGTGACCTGTTCACCCCAAAACAGACAGAACTCTACACCTATGACAGTGGACGACTGCAGTACAGCTCTGTGCCATTGGGAACAATGAGGATGTCTGCACATACTTGAAAAGCTTATTGTATTATCATGTCTAACTGTCTAATTGTCCCAGCAAAATATGACAATACGTTTCCAGTATATCAAGGAATTATATAAAGCAGGATACTCATTTATTTAATAATCTGTTAATGTTTTGAAAAATTATTTCTCTCTGTTTTATACTGCGATCACCATTAATAACCATCACAGTAGAAAAAGAACTATATATATCAAGTATTATTGCATTGAATTGATTTTTAATTCAAAAACAAAAAATAATAATAATAATAATACTGCTATTAATGATCATTATGATAGATGTCAATGATTTTCTGTTCTATAATCATGGGAACTGAGAATATCATATTATTATGTATACTGTGTCTTTGAACTGTTAAATGACAATCTTTTTAAATTTCAGTCATAGTGACTTAATTATGACAATACAGTTCCATGTGTTAATGAACTATTTGAGTGTCAGTATATAATTTAACTGCTGTTATTTTTATCTATTATTATTATTATTATTATTATTATTATTATTATTTAATTTTTTTTTTTACATTTTGATAGGGACAGTTGGATTGGAAAATAAAAATTTGTTATTGTTTTTTTTATAAATTTCACTTTCCTGTAGATACATGGTTTAAATTTTTTGTTAATACAAAATTATGTGTAATAGGATCCATTATAATATATAAAAAAAATGTTTTTTTTCTTTGACTAACTTTCTTCCTTTTTCTCTGACAGTAAGGGTAAGAGATAAAGGGAGCTAAGTCAAGATGGCATTACATTAGGATTTACATTACGATGTTATACAGTTGATTTAAATATTTGTAATTAGTTTAGTTTGTTGTGTGTCTAAAATATTTGCTGTTATTTATTTTATTTTTTATGATAGGAACTGACAAATAATATTGTGTTTTTCAGTAAACTATGATTTTTATAATGTTTATTGATAATTTTGAAACAATTATATTTTGGTTTAGTTGTTTGTCTAAAATATTTACTGTTATTGTTTTAATTTTACAGTAGGAATTGACTAATAATATTGTGTTTTTCAATAGACTGTGATCTCACTGTGATTTTTGTAACTTTTATTTATAATTTTGAAAAATTTAAAACTGACTGTATTAATAGTATTTGCTCAAATATTTATTTATAAATCAAATTTATTTGTTTGTTGTCCATAATCAGTATTATTGCATGTATATTAATTTAGAACAGTATGATAGCCATCATGGTTTCAGGGGTTTTAGTTTCAATAATTTTATAAAAAAAACCTTTTTTTACATAATTTCTTTGGCTGTTTTATAAAAAGCTACATGTATATGTAAATTTGGTTACACTTAATCTGTTTTAAGGAAAATTTAATTAAACTTTTTTTATTATTAATTTTTTTTTTTTTTATATATATATCCATTAAGTATTAACTTATTTTCCATTTTCTTGTTTTATGTAACTTTCAGAACTGTATTTTGTTGTTGTTCAACAGGTTATTTGGAGTTTTTAAGAACAATCATTTATGAAATTATTTTACTTAAATATGGACTATATATATTCCTGCTGTGTTTTGCAGTGTTGTTATAACAAAACATATTTATCAGTATTGTTATTTTCACATGTTTTGGATTTGTCATATTTTATAGGATTATACATATATTTACACCTAATTAGTATTTTCTTATTGTAAATCACTGTTTTATTGTGCAATTGTTGTTTGCAGTGTTTTTATTAAGACATTTATATACTTAGTTTTGGAATAATGTTATGGAGTGCATTTAATGTGTGTTTCACCTATATACGTGTGTGTGTGTTTCACTTATATACTTGTGTGTTTCAATCACATATTTTATACCAAAGCGTGGTTTTTATTATTACATTTTTATACATTTGTTTCCACTAAAGTATTTTGGATTTTACTGAGTGTATATTGTGTTTTTTGATTTTTGATTGCATGTTTTAAATATATGTTTATTTACACCTAAGTCAGTATTTTGTTAAAAAATGATTGTCACTGTGTGCAGTTAATGTTTTTGCAGTGTTATTTAATCTGTATTTATACTTGTTTTCACATACTACTTATTTTGCCAGTACAGACAATGTGCCGTTTACAGTATTATTATGTCACAGTAACAGAAAAATAAACAAAAGATATTAGCCATGATGATTTAATATTCTTCCTTAAAAAGAAACTGCCATTCTACATAATTTACTTTTTTAAACAAATACAATTACTTTGTAATATAATTTACTCGGATAAAATTATATTTTTACCTTAATATATATTAAGCAAATACTTTGCAATCTAGTTTTCTGAGCAGAAATCAACATTGTAATCTATAAAAACAAATATTTTATAATCTTTTTTATAATCAAATTAATTTCAGTGGTATTAAGAATCAAACTTTCTTTGTTATTTTCTCATGGCACAGATTTCTATCACTCTCGTTAATACTGCTGTTTGTTTACTCTTGTTATTTTGTTATTGTGTGCAGATGTTGAGGAGTGGATTCTACCTCTTCAACCATGGAGCATATTTACTTGGTAATAATAATGCTGAAGGATTCTTTCAAGTTCTTTGAAGCTCATAAAGACAAAAAATAATAATCATGTCACAGCATATGAACCTGTATTTCTGTTGCATTGACATTTACTCAGTTTGTGATGTTTTATAAGGTTTAATAAAGACATAACTCACTACATGAATTTGTTTTTCCCTTAATATTCTGTTTGAAAGGTTCTGAACTGATATAAACTGATATAAATGACTGACCTGTTTGAATATCATTGCAAACATATCTGAATAATCCATTGTGCAGTAGAAAGATATGAAAAAATTCAGTATCTGCAGACATTCTTAGCCAAAATTGTTTGTGGAAGACCATGTATTTTAATTACCAAAACATTTACTCAAACTGAAACTTGTTTGCTGGGCTAAAGTAATATTATTGCTTTGTGTTTAATTTTAATACTTTTAGCACTGTAGAAGGAAAACAATACTATTTAGCACCATTTTGAAAGTTTGTCCGTTTTTTTTATTTATTTTTTTATTGTTATTATTTTTATTTTTTCAGTTTAGATGATTTATAATTAAGTATTCTATAGTAAGGAGATTTAATTTTAATTATACCCCTCTCAGTTGATCACTGAATCTATTATAACAATTAAAATCCTTGAATTACGAATCCCACAGAAGCTGATTTTATAAGTCTGATGTCCAGTACTGCAATAGCAAATTCTTAGATTCTGTCAGAGGTACTAACAGATTCCATGAATCTGGACTGTTTTATGTGTAAAGCTTAAACCACTGTGAACTAAGGGTGAGACAACTCCAAGAAAACTCTTGTAAGCTCAGGGAAAAGGCGATTCCTAGATCTGATTATTTTACATTTATTCTAAAATATTAAACATTTAATAAAATACAAGAATAATCAAGAAGTGTTTTTTATTTGTAATAAAATTTATGAAGTATTTACAAAGTACATTTTTTGTTTATGCTTTGCAGAGGAATAAAAGCAGTGTTTGTATAGTCTTCTATTCTTCTTTTTCAAAATGTTAGATTCTGAAGAAATATTGAACAAATCTGTATTTTAAAATATTAACAAAATACGTTGCTTTACTAGCACCTCAAAGAAATAATTTATAGGTTACAACAAAACTTGAACTGTTCATTTTGTTTGAAACTTTATACTAAAATTATTTTTAGCAAAAGCAATCTTCAAACATTCTTAAACTTTTTGATTATTATTAATCTTTATATATTTAAATAATAAAAATGTAATTAATACCATTTAAAAGATTATATAAATAAAAAAATATGTCACTGTAATATTAAGGATAGAAAATATTTCCATTCAAAAGTACTGATGGTTTAGAAAATAATCACAAAGCCAGAGTAATGTATTAAGTAAATGTTGTATTTGAGTAAACATATTTAGCACTACACCACAAACAGATACAATTTTAATTCAATTTCTGTTTAACTGGTTTTGTGTTAATCCCAGTCCAAAACTGTCCCCAGTACTAATCAGAATTAAAATGAAAAGATCACCTGACCTTTTTTTACATATATATTAAAAAAAAAATCTCTTTAATGTTTGAGTTTTTCCATTGTAACACTGTATTTCTCCCTGTAGCTAGAATGGGCAAAGAATTCCTCCATGGATGGTGTTATGTATCGGTCGCGAATGTTGTTAAATACTGGCTTCCCCCACAGGGTTCCTGTTTTCCAGCCTTCGACATTTTTCATCAGCTCATTCTCTTCATCGCGATTCTTGCGCTGCTGGATCAGAAATCTGTAAGAGTGGAAAATTTGAAAGAAAGAAAACTAATAATAGCAGATATATAACTCATTCAGTTTTAATGTGTATTAACAAAGAGTTTAAATACATTTTGTTTTACATTTTCAATAATCATGTTACAGGCATGATCTTGACTGGTTATGAAATAGAACTAACACTGATATGCACAAAGATTGTCATTTTCATAATACTATCTCATAATAAAAAATAAAATAAAATAAACGACTGTAATAAAAAACACATAATATGAACATGATTTATGATACTGATAGCTCCTTGATTTATGTATTGTAACTCAGTCTTTGTTTTGAGATTTTGGAATTTTAATGTTTAAAAACAAAAAAGTCTGATAAAGCCTATTTTCACATGTTCATTATGTTATTGTCTTATTATGACTGTATCACCAAAGGCTGTGGAAGAAATAAACCAAACACTTCTAATTCCATAAAGCTATTGTCAAACAGCCACTGTATCAGTTGCACAAAACTTGTCTGTATTAGTTTAAAAATTAAAACAAAGAAAAGAAAAACAAAAAAGACTAAGAAGGAATGAAATATTTTGTAAACTTACAGTCGATCATGTTCTGCCTGCATTAACGGTAAAATAGCAATTCTTGCATCACGCATTTCAAGGGTTTCCTTCCTAAATAAAAGGAAAAAAAAAGACATTTTAATTCCATTTCATATTAGTTAAACTTAATGTAAGTAGTTATGCATTTTTAATACTGTTAACCAAAAAAAAAAAAAAAAAAAAAAAAGACTGTGATGTAGTTAAAACATTAAGAACAGATATTCAGTTGTGTTTAAACCTAATAGTATAATGCAAGATGAGTGAAACATTTCTGAGAAATACTTATAATATATTTTGTATTTTAATTTTTATATAACTGAATACAGAACAGTGAATAGCATCAATGGAAACAATTTTATATTTTACATTTATTCTTCAAATAGTATTTTGCTACTACAAATCGTCAAATGCTTGTCATAAATAAAAAAATACCTCTAGGAAGAAAAATTGGAAAGAGATATTCAAGTATCACTTTAGTCAATAATTACCACTTACGACTCTGTAATATTACATAAAAGAAATTAATAAAACTAACTTCACTTCTTGTCTGTGAAAATAATGAACAACCCATGCTCCTGTTGTAAATGCAATAAATGCTCCGAACTGGGTATAACCTGGAAATATATTAAAACATTGTTTTGTTTAATAAAATAGTTTTAAATTTTCAGAAACTTTTATTAACTTTAGTTTAGACTTTGTTTAATCGTTTAGATTCTAATTCAGTGACAGCAATTATCATTAAAATCTCAATGCTCTCGAGTCATTCCTCTGTCAACATAAATATGCATGCATCAACCTTTCCGCTTTTGCTATTTGTTTAAAATAAACAGCATGTAAACAAATAGGAATAGGGATATCCCTTGTTTCAATGCTTGTCAATTCACGTTTCACCTCAACACTGGTGAATAAAAGTGAAGGTCATTATCATTTTTAATCACTTAAAGCCAAATTATGTCAAGCTGTTTACAAAATTTTTATAAGATCATAATTTTTCACTTGCCACTGTATTTTCTAAATGGGATTTTTCTAGCCCATTGAATGTCATGATACCCGCCGGAGCGAGGCATCTCCTGCCGGAACCCTTCGCTCGCCGCCATCTTTTTGGGGTAACCCTAGACTGGTTCCCAAACGCAACAACAAATAATTCTGGAAACAGTTAACGGTGACTATACAACCGGACACGTGAACAAATTCTTCATCTATGTTTCCGTCAATCTGCAGTCTAGGCTATTCGGCCGGATACGCTTTCTAATAAAATTAGAAGAAGATTTATAACAATTCCATCATAATGTGGTAATATTAATAATAGAGTTATTTCCAAATACGATTTATATCAAATGTCCATACTGATATATCAGTAATACAAACAGTCATAAAATTTCGTAAATCTTTTGATATCTTACAGCATTATGAATTAATTAAAGATTAAAAATGGCTATTTGAAAAACTCATGTAATATTTTGAAAATATTGTCCGAAAATGAGATTAGTGAAAAATATCTCTGTGAATGTATGAAACACATCTAATTAATAATAATAATAACTGAAAAGTAAAAATAGAAAATATTGTGAGTATTTAGAATTATTTTGTGTGTGTTATTATATTATTTTATTATTATTAATATTATTAATTATTCAGTTTTTTATATTATTATTATTGCCTATATTAATATTTTAGTTTTTTGTTGTTGTTGTTGTTGTTGTTCTTCTTCTTCTTCTTCTTCTTCTTCTTCTTTTTGTCTTCTTCTTCTTATTATTATTTTTGTTTAGTAATAAAAAAACAACTAAAAAAAACTGAAATTGTTGTTGTAATCCTTTCAAAAGTGGATGCTAATGAGAATCTCCTGTTTTTATACAATTACTAACTCTTCAAAGACTTTTCCCGATTGCTGAATATTTTGCTTCAGAACTGGCTGGCTTGTTAACAGTGTGTTTCATCTGTATGACTGTTATGCAAATAAATCAAACATCACTGGTGAAAAGGCAAAGATTAGTCTTATGATGATAACACTGTCCCCTCCTCTCACAAATCATTTCTAGTCTGAGTAAACAGAAATATAAAGTGGCTTCTCCTTATTATTATTATTATTATTATTATTATTATTATTATTATTTTTATTTTTTTTTTTTTTTTTTTTTTTTTTTTTATATTTTTTTCTTTGATAATACAACCTATTCTGCCTGTAAGAACTGGCTAATCTTTAACTTTTCTGTATTTGTTTTTTTCCCTTTTTATTATTATTATTATCATTATTATTATTAGCTAGTTTTATCTTTATCTTTTTATTATTTATTTATTTATTTATTATTGTTTAGTTTTGAGTGAAATGAATTGTTGGAACAAATTAGAAGATTTTTCACATGAATATTTGATGATGTATTCATTCTAAATTCAAATAAAATAATAAAATAATTATATAATAATAATTTACCACAAATAGACAATCAAAGGGAATAAATGAAGCCTATTTTTATTAATGAAATTACATACCTATTGTTAATGAGTGTCAGTTTATTGTGCTGGTTTACATACGAAAACTACAAACACAACCTTTTCTGTTGGTTATTTCCTACATATCTGAACTCTCATTCAAACTAAACATGGTATGAATTTTAAATCAACAAAAATGCAGCTTGAAGTAGCTTACAGAAAATTGTACTATTTTCCACAAGCCTGGGAACATAAGAAAATCTCCACGTTGTATCATTTGATCAATATAAAATACCCCAAGTTATTGACATTAGTTCAAGTTATTGACAGCTGGCCCAAGTGAATAGACTGATTTGAGTCTTGAGAAAATAATAATGTACGGTTGACTTTATCTGCAAGTCTGATGTTTGTTTGAACTTGGTAATAGACATGTGACCTCTGAGCGCTCTTCAGTGTTTTCATTTGAGTAATTTTCCATTCTGACCTGTCAGCCATTAACTACATAAATAAATAAATAAATAAATAAATAAATAAATAAAATAATAATAATAATAATAATAATAATAATAATAATAATAATAATAATAATAATAATAATAATAATGATGATGATGATGTTGTAGTAGTAGTAGTAGTAATAGCGTTAATGATGGTGATGATAATTAAAATAATATTATCCATCCAGTAAAAATATGTATTCTTATTGTAAACATCATACAAAAGCATTCTATACTTTTTTCAATCTCTCTGTGAGTCTGTCACCAATAACCTTTTTTTTTCCTTTACTTTAATATAATTTTATATTGCACACAGTTTGGGCTGAAGTAATTAATTAAGATTTCTTGGAATCTCTTGAGTATTTCAGTAATAAAAGAAATAATAAACCAGGGAACCACAGTCTTGCTGCCAATCTGCAGGGTGAAATTTTCAAATCATTTTAACTTAAGTGTTTCAGTTTAACATTTCATACAAAAACCTTGCCAGGTAGGCATATTAAAAACTTTTTTTCCATTTACTTTCAGGAATATAAAATTTATTATTTTTGTAGTTTGTTTTCAAAACTTGTCAGTTTGTTGTTTTTGTTGCTATTGTTGTTGTTGTTGTTGATGTTATTATTATTATGTTTAAACTGTTTGAAGTTAAAAGAAAGATATAGTGATAAAATAATATTAAAAAATGAATGATAGTTAATCATAATCTTGTGTCTGATTTGTTCAGTATATTTATTAAAAAAATATATATATTTAAAAAATGGTTATCAGCCAGGTGTATATATCTTGGTTTATTCAAACAACTTTGTTCTTAATAAAGGCTGAGACTAAAAAATTATTAACAAAATATTTGAATATTTATTTATTTATTTATTATTATTGTTGTTGTTGTTGTTGTTGTTGCTGTTATTATATTTTTTTTTTCATTTTTATATTCTTTCATTTTTATTATTATTATTTATTATTATTATTATTTTTTTTTTCTTTTGTCGAGCTATTTATATTAATTTAACTTTTAATTTTAGAACTTGTCACTGGATTGATAGTTGAAGAAACATTCCTCCTTATTGCTCTCCAAGTTAAAAATATATTACCCTGTTTATAGGAATGTACATATATAAAAATTCTTACTGCTAATTTTTAGTTACTGATTCACAAAGGCAGGTTTTGTGTTATCATGTCTCTATAAAGATAATAAAAGATCCTTGCTAATTGTTAAGAGTAACTCATGAACTACATGAGCACATTTTCTACTTCATATCATCATAGTTAAAAAAACAACTGATATTTTGTAGCTGCCAAAAATAAAATATTCCTTTATTTATTTCAGATGTTGATGTCTCTGATGAGCAGGAATTTACTCAAACAATGATGATTACAATAAATAAATAAATAAATAAACAAATAAATAAATAAATAAATCTCTTGGATGATAATGTAATTAGTAGCAATAAATCATAATCAAAAAAAAAAAAAAAAAAAAAGTATAGAATGATATAATCAAGTATAATAAAAGAAAAGAAAACAATACAGTTAAATTTTTTGAAATGTTTTTTGTTTATTTTCTTTATCACATGGGTTACCCCTTTGATAGCGTTGTTTCCATTTTAAATACCATCACATGATTGCATATCACAGCTCAAAACCACCAGACAGAATTGGATTAATTTCTAAACTGATGAGTTAATTTGAAAATTATCCTTGAGTGAGCATTTTGCAGTTTCAATGATGTAGTTCTCAAATTCATGAAAGATAGTTATTTCTTGCAATCATGTAAAACAAAAAAAAAGAATTTTAAATGTACAAATATTTATTGCATCTGTATAAAACAAAGATATTCTGAGGCACAGAATATTAACTTTATGAGTGTAATTAAATTAAATTATCTGTTTCTTATTTCAGCTTTATTTATTTTGTTTCTAAATCCTCATCCCACAAGGAAAAAAATATATTTAAATCTCCCACCCCAATATCTAAAAAAAAAAAAAAAAAAAAAAAAAAAAATGATAATAAAAAAAAAAGTAATAAAAAAGCCATTAAAATACCAACAACCGGAATTAGAGTGAGACACATAAATCTAATGAAAAGAAGTAAGATAATTCTCAACACTGCTACATGAATGCTGGCAACGCCTTGCATGTATATACCTACATGCCTGCTAATTTAATATTACATTAAACTTGTGTGGGCAATAATGTTCTGCAATTAGCCAAATGTATAGTGAATACAAATACACAAAATTTTCAACACAACATTTCTGCTGAAAAATTGCTGATGAACTGAAAATAATAAAAGAAAAACTGATCCAAATAATTAGAAGAATTTAGCATGGTTCCCAAACACACCTCTAAGGGGCTATAATGATTTGTGTCGTGCATATTAATATACTGAAGTCTAAGGAGAGAGTCAGAACACAGGGAAAGTGTTGTCACTATCAGGTGTTCTAACAAGTGACACTACATTACATTCACCACTGGATCTGTAACAAATTCAAATAGTGATGTGTCGGAAATCAAAAACAAGTATTTTCAAAAAGCCAAAATTTTTGTTGTTTTTTAAATGAACTCTTATTGCATTTGTTAAATATTTTTTATGCAATTTAAGGGATTCTTAAATTTGACAATTCTGCTATTGGACTTTATGGGTTTTAAGATCTGTGGGAACCATGATAAATAATAATAATAATAATAATAATAATAATAATAGTAATAATAATAGTTAAAATGATAATAAACTAAATAATTGATCCAGTTAAAAAGAGGTTGCTATCATTTTATTATGGTACCTAGTAAGTATGGCACATCAGAACTCACAATTTGCTGTGATTGTCAATAGGGTTGCCCACCTGGATATAAACTATTACGTTACTATTTCATCTGAGACAAACCACATCTTGTAACAAGTGCGTAGAGATATTGCATATTGATAAAAGTCTCCTCTTTTGTGTGTTTGTTGTTTCTGTGTGCACTCAAATGTCTATGTAAGTGTAGATCTTTCTGTCTGCATGTATGTGTTTGAGTGTTTATATATATTTATTCTGTGTATGTGTGTGATCATGTTTATGTATTGTATATGTTTGTATATCTGTGTGTGTGTGTGTGTGTGTGTGTGTCTGTGTGTGTGTGCGTGTGTGTGTGTGTGTGTGTGTGTGTGTGTGTGTGTGTGTGTGTGTGTGTGTGTGTGTGTGTGTGTGTGTGCAAGCACCTATAACAACTGCCGATGCAGGACAACTAAAAACCAACTACTAACACAGAAATACTTATTAGTTGTTTGTAAATTGTTTTAGATGTTTAGGAATCAGACCCTGGAAAGAATCTTTATGAGAATCGTTAACTTTGGGTTCTTTGCATTATAATTCATCATACAATATTATGCTGTGTATTTCACAGTAGAACTCCATGCTGTACATTTCATAGTATAATGTCTCACTGTGTATCTCAGAGTGTAACATCAGACTGTGTATTTCAGTGTAACGTCATACTGTGTATTTCACAGTGTAACATCAGACTGTGTATTTGAGTGTAACATCAGACTGTATTTCAGTGTAACATCAGACTGCATATTTCACAGTGTAACATCAGACTGTGTATTTGAGTGTAACATCAGACTGTATTTGAGTGTAACATCAGACTGTATTTGAGTGTAACCTCAGACTGCATATTTCACAGTGTAACATCAGACTGTGTATTTCAGTGTAACATCACACTGGATATTTCACAGTGTAACATCAGACTGTGTATTTCAGTGTAACATCAGACTGTGTAGTTCAGTGTAACATCACACTGTATTTCACAGTGTAACATCAGACTGTGTATTTCAGTGTAACATCAGACTGTGTATTCACATCACACCACTTCTTTCAGAGTTTAACATCATTCTTGCTGTGAACCTTTCATTCATCGGAATCATCGTCCTTGTAAACTTCAGTTTTGATAGTCACGGGCTGACCGCCAGCCCATTTTGGTTGTCGGGTTTCGTTTAGATCGTGAGTTGCTAAAACTGGCGATGATTTGCTTGTGTGCACAATAGTTGGTGACGGAGAATCATGTTTGCCATCAGTCATGGGTGATAAATGCAGTTTTTGTGATAAAGCCGAACTACCTCTTGATGATATACTTTCATCTGGTTCTTTCTTTTTCTCACTATTTGATACGTCACTAGCTAAATTGGATAATGGATGTTTTTTCACTGAATTCACAGAAGTCTTAATGTCTTGCTCTTTAATGATGGGTGATGGTTGAACTTCTGCTGATGGTGAAGGCAGTCTTTCACAATTGTTTAATGATGATTTCATTTCAGTTTTCACACTTGCATCCTCTACTTTGAACCTGTGTCTCAATTCTCTGTTCTCTTTCGATTCTTTGCCTTCATCAAGTGGCACGGTTAAGAAGTGTTTAGAAAGTGAACTTTGATAAGATGATGGCTCCTCAAAGCTTGATGTCTTCCTTGTCTTCAGTTTCGAAGGTTTTTGGTCCTTGTGATCATAAGCTTTTGTAAACGTCTTTTCTAAGAAACTGCTACGTCTTTTCTCTCCTGATTTGTCAGAATCATCCTTTTCTTCTGGAATTTTGCTTTCACCATCACCTTCATTTATCCAGAAATCACCAACACTACCAGATCTTTTTCTATCTGGTAACCATGGCACCTTCAAACCAAACAAATTTGGACCAGACGGAACTTTGTGCAGTTTGGCTTTCTTCACTCCCACTTTACCATCCCCAAAGTCTATCAGATCTTTGTTTTGCAAACTCTCCTTTGACTTGGATCTCTTTTCCTCAGAAATTTTTTGTAGCTTCGTTGTAAAATCAAACTTAAATTTTTTCTTTGGCTTACAGCCGTCAGAACTGTCATCAGAATCACCCTCGTCATTATCACTGGCACTGGTGGGGATGGGCGTGGATTCCATCACAATTTCGTTGACGAGTTTCTGATCCTCTTCAAGGTCTGCTCTGCTGGACACGATGCTGGGATTTTTGCCAATTTTACTGAGTCGTTCTGCTGCCACACTCTCCATTGTTCTTCTCATCAGTGGGTACCGGTCAAGGACACTGTTAAAATGCTCGACAGCCAGCGAGTACAGGTTGCAGTACGTTTCTGCTCGGACACTAGCAACTCGCCTTGCATTGGTCAGCAGACAGATCTCTATGGAAACCAAAAATATTCACATATTAGAAAAGCAGTTTTAGTATTAGCTATTATAATGGTAATTATAGTAATAGCATGCTAGTAGTAGCTGTAGGAGTGTAATAGTACTGATGTAGTATTAGTTGTTATAGTACTGTAATAGTAATGGTGTAGTAGTAGTTGTTTTAGTAGCGTAATGGTAGTGGTGTAGAATTAGTAGTTGTAATAGTGATGTAATGGTACACATTCACACACACACACACACTTTATTTCTCATTAGCTTTATTGTATTACAGATAAACATGGATTTGATTGTAATAATAATAATAATAAAAAGAGGTAGAAGAACAACAACAACCACAACAACAAAATAATAATAATAATTATTATTATTATTATTATTATTATCACAACAAACCTCCAAAATATGACCCATCTGATAAACTTGTGGCCACTTCCCCATCTGATGTGATGATATCGACAATTCCTTCCTGAATGAAGAACATTTTTGTCCCCATGGTTCCCTCCCTTATGACGTAGTCTCCTGGCTGGAACACCTCAAAGTGGAGCTTGCTCACCACTTCAGACACAAACGCTGGGTCAGCATGATTGAAAAATGGAACGGATGCTACCAAAGCTCGGCAGTTATGATTTACAACCTCCTGAACATTAAAAATTAAAAAATCAACAACAACAACAACAACAACAATAGTAATAAAAAATATTATTTGTAGTATAATAATAACAGCATCAAAAACAACAACCATAACAATAATAGTAATAATAATAGTAATAATAATCATAATAGTAGTAGTAGTAGTAATTATAATAATAATAATAATAATAATAATAATAATAATAATAATAATTATAATAATTAACCTAATAATACAGTAAAATGTACATATTAATCAATTCATGAATTAACTGTTGATTCAGTAAAACAAAAAACAATGACAAAACATCAAATATTTATAATTTAGACTGTGCAGCACATTATTTATTGATGTAAGTCTGACAGGTTCAGAATTAACTCTGTGGTAAATTAATGACTAACCTTTGCTATACACTAGGTGGCTGAATGTATAGTTTCTGAATATATGCCAATAATATTACATGTTTGTTTTTTTTGTATATACACTTAAATAATTATTAATATTATATAACACGTGTATGTGTTTCTGTGTCAGAATGTATGCATCAATATGTAGGAGTATAAAAATGAAGGAATATGTTTTTGTTTTTAATGTAAGTATCTGTACATTTATAATGTGTGTGTGTGTGTGTGTGTGTGTGTGTGTGTGTGTGTGTGATTCAGTCTCTGTGTATGTATATGTATGTATTTGTATGCATGTATGGGTATATGTGTGTGTCTGTGTTTATAAGCAGTAGGTACGTTTTATGTATTTATGCACTCTAAAGATGGATGATGATATGATCTGGCCATCAGTTCAACCTCTGTCTGTATTTGTATGTATGTATGCATACATGTAATGTTTGCTTGTACGGTTGCATGTATGTGTATAAGTATGTATATGTATGTATGTGTGTATGTATGTATGTATGTATGTATGTATGTATGTATGTATGTATGTATGTATAAATGTATGTATGTATGTATTTAAGTATGTATGTATATAAGGATGAAGGTATGTATGTATGAATGTATGTATGTATGTATGTATGTATGTATGTATAAATGTATGTATGTATATATGTATGTATATAAGCATGTATGTATATAAGGATGAAGGTATGTATGTATATGCATGTGTCTATGTATATATGTATGTATGTATGTGTTTATGTATTTATATATTTATATGTTAGTTTGTTGGTGTATGTAAGTATTTATGATATCTCACATGTCGTAGGCACTCGTTGAGTTCATTTAAAATGTTTTCCTCGTCAAACATCTTGCCCTGGTACCGATGTTCATAGTAGTCTGTGATTCTCTGCCGTAAGTTTCTGTTTAACTTTCTGTAAATCATGTACTCCTCGACTTGCTTAAACTGAAATCAAACATCAGTTGTTTCCACATTATTCTCTAATGTCATGTTATGTCATTCAAATCCAACAGCCACTACCTTACTGTGTTATACGTTTATATAAGTAAATTAAAATATAGTCAAAATCTTTTAAAATGATAAAGATCAAGTTAAACTTACCTTTATGTTAAAACCAATTCAAACTTGTGTCAATGTCAAAACTGAGTCAAACTTGGGTTTATGTCAAGACTAAGTCAAACTTGGGTTTATGTGTAGACTGAGTCAAACTTGAGTTTATGTCTAGATAGAGTCAAACTTCTGTTTATGTCTAGATTGAAACAAACATGAGTTTATGTCTATTTAGTCAACTTTCTATTTATGTCAAAACTAAATCAACTTTGTTTTTATGTCCTAATTTAGCCAAATTTCTATTTTTGTCCAGTCTGAGTCAAATTTCTATTTATGTCTAGACTTGTTTTCATATCAGATTAATTCTCACTGCATTACATCACAACATTAATGTAATAAAAATATTGCATAAATTGACAGAACAGTAATACCAGGATGACTATAAGTAGACATTATTATACCTGAAATGATTACCAAAAAAACTGTATTAAAAATATTTTACTTAAAATTTGGCTTCAGTTTTCAGCTTAGGATTGAAAGATTCACTATAAAAAAACCTTTATTGTATCTGAAATATTTACCATGAAAACAAAATTACAGAATATTCTACTCAGCTTTTCATCACAGTCTTCTCAAAGCAACAAATCATTTTTGTTTTAACTCAAATTCTGCATAAATTTTAATAGTAATGCAAGATTTACTGTATCAGGATTTTTCTGTATTTGAAAAGATGACCAAAAAAACAGTAATACACTCTATTCAACTCACCTTTTTATTACACAAGCTTTATAATTCTAGCTTAAAAACTGATATCAGGGTTCCATTTTAGAATTGCAAGATTCACTGTAACAAAATTATATTATATTTGAAAATGTTACCATGAAAATAATAATATTAGAAGTATTTGATTCACCTTTTCATTGTAGAGTCGTCTGGAAGTGTCGAATGACTGTATTAGTGTGGTTGTGTGGGCCAAGAAAAGTGCATAGCAAGTAGCGCCACTGAGCATGCTCAGTATAGTCAGCCACGTGTCAGACATGTTCTGTGGTGGAAAGCGGCCGTATCCAATGCATAGCATATGTGACAGAGCTTTGAAGAGTGCCCAGGTGTACTGCTGTGCCCACTGAGCATCCTGCAACAGAAATCACAAATGTAGGGAAACAAGGCAAAATAAATTTGTGAATAGTTTAAAAATATTTTTTATATTCATTTTATTTTAAAGCAGGAACCACATTAAATAGGGTTTGTGTGCTTCGGGTTTTGTTTTCTATAAGGTCTATCTTTGCCAACAATAAAGCATAAGCTATAACATATGACTATTTCAAATAAGTTTATATTCGTATATATACACAAGTATGAAGAAGCATTTTGTATTATTTTCTTGTGTGCTTGGTTTATAAATAATTTAAATATGTCTCCATCATTATTATGAAATCATTTTTGACAAAGCTGCCACATTTTTCAGTTTATAAGAAAATAACATTTTTTTTTTTTTTTCAAAGTATAACAAATTTTCTTAAAGGTTTATTTTAAATTACTGTCAGTTTGATGGATAATTGTTACCATGGATTTATTTCAGAAATTATTTTAAGACAGAGAATGACACCCTGTCTTAAATTTGATGAAACTTTGTAACTATATAACATCTAATCGATGTCATCATGAATAATTTTATCAGTTCTGGGATAGTAAAGGCATGTGAATTTATAATCATTCAACAGATATTTATATATTTAAATAATACAGATTCACAATACAAACCAATATTCCCAATTTTAAGACATTTTTTGTCTTTGATTGTCTACTCATAGCTGATTATTTTACCAGATACAAATGATGATAAGAATTTTGCAATACTGAAGTTTGTATTCAAGATAAATAACTTTATGGTAGTTAGGTATATATGTACATTTGTTTGTATGTGTGTATACATACATACCTACCTACCTACCTACCTACCTACCCACCTACCTACATCCATACATATATACATACCTACCTACCTATCTACCTACCTATACCTATATATATATATATATATATATATTCAAATATTTGTGTCAGGGATATTGTTGTCAAGGGCAATGTTAATTTAAGACTAAACAAACTATTTAAAACTGGTTAGTGGCCTGATAAAGCTACTAATAGAAATTAACTCACACAAACTGGTGACGTATTCTGCATCACACTGTGTATATATATATATATATAAAACTAATTTATGGTTTTGATGTTTTCACTAATTTCTGATGACGTGAACAATTATAACATAATATTGCTGTGATGATCAGGTTAAAAATGTCTACAGGGAAAACATATGACTAGTGAAAAGGGTCAAAAAGGCCATTCAGTCAAAAAGGTATAGTAAAAGATATCAAATAAATGCAACGGATTTGAGTCTTATTTATATCTTCTCAGAAGCCATACAATAATATTTTTATTTCATTTTATTATTATTATTATTATTATTATTATTATTATTATTATTATTTAATTTAATTTTTTTATTGTTTTAGTTTTCATTTTTCTGTTATTTGCAAAGTGGTGGACCAATACGTCATGGCCCACCAGGAAATTTCCTGGTATCCCAGTGAGTCATTCAGTACTGTAGTTATGACATGACTGAACCAAATTTATGTCTAAATTAGTAATAATTGTGTGCAATGCCCTGTTCTGTTGGACATGAGCCTAAAGGCTTAATTACATACAGTAAAGAACTGAAATGAAACATATTATTTTAAACATAATGCCAGATATTTTTTACATAATGCAGAGAAATGTTACATAAAATGGTTAGTTCACATTATTATCTTAATCCATATATATATATATATATATATATATATATATATATATATATATATTTATGTATATGTAATGTATGTGTTTATTTATGTATGTATGTATGTCTGTATATGCAAACTGTTAACATTAATTTTCAGTTTTAACAATCAGATGAAAACATTCAGATACTGATGTTTAAAAACAGGAAAAAAGAAGAAAAAACAACAAAACAAACAAAAACAACACATCAGAAAACAATAACAAAACAAAAACAACAGCTGATGTAGATGATGATGATACTACTACTATTACTACTACTACCACTACTACTAACAATAATATAATAGACAAATAAACAAATAATACAGGAAACAAATAAACAAAAAAACAACTTAACCATATAAAGAAATAAAGAAAGAAAATAAATAAATAAATGGAAAAAAGAAGAAGAAAACAGGAAAAACAAATGTGTAGATCAATGGAATAATGATGAGCTTTTATGCAGTTACTGCTGTGTTAGCTGACAGTGCGGACTGAAACATCAACAATCAATACTTGATAATGTCAATTTTACTTTTTAATTTTTTTTTCCCATTCTAATCTGAATAATAGGGAGACTGCTGAATGGCAACAACCTATTAAATACACGTTTACTTTTTTGAAAATGAAAACTGCTTGAAGCACGATGCACTTGAACCATTGTGAAAGAAATCCTTTGTTTTAAGTTTTCTTTGAATTTCAAGTATGGTTGGTTCTCACAGAACTCAATGACAATCATGTTCTGTTACTCCTCTGTGAAATATTTAATATCACACACTTATTATTCCTCTGTTTTTTATTTCATTTCTTTTCTTCCTGGACAAGAAGTATTTTATTATTTAATTCTTCAAAAGCCTTTTCATAATAATAATAATGTTAATAATAATAATAATAATAATGTTAATAATAATAATAATAATAATGATAATAATAATAATAATAATAAAATAAATAATAATAATAATAAATAAAAATAAAAATCTTCCTAGATATTGGAGAAAACTGCATTCAGGAAGATGTATACAGGCATTATTTGAATTTTGTTTTATATATACACACACATCCACATGCATAAACACATGCAGAAACACACACAATAAACACACACACACACACACACACACACATGTAGTTGTGTCTTCTGAGTTTTTTCTTATTTTCTTATATCAAACTCATTTGTTGATTTTCAGTAGACATTTTTATTAAAATGTTTTGAAATGTCATTAGATAATCATTTACTGATTGTATATTTTCATTATACTAATAATCTCTCCAACAATTATCATTAAAAAAAAAAGTAATAATAATAATAAAAAGATGGGGAACTTTATCATGCTTGTTCAATGCACTATGGTCAATATATTTCATATTTTCAGTCTTTTTAACATGACTTTATGGAAATATTTTACTCACTAACAAAAAACAACCAAACATCCAAAACAAATAATTAAATAAATAAATATATAATAAATAAATATATAAAAATAAATAAATAAAGAAAGAAAAACAACAATAAAAAAACAACTACAAACAAAACACCCCCCACACAAGAAACCAAAAGAAAATCAAAAGAAAACAGAAACACTCAGACCCTCAAACTCAAAACTAAGAAGTAAAAAAAAAAAATGAAATGAAAATAAAAATAAAAGCTCTCACCTGTAATTCTTCTATAGCAACCCAGCAATCCTTTGGAAATTCTTGCAGCATTGGCACAAGGAACTGAAGACAGCCATTCCAGTGACCAAGTAAGAACATGAGACAAATGAGGTTAAAAATCCGCATGAACTTGCCAGCTATTGCTAAAAACTGAGCAGAAAATGTGTTGCTTAACGTAGTGGACAGCTTAGTTTGTTTTTTATCACACCAAGCTTGGCTCTACCTTCCAGCTGATGTTTGAGGTTTAATCAGAAGTTTATTATTGCAGGTAGTCTCACAGTAATTATAATGATATTTGAAGAATAATAATACATTTATTAATGCAGATAATTTAATGTCAGTTATTATGACATTAGATGAATAATGAATAATAGGACTGCAAACAATTTTATTAATGGTGAGATATTATGACAGATGAAAATGGTCTTTTTTGTAATTAATTTCTCTTGTTAGAATAATTTTATGGTCATAAATGCCAAAGGTTTTTGTGATTACAGTTTTGTTTCATTTTGTTGCTATGTTACTGAATTAGAGAATTAAACATGTACTGCAAACAGATAATGGAAACAATAGGCCTCTTCCACTGTAAACAGGAAGTGGAAATAGCAGGCCTGACTGCCAACAAAAAGAGAATGGAAAGTGTTGTGTTGGAGAATGGTGATGGAATTGGTAGGGCTAATGGTCAGTAAATAGGTAATGGAAAAAAATAGGCCAACTCCATTGTCGAAAGAAGCCTTTTCCAATGCAAAAAGATTACTGAAGAGTCCAATATCAAAGTAAACAGGTAATCAAAAAGTGGACATGTACTGGAGTAAAAAATAATATTATCAGTTCAGTTTTGTTGTAAGATAGAGATATATCTAATCAAATGAATTATTTAACTTAATGCATTCTCTTCAATCATGTATGATTAACAAGAATGAAAACCACATTATTTCGTTTCTTTAATGTCTTATTACAGAGATTTCCAGTGTAATCTTTGATAAATCTATTCTATCTTGTTGGCTCTTTCAAAATGGCTATATTCTGAAATTAAAGGATTTTTGTAATGGATTGAATTAATATATATTTTTGAAAAATACAGAAATTAATTGATTTTTATGTAGTAAATATTAACAGACATTGTAATTTGGATTTGACAAATGTTTTCAAAATTTAAAATTAATAGGTTTGCCTATAATAGATATTATAATGTACTTTTGATAATCAATTTCAAATGATCTGCTTTTCAACCCAGTTTTAAGGTATTTATTTTAATAAATTTGTTTTGCAACATTAATAAAAATACCTTGCATTTGAAAAAGAAAAAATGTTCATTAATTCTAACGAACTGCTCCACCAAAAAACCCCACAATAATAATAAAAAAAACAATAAAATAAAAAAACAATAATAATAATCAAAAATCAAAAATCCAAGTAATAAAAAGAGAAGATAAATAAAATGAAATTGCTTCTGTATTAGAAGTCAAGTCTGGGGTATCCCAGATAAAATCAAACATCACTCATTATTTAATAATTTACTTAATAATTATACTCAATATGCTATATATATGTACTTGTATATATTTATCACCAATAGAGTACTCTGCCCTTTCTTTTCTGAGAACCCCTATCTGTATTTAAAACATCAGCTTGAAGATAGAGCATCTAAAACACTGTATTCTGTAGCTGATGCAGAGCAAAATTCCTAGAAAATTCTCAGACTAATCTGAACCAAAAAATAAAACTAAAAATCTATTTTCTACCAGTGTAGTTTTACCCGAATTACTCTAAAGTTACATCAAGCAAAATGTGCCATTATTAACTAGCGAAGCATTAAATTAATGAAATTAAAATTGACAAAACTCATGTGATCTGGTAGAATTTTTCAAATGACTGCCTCTGTTTTGTTATCATTTCAGTTTATGGTAATTGAAATTAGACAATGGAAATAGATAAAGCACTGTTAAGTATATGTACACAGAGACACACACACACACACACACACACACACACACACAGACAGAGACATTTAGACACACCATACACATCTTTTAAACCTTTCTTCAGTGTTATCATGAAAACATTATTTGTCTGTCAAAAAATCCTGAGGCTGCAAATGTTAAAACTACCACAGTCACATGAGTTTTTGAGTGGCAAGCTACGTCTTGAAAAAAAAAGATACGTAAAGCATTTTCTACTGTTGACACGGACGTGCTTATACGTTTACCCTCCCTATGAAATACGTAGACTTGCCAGTCTAAGTAAATTACCCCCACCTCTTCCCATTGCTGCACGTAACGCACGAGACGGGACAGTCGCAGTAGGCGGAGTAAACTCAGCAATTTGGCCAGCCGAAGCATTCGCAGTGCACGACCTAGAGGAAGAGAAAAAACGTCAGATATAGCCTGTCTTTTCACCTCTCTAAGGTGATCAATGGGTATAGTGGTTAACGGGGGAGGTGTATGTATGTGCCTAGAATGTGGAGGGAGGGGATGGAGGAAAGTGTCTGTGTTCTCTGTATGTTGGAGGAGAAGGAGCTGGATGTATGTGTGGATGTCTGTTTGGGTGGGGTTAGGGTGTGTCTTTTTGTGTATATGTGAATTTCTGTACATGTTTGTGTTTATGTGAATATATGTATGTGTATGTGAATCAGTGCATAAATCTAAGTGAGTGAGTTTGTAGGTAGATTGTGTATGCATGTTTTTATGTATCAAGTAATTATGTGTGTGTAGATATGTATGTGTTTGTCTACATATGAAAATTATGACTATTAAATAAACAGAAATTTGCTTTGACTAGCATTATGACATAAATACATGAATGTTTAAAGAATTGTACCAATACAAATATATCAGACCAGATTAAATACTACTTGTATTATAAACATATTAGTTTATTTAAGAAATAACAAAACATTACTTTTAAAATAACTGTAAAACATATCAATGTAAGGATAATGTTGTGAAATATGATTTTCATTATTAAAGTATTTGTTTATTTAGTAATAATGTGTGTAAATACTAATTAGTGTTCTGTAAACAATCAACATGCAGAGGAAAAGCGACAACAAAAAGTAGGAAGGTTGCAGTAAAAACACAACACAGAGAAATAAAATGCATAGATATATCATCCTTTTAGAAAAATAGTTGCTATCTATTTATTAATGTTAAATGCACACAACACTGAACTACATGAACATCTTGTGGGCAAAAGAATTTATATTAATAAATAATCTCAATAATGGTTAAAGCAAAATAATAAAATTTAAATTGTTAGAAATATTTCACTAACATTTTTCAATAAGTAAATAAATGTAAATTTTACTTATTATTTTCAGATGTGTTCATGTTTTCAAGGTACAGAATTAAATACTTTTCAAATATTTTATGATTTTATTATTAATTGTGAAATTAAATATTAATATAGTTTCTTTTGTCCATAAGTAAAAAATGTCTCACCAAATAATTTTATCTCTGTCTTATTTTGTTAAGAGAAATTAACAGAACAAAAAAAAAAGAAGAAAAACATTCCTAAACTCACATAAAAATATTTTCCCACATACACACATACTTACACACAATGCACAACACACACGCATACCAATATCACATGTACATATGCATACAATGATACATACACCATATATTTGGGAAAATACACATACAACTTTCGAAGATAGAAATAAGGTTTTATCAGTAATTATTTAAAAAAATGACGAATATTGATTTATTTGTTACCTTATCCCTATTAAAAACTGAGAACCAAAACATTATTAACAATAAATGAACAAATATTATTTGACGTTAGAGGTATAGATGTGAAACTCCAGCATGTATGATCCAACATACTCAAACAAACACTCACAAACATGCCCCCCCCCCACAAAATAGAAACAAAATCTACAGTGGTTAATGTTGATAAAATAAATGCATTTCCATAATTCTACAAAAATAAAAAATAAAAATCCATAAGATCTGTGCAGAGGTTAATAAAATTAGTAGTTTTATATGTCATTCTCCATTTCCTGGAACTTAACCAAATTAATGTTTTTTTTTTGTTTTTTTTTCTTTAACTATTTGTTTCTTAAGCAGCCAGTGATAAATGATTTCCCATAAGGAAATTTCAGACTTATCCTGTTCTGTTTTAAATCAGGTAACTAATTTTTATGTACAGTACTTGTATCTGTATATATCATATCATATCATATCCATTAATGTCAAAATATATAGGAAACATTTGTACATAAATAGCACATTGATCGAAAATATTTATTTTTGTATATGTCATTTTATAAAATATATCTGTTACAGTGTGAGCTGTTTTTTTTCATTTCTTTTTTTTTTGTATCTTCTTTCCTCTCATTCTTCTAAAATTGATGTATGTATGTGTATGACAGGAAGATAGAATGGAAACGTGTGTGTCTGTCTGTATGTGAGCAAAAATATGGACAATGAACATACAAATGAGAATGTTTCAGTTGTCAGTTGTGGGTGTTTGTGAGGAGAACAAGGACACAGAGAGAAGAGATACACACACACACAGAGAGAGAGAGAGAGAGAGAGAGAGAGAGAGAGAGAGAGAGAGAGAGAGAGAGAGAGAGAGAGAGAGAGAGAGAGAGAGAGAGAGAGAGAGAGAGAGAGAGAGAGAGAGAGAGAAATAATTCATATGTATTGTTTTAGTGTATTCTGGTAGGATTATAACAGTGTTTGTTTTATTATTTAAAACCAGATTCTGCAAATAATATGAGTGGAGCAGTCACATGACTGTTACAAAAATCATATTCTCCAAGCATCTGAATTTCTGGACCTCACAATAACATAGTAAATTATTTACTCTGATTTTTTTTTTTTTTTTTTTTTTGTGAAGCTTTTAAACTAAACAAGATAAATTTATAAATTAATACATCAACTGAGGTTATAAAATGTTTGACATATTCCAGTTCTAACAAATTTTACGTGTATAATGAATAATTTCTGTCTATGGCTGCTTGAACAGTTAATGTTTACTTCTTTATTGCAGTAGATGTTTATTGTTGTTGGTAAATAATAATTTTGTTTCTTGGTTTTACTTGAATACAATTCATGTGCATGACTCATACATCCTAAGAGTGAATTGTAGTTTTATCATTACCATCACCTTTTTTTTTTTAGCAAAGAAACTGTTTTCAGTTTGTTTTAAATAAAATTGTTTTCAGTTTGTTTTTATTTTTTAAATTCATTCTCTCATTCATTATGTTTTTATACTCTAGTATTTCAAAATTCTTGAAAACATTTAACTATTATTATTATTTTTAATAGAATTAATATTATTATCATCATCATTATTGTTGCTGTTATTATTTATGAAAAGGAAAATACATTTTGTCTTATCAAATATTCATTTTTTATATTAACCAAGTCTAAAAATGCTAATACAAATGTTGCAATCATAAATAGATAATATCAAAGAAAAAGAAAATTATCAAACTAACAAAGTAAATAACAAAATAAATTAATATATATAAAATAAATAAACAAATACATTTTATATGTGTATTTATTTATTTAATTTACATATGTATAAACTAGATAAATAAATAATAAATAAAATAAATAGTTAACTTTCTTACCAGGTGAGGTGTTTTAATCTTAAAAACAGCACAAGAGTGAAGATCAATATAAACTACATGCAGTAACAACAATAAAATTAAAAAAATAAACTAAAAAAATCCTGTTCTTTGTAATTTGCAAAAATTAGAAGAAAAAAAGAATTAACAAATCTAAATTGCCAGTTTGGCCTCCTAATTATTCTAAAAGCATGAACATCACCTGTTACATTTGCTATTCTAACTAGTGGAAAAAACTCTTCTTCATTAAGCTGTTTATCGAATGAATGTGTCCAAAATTGCAAGGCGACCATTCTTCGTTTTGGTGGGTTAGGGTGGACAAACTCCAATAAATTAAATATTATTAAGCACATCGTATTCACAAAATGATTAAGCTTAGCACAGATTGCTTTATAAAGAAAACAACAAACAAAAAGATATAAAATACTTTCCTTTTATTAATGTTTTATTATTCTTATTTGTTTGTAAAAATTATTTTGTTTGTTTACTGAATATTATTTGCCTTTGTATTAGCTAATTATATATAGGATAAACATTTGTAAATAAAAATATATTAATCATAACAAATGAACATATTTCTTTTTTAGAAAAATTGTATAAGAGATAACAAATAATAAATAAAAAATATAAATCTTTTAATGTGTGTATATTTATAATTATTGTTTTATAGTAATTTTTACTAATAATAATTAGTTATTACAGGACTGTGAAAAAGGTTGTTATAAAGTATTCTGCACACTAAGTTAGAAATTATACTTTTTTCCATCATTACTTCATGACAATATATTCATAATCAATTTATTTTATAATGTTTTAATAATATATCAAAATCATATTTAGATAAATGTACTTATAATGATTCAATAGATTAATTATCATTTTTAAATATCATTAAGACCAATCATTTTATAAGAATAATAGTTTGATTATTATGTCACTAAAAACAAACACCCCTCCCAATTTTATACAAATACTGGTTTGATTTTTATATAAAATTATCCATAGATTAGTAAATACAGAAATATTATATTGTATTAGTATGCATTTGTCTTTGATTGTGTTACTGAGTTACAGGTGCAGAAATACTGTAATCATTTATTTTGAGACATTACACTATTGCTCATTTTCAGCAGGTTATAAATAGAAGAGACCATACAACACAGCAAAAATAAATAAATAATAATATATCGACCATAGCGCCAAATAGAGGGAGAAAAAGTAAGAAATCCTTCTCATTTTTCCTCCATGTATGTATACTGCGAAGTACTAAGAAGGAAATGAGAGAACGAAAAATGGAAGAATGATCACCTTGCCAATATTGTGAGACCTCTTGACGTCGCGCTTTCGTACCTGCGTGGACCAACTGCGAGAAATCCGCCTCCGAGTCCCACATTAAAAATATATAGTCGACTGGAACCGAGCTGACCAGGTCCAGAAAGAACCACGACCTCATGTAATGTCTCGCTATGAGCTTGGGGTCGAGTATAATTTCATCTGCAAAATCATTGAGTATAACACCTAGAAAAAAAAAAGAGGTATGTTTTGCTTTTGTTTAATAACACCAGTAGGTGAATGAATGCATGAAAGATGTTCATTTAAAGCTGCAATCATAATTTATTAAAAAAACAAAACAATTTCAGTAACATCTGGAAAAGAAACCAGCATTTTAATTTTGTTTAATAACATGTGTTGATGAAGGAATGCATGAATCACGTTTTATATTTTTTCCATTAGCACTAAGATGGTTTTGTTCGTACCTTTCCATAGACTTAATGCATAAAGCATACTGTTTCATAGCAGGAGGCAGATTAATGGTAAATAGTCCAGTGGGTGTACTGAAAAGAATTAATATTCAAGATTGTCCAGCCTCGAGTAAATCTATTTACCATGTAATTGCAACCAAAAATTTGTTTTCTTATTAGAAAAACATGAAGGTTTGTTTTTCTGTTGTTGTTTTTTTTCCCATGTTTTCCAGAGGACTGTACACACAAATAATCTATTTTCACATACTTTCAAATTATTGTTTTATGTTTCTACCAAAGATAGAGCAAACATCAGATTATGATTTTTACATATTTACTACTTATTTTTTTTTAAACAGTATACAAAATGAACCTGCATAAACAAGATAATATAAGAATATCTTTATTTCAGTTTGGAGTGTTTAAACTGTGATCAGAATTTCTTTCATTCAGAGAAAGAACCAGTATATCTAAATAAACCATTTTTAAAAAAGGTTTTAACAAGATTTTAGTTCACCTTTTAAGTGTCTTTAATGTAGCTCTGAATTTTGTCCAGGCATGTACAGAAAAGGTTAAGTATCAGTTTAGCTATGTCCAGTGTATGTTAAAGATGCTAAAGTGTGCCAGTGATGATAAACAAAAATTGTCTAAATATATACTCTATACTTTCAAATTATGTTTTATTTGTTTGGTTTTATATATATATATTTTTTATTTTTATTTTATATATACATATATTATTTTATTTTATATATATATATATATATATATATTTTTTTTTTTTTCAGTCCCGTCTCAAATTACGAAATGATACTGTTCATAAGGTGACACCATTTTTCTGTACTTATGACATTATCGTAGAAGGGGGAGACTGATTTTCTCCAAAGTTTAAATCCACATGTACATAATGTTGTCATGACAACAGTGTGAGATGTATGCTGTGCTCAGATGTTTTGTACTGTTTTGTCATCATAACTGTGTAATAACAATAACCAGGCACTGAAATAAAAATAAAATAATAGAATTGTCAATATAAATGTATTTATTAGATCATTCATTCATATCACTGTGGTACATACCACTTTTGATAGGTTCCAGCAAATGTTTGTGATGTTATTGGAAGAATGCTCTGAAATCTGTTGAGATAAAAATTACTTACCTGTTTTGTAATTTATAATAATATCAAGACAAATTTCTTACCTTCTCTAAAATATATTACGATATCAAAATAGAAAAACCCACTTAGGTATAACAATACTGATAAAAAAATTATGTACCTGTTAACAACAATATTAGGAAAAACTTAACCATTTTGAAACTCAAACAACATCAAGTAAATAAAAAAAACCTTACCTGTTTAAAATGTATAACAATATCAAGAACAAATATGTGATCTAAAATTTATAATGATATCAAGAACAAACACTTACCTTGTCTAATATTTATAAGAGTAAAAACACTTACCTTGTCTAATATTTATAACAGTTAAAAAAAACTTACCTTGTCTAATATTTATAACAGCAAAAACACTTTATCTTCTCTAAAAGAAAAGTTATAACCAATAAAAGAGAAAAATAATCATTTACCTTCTCTGGACTTTATAGCAACAGAAAAAGTTACCTGTTCTAAAATTATAATAAAATCAAAAAAAAAAAATTACCTTTTTGAAAATTTATAAAAAAATTAAAAAAAAGATAAGTGATCACTTACATTTTCTAAACTTTATAACAATATAAAGAGAAAAGGTTACCTGTTCTGTAATTTATAATAATATCTATAAAAAAATGTTGTATTTTCTAGAATTTATAATAAAATCAAAAACGTAACGCTTACCTGTTCTAAAGTTTATAACAATATCTAGAAAAAACACAGTGTCTGATATACAATTGAAGACAATCCAATGAGTGTTGAGATCATCCTTGAAAAATGAAATGGCTACAGGAAGAATGATGAGGTTTGCTATTAACAGTACCAGCATAAATAGATCCCAGTAAAATCTGAAACAAGAGAGAATATTTCATACAAATCTGTTATTATGATTATGTTTTTAATGTTACATTTGTATATAATGAGGTATTTACTTTTACTTTTTTTTCTTATATATATTATTATAAGTATTATATTAATTTATTTATTTAATTATTTATTTATTCTTTTATTTTAAATTCATGGAATGGCTGAAAAGAAGGGAACAGAAATGAAAGAAGGTAAAGAAAATGAAAACAGAAAAGAGAGAATGATTATTAGAGAATGAAAATTCATGAGAGGAAAAGAAACTTAAGATTAAAGATTGAAAAGCAATAGCAATAAAAAAAAATAAAAAAGAAAAAAGACGAGAAAATATGAAAGAATAAAATAAAAAACTCAAAGGGTCAAATAAAAAAGAAATAAAAATATATAAAGAAAGCGAACGAATACAAAAAGGAAGAAGAGGAAAATATTAAAAAAGAGACAGGAAGAAAGAACAAAGAATAAATAAATTATGCAATTAAAAAAGAAAGATAAAAAGCAAGAACAAATGAAAAATAAAAAGCAAGAACAAATGAAAAAATAAAAAGATAAAACATAAATATATTTATAAGAAGAAAAATTCAAAGGGATAGAATATAAAAGCAATAAATAATAGAAGTATAAAGAATGAAAAGTAACAATAAAGAAATAAATATTAAAATAAAAAGAGTGTTAATATATTTTAAAATCATATAAGGATCTGTTTTTGCTTATAATGAAAGGCAGAACCAGGATTTCAGAAGAAAAAAAAATAGAACTTACAAAAAGGAGTAACTTTGTGAAGAATATAATTTTGATAAAAAAAAATGGTAAATAAACAAAATGACCCTGGATAATAATAATAATAATAATAATAATAATAATAATAATAATAATAATAATAAAAAGTAAAACTATTAATGAGAAAAGTATAGAAGAATCTTCAAATGGAAATTACATCTAAATGAGCGATTAAAACAAATTTTATCAAAAATCGAATTACGTATCTTTCCAAAACTTTGTCGTGAATAGTCGTTATTACCAGACCAGTTGTTTATTAAAAACAAAACCATATTATGTGAGAGACTGTTTGTAATTAGTGCAGTAATTAAATTATATTCCTCATCATCATCATGAACATGATCGTCATAGACATCAACACAACAGCCAAAAATGATTACGTTTCCGGTCTCACAACGGAAGTAATACAAACGTCAACAATAACATGACGTCACTGGCTCTGGATGGTGTTAAGATATTTTATGTGATTTTTATAATGTTAATCGTAATTTATGATTTCATCTTCTTTCATCTTAAGAGGAAATTCTTTCGAGGTAGCTTTTATTAATTACTTTTACATCATTGATCGATGTGTTTTCTTTAGATATGCATGCAACATAGATAGGTATAATGTCCTGTAGTATAGTGCGGTATAGTCATGTGTAGTGTAGACTTACATAGTGTAATATAATGTAGTGCTGTAAAGTAGTGTAGTGTAGTGTAGTGTAGAATAGTGTAGTGTAGTGTAATGTAATGTAGTGCGGTAAAGTAGTGTAGTGTAGTGTAGAATAGTGTAGCATAGTGTAATGTAATGTAGTGCGGTATAGAGAAGTATAGAGCAGCATAGTACAGTGTGGTGTAGTGTAATATAGCGCGGTGTAATGTAGTGAGGTGCTCTGTGTAGTGTGATGGCGTGGTGTGGATTGTATGTAATCTAGTCTTGCATAGTTCATATGAGGAAAACATTGTTTTTTCCTGTTTCCAATAAATACAAGCAACAAAAGGAAAAGAAAAAGACTTCACTGGCCATAACTTCTGATAGATCAAAAGAACGCTAATAGGTCGGTAACAAAGCAAATAGCTGTTTGTCATGTAAGGTGTATTATAAACGAGCGATAATGTATGGAAGGGAATATAATGATGAGGATCTACAATTTTATAAAGAAGCGTTTAGCTAGAATTTTTTAAAGCTTCAGTCCTGATCACAGACAAAGGCACACACAAACACACACAGGCACACACACACACACACACACACACACACACACACACATACACACACTGAAACTCCTGCACTCATACCTATATGTGTGCTAAAGAAAGCGTTTTTAATGACAATTTCATTCCTGCAGCGTTGGACATGTTTTTGCGAAAAACAATTTGATAAGGTTATCAACAATATAATAAATTAAATAAATTATATCGGAATAAACACCCAAACCATTTACCTCCCTTTGACAAGGAATATAAATTATTATTATAAAGTTCACAGAAATAAATTGAGGTTTAGTTACATATTCTTCTTCTTCACTGGATGTAATATATTACAGTAAATGATCAATAATATTTTACTGCTAATTTATATTCTCAGCTGCATTCGAGTATAATCTGATTTTGAAGTAAACTTCAGAATCAAAGGATATTTTAATATTATTATTGTTGTTGTTGTTCTTTTTGTTGCTTTTGGGAGGATTTTGGGTATGCGTTTTTGTTTATTTTGATGCCTTTTCGTTTGGGTATCTGTTTCAAATTAGTAACAAACTGTCAGTAACTGACAAAAACTGATGAGCGCTAAAATACGGATAACAAAATGTCATTGTTCGTTACTGTTAGGTTCATCCATCATTCTGCATTCATTATGAGACTTTTAGCATATTCATAAGCCGTTGCATATCACTCGTTTTAATTTGTGATTAATCGATTTAAATAACAACAACAACAACGACTACTACTACTACTATACTACTATTACTACTGCTACTACTACTACTATTACTTGTACTACTATACTATGAATATTACTACTACTGTCATCATCATCATCATTACTATTACTATTATTGTTATTTATTATTATTATTAGTAGTAGTAGTATTTATTATCATTATCATTATTATAATTATTATTATTAGTAGTAGTAGTATTAGAAATAGCAAATGTATTTTTTATATCAACACGAAAGTAATGGGTTCTGTGATCTGCATATGTTTCGATCCTCCAGTGCTCGCGAGAATCAGATGTTTATAGACTGGTATTTTTTTGCAAGTCTCGCGTAAAAAAGAATCTTTTGCTGTTTTTGTTTTTTCTGTTAAATTATCAGTGGAGTAAAAATAAAGACAAATCTTCTGGGGAAACAAGAAGAAGAAGAAAAGAAGAAGAAAGAAAAAATGTACATTATATTAACCTGTTCACGGTGTCGTCTGAATGTCGGGACAAAGAGTTATAATTTTTAGGAATGGCCAGTAGATGTCTCTGCTGCAGGCAATCGAGACTCGCTGTCGTCTGTGACAGATCATTTCTTTGTGTGTTTCTCCTGTGCACGAGCTGGGTGGGTCTCTGAGGCCAAGAGTCGTAAAAGTTACCTAACCAGTGTGTGCGCTTTATTCACAGAGCTGTTGTCCAACAAATCATTTGATAATGCGTTTGTGATTTATGAATGCTCCTTTTTGTCTCTTGTGTAACAAGCAGCATAATGGCTTCTTCCATTTAACTAATGTAGCAAGAAGGAAACCACGCAATTAACTCATTTTTTAACCTGCGTTTACTTGGCGTCAAGGATATAGCTAAGGAACATAGGTAATGAAAATGAAAATGCCTGCAGTCAGAAAAATGGTCTACTTTTTTTCAATCAAAGTTCTTCTAAATGCAATTACACGCCACAACCTTTGGTAAGCCGGCTATTCGTACAACATGCACTGGCAGGCATGAGATATAGACGTGATGAAGCAGTGAGAAAAATTGATATCGTTTAGCAATATGGAGCATATTGGATATCAGATTTGCAACTTAATTATTTGACTTTATTTATTTATTTATTTATTTATTTATTTATTTATTAGTAATAGTTGTTATTGTTGTTGTGGCTGTTATTGTTGTAGTTTTTATTATTGTTGTTGTTGCTGTTATTATTGTTGCTGCTGTTCTTGTTGCTATTACTTTTGTTATTGTTGTTGTTTTGTTGTTGTTTTGTTATTATTATTATTATTATTATTATTATTATTATTATTATTATTATGTCCTTTTAAAATAAAGAGTCGATTATATTTAAAGGACCTTAGCAAATTAAACATTTTAGAGAGTTAAAATTGAACTTAGTGACTGGTCTTTGAGTAGAGTAAATTCTCTAGATGTTGTTTTTACATTTAAATTAACAATAAAATCAATTTTGTTGACAATATGTTAATGAGATCTAAATATAGATACACCACTAATAAAATTTCTTTTTACGTTGTCCACAACAACTGATCAGTCCCAGAGGCAGGCAGAACAAAAATAACCGACAAATATATATTCCACAAATTTTTATTTATTGTTGTGGATGATTAAAAGACGATAAGCACTGGATTTTCTGCTCCACTGCTTAAGAAGGTTCAAATGCATCACATAAAGTAGACCTAACTATAATCGATAAAGCTGTGAGAAAATCCATTTCATTCCATCATTGTCTCTCTTTACCGACTGCACTTTACATAATGTTGCTTAGCATGAACCAACTCTAGCATAATACCTAATAGCGACTAGAAAATAAAAAATTAGAAAAGAAAAAAAAGATACAACAGCTGATTTAATTTTAAAAGAAGCAAGAAGAAGAAGAAGAAGAAGAATTAGGTTTTTGTGATAGAAAAAGTCGTAAATATCCTGCGTTTCGAGAGTCTAATTTGCTGCGTAAATCTGAACGGCTTGCCACGTCGCTGCTGAGGTTTTTATTAAACACGAGCTGATCATCATTTGTAAGCTCTTCTTCACACACACACGCGACAGACCTACACCATGCAGACGTCTTGATATAAACAAGGTTATCTACAGCGCCCCCGGCCGGTGTTTATCGCCGACCAACAATCGCGATCCCGTTTCTTTTTTTAACTCGGTGATGTTATGATTTCTCGTTTAAACTCTCAGCTCGCACGCGAAAAATACCATCATTAACTGATTACGATGTTCCTAAACTTTCTATAACTTGCTCTCACGAACATCTCCAATGCGTGCACTTTGATGATGGTCGTAAAACAATGGCGCTTAATCGAAACAAAACCAAAAAAAAGTTTTTCGATTCTGTTTTATTGTTGTTGTTGTTGTTGCTTTGGTTTTAATTTTAAATCATGTGATTAATTAGTTGTAGTAGCGATAGTGTTAGTAGCAGTAACAGCAGCAGCAACAGCAGTAGTAGTGGTGGCAGTAGCAGTTGTAGTAATAGTAGTAGTAGTCCTGACAGTAGAGTAGAAGAAGTAGCAGCCGCAGTAGTAGCAGGAGTAGTAGTAGTAGTAGTAGTAGTAGTAGTAGTAGCAGAAGCATCAACAGTATTTGTTCCAGTACTATCTGATGTGAAAAAAAAAAAAAAATCTGTTTCTTGTTACAGTTTTGCTTCCTAAGGATAAAACGTTTAAAAAAGCTTTTTAAAATAAGGTTACCTAAATATGTCAGAGTGAACGTAATTAACTCACATTTTACTCAAGCTAATGACTTCAGTAAATTTTCTTTTTTCTAAAACTAGTGCCAAAGATTTCCTTTCATTCTGAAATTACTGCTTAAATAACATCTCCAACAATTAGTGTTTTATCAATGAAGCTGATTATAACGTGTGACTTTCACATAGCTGTATTAGCAACACGTCAGTTGCTCCTAATACATAACTGTCAAGTCATTAAGATATTTTGCAAGACTGAGTAAATAAACAACATAAAAAAATAAAAAAATAAAAAAGAATTAAGAATTAAAAATCTCTGATTAAACGCAGAAAATGGTTGCTGGTTGTCTATTTCTCTGGACGTTAAGTACAGATGTTATCATTTTTTCTTTCTTTTTTTTTCTCTCTCTTTTTTTTTTTTTTTTTTTTTTTTTTTTTTTGATGCTTTCCTTCGATTGAGAGATAGCTCGAAAGCGAAATAGAGGGGCAAATGAACTGATTCGATATAATTAGAATTTTATTTTATGAAGGTGAAAAGTTTTGGTCCTTGTTTTTGACGGTTAACCGGCAAGAGTTGGTATATCGAATAATTGAAAAATAATTTCATTCTGATATATTACGAAATGATTTTCCGTCAAGTTATATACAACACACACACAGACAATACACACAAACACACACACATACATACACACATATATACATACACACACACACACACACACACACACACACACACACATATACACATACACACATACACTCATACACAGACACACACACAAACAAACACACACACACACACACACACACTCATCAGATCTTTTGAAACTGAAATAAAAGATACAGTTAATCGTGGTTCTTAATCCAAAAACAACCAGATGGATGGTGTACTTTGAATCATTCCGGATCTGCAAAATTTATGGCAGCCCATGTGTTTATATCAAAGAATTTCTCCAAAATGCAAACCGCCCCCCGGGCCAAATTAATGTACACTTACCATAATAAAAACCTGTTTATCCGCCTTCAGTATCAAACCGTGGCTAAATTCAAACACAATAAACCTATATTCATTTAATAAACCTCTTAGTTGATAAATATTAAACGACGATATTAATCAACACCTCTTTAATTAATGACTCTCTCTCTCTCTCTCTCTCTCTCTCTCTCTCTCTCTCTCTCTCTCTCTCTCTCTCTCTCTCTCTCTCTCTCTCTCTCTATATATATATATATATATATATATATATATATATATATATATATATATATATATATATATATATATATATACACATATATATACACACACTATATATACATACATACATACATACATATGTACATACATACACACAGACACACAGAGATCCATACATCATAAATAGTTAAATAATTTGTATTTGTTATTGACGTCAAGTAAAATTAAAGTTGATTTATTAATGTCTTTTTCTTCAGAGTTTTCGATTCATTAATTAACTTTCGTTTCGAACGCCTCTTGTATGGCTATTAATTAAAGCTACTGTCCTAGACTGAATCCTGCGAAAATATATAGGTGGGCAACTCGACCTTTGCTCGAAGATGCAAATCTGTGTTATAAAATGTAAAAGTGTAAATATAGATATTAATTATACTGGAACAGTGCTGTGGGCCTTATCAGACAGATGGGAAATCACATTTATAGAAACTCCCAGAGGCTTTGGTATCTTTTAGCTTCAGAAAAACAAACTATTACAAGAGAGAAAACAGGCAAAAATCTGGAGGAAAAACTTTACTGTTATGTTATAATTCAGAGAGAGAGAGAGAGAGAGAGAGAGAGAGAGAGAGAGAGAGAGAGAGAGAGAGAGAGAGAGAGAGAGAGAGAGAGAGAGAGAGAGAGAGAGAGAGAGATTTATAATAAAAAAATAAATTATGGTAAAAGATTTTTTTGGTCAAAATTCGTGTTAAAATAATAATAATAATAAATAGTAAAACTGAATAACTCTTTGCCTTAAAATAAAATTAAATCAAATCACGTCTAATTTCAGAAAATATTACTGGAGTCTAACATAAACCAGCAGACAGACCTAAAAAGACATATTTAATCCACAAAAAAAACGTTAACGAATAACAAAACAGAGTGAACATGCACGCTCTATGCATCTTGCAGAATTCATGAATAATGACTGTTCACATAAACAGTGGATTATCTTGCACCACGTCAGCAACGTTTTCTGTCACCTCGCTGATGTGTGCTGGTTCAGTCATGATTGAAGAAGAAGTAGGGATACACCATAACGACGTAATTTTCATGGATTTCCCTAGCGGCAGAGGTTAAGTGGTTTGAAAAAGATCGAGCAAAAAAGATCGATATTTTTGTTTTCGAGTTGCGCGGAAAATACCCGCGTTTATACCCGCGCAGTTAGAAAACGTTCAGTGATAATGAGACAAACATTCTGAAAACAATATTTATTTTTATTATTTTTTTTTTTTTTATAGTATCAGATAAAATAACAAATACTAACTAATAATAATAACAAATAATAATACTAATAATAATAAATATAATAATAATAATAATAAATATAAATAATAATAATAATAATAAATAATAATAATAATAATAATAATAATAATAATAATAATAATAATAAATAAATAAATAAAATTAAATGAAATAAAATAATATCCTCCCACAAATCCCGAAATTAGATGAAATTTACAACCAAGGCGTTTGAAGTAAAATTACTGCGTTTATTTACCTAACCCAATTAGTCTGACAGAAATGCCACAATTATTAAAAAAAAAAAAAAAAAAAAAAAAAAAAAAAAAAAAAAAAAAAAAGAAAAAAGAAATCAGAAATCAGAAAAATTAAGGAAAGAAATTAGTTTCAGTCAAAATTAGTTGATATTTTAAAAATAATAATAATAATAATAATAATAAGAAGAAGAAGAAGAAGAAGAAGAAGAAGAAGAAGAAGAAGAAAAAGAAGAAGAAGAAGAATGCTACAACACCGTCATACACGGCCGCCTAAACATAAGAGGAAGGGGAGCTTTACCATTTGTTGTACACACACACACGCGCGCACACACACACACACACACACACACACACACACAAAGTATTATTTTTTTAAATTATTAATGATCAATCTAGAGTTGTGTACAATTCATGAAAGATAATCCACGAATCTGCGAGTTAATTATTTATCACGAATCCATACTTTCTAAAGCATTTCTCAGCTTATTCCATTACTCGAAAAAATAGCTGTTCTTTGCATGTTCTCATTTGTAAAATATCTTTGCCAATTGCTATGGATTCTCAGAATAATAACATTAAATTATGAAATTGACCAAACCATAGATGACTATATATATATTTTTTTTAAAAAAAAAAAAAAAAGAAAGAAGAAAAAAAAGGTTTATTATTATTATTATTATTATTATTATTATTATTATTATTAATTTACGATGCAACCATTACATATGACGCAATTACAGTAATCACCAGTAACACAATAGTGTGACGTCATTAACAATGGATTGAATTCAGATGGTGTGCAAATGATTAATTTATTATTATTGTGGTTGCTTTATCATTGAAGCTTATGGATGAGTCCATATTAATTAGGTAAAGTATTCTTCTTCTTTTTATTTATTTAATGTACTTATTTAATATTAAATATATTTTTTCTATGTTTTTTGTCTTCTTCTTCTTCTTATTGTTATTACTTTGTGTTGTATCAGTATTTGTTGAAAGCATCTTTATTTTAATTGATCTTATATATAAGGACTTTTATATATAATAATAATAATAATAATAATAATAATAATAATAATAATAATAATAATAATTGCAATACTAAATGATAAAGACAGTTTCAACAACAATACTACTACTACTAACCATAATAATGACAACAACAGCAGTAACAACGAGAATAACAGTGGTAGTAAAAATAATGTTTGATATAGTAGTAGTAAATGAATGATCTGTAAAATTTACTTAATTAAGTAAAATAACTATTTATTAGAAAGATCGACTACAACAATATAGCAGTCGCCATTAATATCTACTAATCTATCGTTATAACGTCATAGTATTTTAATTGTTTTTTTTTTGTTGTTTTTTTTCCCCACCAAGACACATGCTGAAAGAGTTCACTGATAAGATACGCCGTGCTATCAGTCTTGTCGATACTCGAGTTATTTATGTCGGATTTGATTTATTATTTTCTTATAATTTTTATCAATTTTAAATTCAGACCGTTAATGGTATTATGCCATAATTATGTATATAAAAACACTTCTGACGAGAATTCTATTTTCAGAATGACGTGGGTTAAGCAG
>CM022669.1:3596493-3658993 GCA_012295275.1 Chrysomallon squamiferum
ATAAGTTAATTAATAGTACTCAACATTTTAAAGTTTTATAGTCTCGTTACTCATTAAAGTCTTTAAAGATCGTTCAGTCACCTTACATTCTTGTAAACAGGGTTCCTGTTCTAGAGGTTAATCCTCTGAGTAAAAACAGCTTATAAAGTGTACATTATTTAAGACTAGACCATTCGACACCACGCAAATATCACAGTAATGCGACCTATGTCTCTCGGTCTTGGGCAGATTTCTCTAGCGAAAGGCACACGAAAGATTTGCTTGAATAGTTTTCTGATGGACAAATGCTACAAATTTCCCCTACCCATGTCAGCAGTGCCTATTGACTGGTTTATATAAATTCTTGGATTATTTCTGCCTGAGGGAAGGTGGATATAAGAGCTTCCTTGCTGCTAATATAATTCCTTCTATGCTATCATCATTATAAATAAAGATCGTGGTAAAAATCGTATTAGTTAGTTACAAAATGTATGCAGTAAACATTACTTGAGTTTTGACCGCTTTATCCACTTTTTTCTTTCCGGTTGATTTATTTCTGATGACGTCAATGACAAAACAAACATGTTAATTTCACATTAGAAAATAACGATGTGGCGTTACAGAAGAGAGCCCATAATGAACGTCATTTGAAAAACTTGCGATACGCCAGTAGATACACAGCGTATCATGGGATTGCTTTGTAGCTTTTATCGCAATGGATGAATGAATGCTTAACAGAAACCGACGGAACAAAGGAAACATTGGTTATTGGGTGTGAATTTACATCAATAAAAACCAAGAAATCAATGGTCAGCCAAAGAAATCTAGAACATAGCATCGCAATAATGTGCAAATAAATACAACACCTTGTAAAGGACGGGTCCAAGATTTCTGGAAAAAAAGGGGATAATTTGTCATCCTTTTAATGGTTAAGAATTTGAAAACGAAATGAGTTTCCATCATAAAAGGAAAAGCAGAAAAAGAAAAAAAAAGCAGTCTTTAGTTGGGAGAAAATTAAAAATTAAATCCTCAATAAATGACTTCAGTCTCGACAATATTCCAAATGATTCATGCATCTATGAATGTAGGTTTATGAAAAATAATCAACGTTAAGCTTAATGGTGTGACGTCAGTACTTTGGATTAATATGTCAGGGCGTATTTTGAGTATTGCAGCCATACCAAAGGCTAGTTGCTTATTCGAAGAAATCTTAAGAAAATCGGTAAGGTTAACGTGCCATTATATAGCAGTGGCGCATCCAGGATTATTGAAAAATTGGTCTCTTTGTTATGTTGAATACACCTTTCAAAATGAAATTAATTTTTTAGGACAAGCAGAAGAAGAAGAAGAAGAAGAAGAAGAAGAAGAAAAAGGATTATGATAATGATGATGATGGTAATGATGATGTTATGATGACGATGATGATGATGATGACGACGATGATAATGATGAAGAAAAATAAGAAAAATTATAAACATACATGGAAACTGTTGGTGCACTCTCTGTTCTCTGGAATCGCACACTCTATATATTCTTTATGCGTAACCTTATTTTATTTGCTTTAAATCTTTTACAAGTTGATTGTGCCTTTATGTTCTTTCTGAAAATTACTTTTCGCTCTTAATATATTGAATCAGTACAAACTTCTTAACATTTCAGAAGCAATTAGAATCGCAGTTGTTTTTATTTCATTTCTAGAAACAACAAAAAAAAATTTCTGGTTCAGGAATCTCTTCAAAAACATTTTCTATAAATAATACACTCCAAATTTTCTTTAAAATTTTTATTCGTTGAAGACTACTAGGTTTTCTTCGTGTTATTTTGATTAAATGCAAACAGAGAAAATTAAAGAATAATGTATGATAAATATTTTGCTACTACGTTATTTGTTGTTAAGGATATGGTTTTTATTTAATTAGACCATGAAAGTGAACTGTTTCCACGAGATGTTTTTGTCAATTTTTTCAATTTGTCAATGATCCTAAATACCATACGATTATCTTTGAAAAACCGGTTGATGACTGATTGAGAAAGAACGAGACATTTTTTTTTTTCTTTCTTAAATTAATTAAAGCCAGGATTACGTACTGGTAAAAAAAGTACGTTTCTAGTAAAATATCTTTAGAGATTAATATAATATGGAAGGACAAAAATTTGAATTCAGAAACAGGATCATCAATCAGTGGTTTTATAAACACAAACGATCCAAGATTTTAGGAAAAAGAGGCGAAATTAAATTGATGGATATAAATTTCAAGAATAAATCTCTTTCATTATGAAAAACAAAATCAAAATTGTCAGTGATGGAGGTCAGAATACTCTTTCCAAATTGGCATATGTTATAATAATTTACAATCGGGATATACGGAGATCGTTTCTTGGTATCGGTTTTGCCAGCATGACGGAAAATGCGTCTGTGCAACCCAACACCCTGTCTTCTGTCTAACACTCTAACACACTAACACTAATTAACAAACCAACAACATGATGTGCTCAACACAGGCATATTCGATATTGCAATGGTGATAAATAAATTAAGGAAAGACGGACAGACATACTGACACACAGACAGAGAGATGGATGATATACTGATTCGATAGATGTGCATAGATAAGCAGGAAGGAAGGTGGGTAGGCAGTTACACATATTTACAACCAACAGACAGACAGACAGATAGATCGATGGATGACTAATTAAAAAGTAATTTAAAGAAAATTATGAAATCCGAGGGCAATGTTAAATAAGTACATGAAGAACACTTTAACTCCACCATAGAAATCGATTCATTTCATCATGCGTCGAAATATCGTTATCCTATTCCGTTCACGATTCAGCTGAGATTAACATCATTTCGCTTCGTTTCATAAACTGGTACAGAATTTACTGCTAGCTTTTGTACGAAAGCTGGCGAGAGAATTAATATAATACAGTAACCTGAAAAGAAATCCAACGAATAAAAAGTTTTGTTTTAATGTTGTTTTTTTTTTTTTTTTTCTTTTGTTTGTTTGTTTATTTGTTTTTCTGGCTTTTTTTTTTTTTTTTTTTTTTTGTTTGTTGGGGTTTTGGGGGTTTTTTTTCTTTGTTTTGTTTTATTTCGTTGGTTTAAACAACAACAAAAAAATAATAATGATTTTTCAATCAATTTTTATTTTATTTGTAACGTTGTCCGCCATAATGACTGCTCCCCCTTTTCTTTAATTTTGGACCCGCCTTAAAGAAGCATAATGAATACTGAAAATGTCAAACATGTTCGATATCTCAGTTATACCTATTCATCTACTTCAGAAGAAAAAAAAAACGAATTTTATTTATTGATCACGATCTATATTCATAGATCGGACGAACAAACACCTTTGTATTAAACGCACCAGATTAACCAATGGAAATATAAGAATACAGCCGTCCTTCATATTAAATACTTCTTAAAAACAATATTTCAAAAACAGTTTAAATTTAGCTAATTATTTCTTTAAAAAAAAGAAAGAAAGAAAGAAAGAAAATAAAAATTAATAAAATAAACATTCCCCGAAAAAAACAACAAAAAAACCCATAACTAAAATGCTTTTAGCTAAATGAATATAATAGTAAATGGTGATAATATAAAAACAATTCACAGTTTTTGCAAAGCACTTAACAATAGTTGTAAAAGAGCAACAGTAACAACAACAACAACAACAAAAATAAGCCACAAGTAAATAAATAAATAAGTGATGCTGATGATGACGACAACAATAATAATAACAATAGTAATAATAATAATAAAAAATAATAATAATAATAATAATAATAATAAATAAATAAATAAATAAATAAATAAATAAATAAATAAAAACATATTTATTTGTGCACGCCAAAGTTTAAAACGTCTTGTATTAAAAACACAGCATTGCAAACTAACAATATAAAACGTGATTGTTATCATGTCGGCCCATGCTGTGTACAAAAGGAGAGAAAAATATCGCTTTAAGAATTAATTTAGCTGCATTTACAACAACAGACTACCGAACTAAACCTTTAACGCTGAATACACAGAATTAAATATTAATATCATACATGTTTCGTTAACATGTCGCGTGAAGAATCGATAAAAGGAAAAAAACAACAGTCCTATTTTTTTTACTGAATGAGTGAAATTGTGTGCTGTAATGACAGTTTTACGGTAATAATAATGCTATGATGGTAATAACATATAGATTATTGTCGTTATCCAAAAACAGTATTGGAATAATAGTCATAAAATATGAAGGTATCTATTTATCAGTTTTACGAGTAATTCAGAAATGTAAATGCAATTTGTGCACAGCGCTAACACCCATGTTAGCACGAGCTTCGAAGGAAATCATACATTGTGCCTTATTATTAGACATTATCGGGAACACGGAGCGATTCAGTATTGCAAGGCACTGCATAATGTTGGTTTAGAAGTTCTTTAACCTTCTGCACTCGCAATAAACGTTATGTGTTATCAAAAGATGTCCTGTAGCAAACAAAGGATGCTGGATCGCTTCAAGTGAAGCGATTCGTATTTCACTTTGAACCTTTACTTCACTGATTAGGTAGCTCGTATTGCGTACCTTATGATTATCTTGGTTTGATATGGAAAAAAAGAGAAGAAGGTGTTATTACATGGACGTCGATTTTCCAGTAATGAAGAGGATTCAAAGAAAAGCTGAATTAGAGACTGGTTAAAGATTTTTTTTTTAATTAATTTTTTTTTATTAATATTAATGTAAAAGCTTTATGAAGTCTGTGAACCGATATAAAATAACGGATTGAAGAAATAAGAGCTCTGCTTTGAAATATATTATTTAAAAACAAACTGACTTTACTCTAAAATACACTGTAATAGTCGCTTTACTTTGTGATAATTATTTGTTTTTATTTATTTATCATCATCATCATCACCATCAATAGCATCTTTATCAATAACAACAACAACTACAACAACAAAAGAAAAAAGAAGAAGAAAGTAAATTTATGTTCTGATAGACCATTTTGGTTTCTAATTCATGTATGTCTTTTGATTTATTATTGTTGCTTTCCTTTTGCTCATATATAGCACTAAAAACCAGTGCTAGTTTGGACAGGTATAGAGATATGTAGGTAGACAGATAGAGAGAAATAGGTAGACAGATAGAAAGAAATGGGTAGATAGAGAGATAGCTAGCTATATAGGTAGATAGATAGTCAGTCAGACAGACAGACAGATAGAAAGACAGGATACATACACATGTAGATGGACAGATAGACAAACAAAGAGATAGATAGGTAGATAGGCAGATAGACGAACAAAGAGATAGATAGGTAGATAGGCAGATAGACAAACAAAGAGATAGATAGGTAGATAGGCAGATAGACGAACAAAGAGATAGATAGAAAGGCAGGATACATACATACACACACACACACACACACACACACACACACACACATATATATACTTTCTAAATAAAGAGAACTCAAACGCACAGATGAATATATCAATTTCTAACAGGCTCGCTTAGGACAAAAAAAGAAGTGGTTATTATCAAATACGGACATTGACCCAAGCTGGTTTGTCTGAAGCGATGAACATGTCAATCCTACTTGACTCGTGCTGGATTAATAACATTAATTTTGCATTTCGATTTGACCCAAAAATTAATCAGCATTTGGCGCAGAGTACTGGAACCTGGCTATAATTATCTATACACGAATGAATAATTTGAATGAGGAGAAATTAACAGATTCGATATTTTTCTTCTTCTTCTTCTTCTTCTTCTACTTAGCTCTGTTTGCTTCAAAAGAAAGGTGATAGTTTGAGTTACTGATTGGTGAGTTTTATGTATCACAATAAAAATATTAAACGACTAAAGTTATGTATAAGCGTTAATACAATCAGAGGTTTACTATCTTTATAATGATAGGCGTTCTGAATTAACGTCTTTTCAAGATATATAAGGCAATAAGACTTGTTTCTAAACATATACGTGCCATTAGAAAGATTTATAATTCTTTTAGCTACAGCTGTTGGTGAAACACGCTTTCCTAACTCCTGGTTGTACATGTTCGGAAGTAAGACGAAGCAATTAAATAAAATAATGATAATAACAATACAAATTACATACATACATACATACATACATACATACATACATACATACATACATACATACATACATACATATATATATACGTACATATATATATATATATATATATATATATATATATATATATATATATATATATATATTAACAAAGAAATGAGTAAAGGAATAAATAAATAATTCCTGTTAATTTCTTTTCTCTTTGCTCTTCTTTCCATCATCTTTCATCATCATCATCATCATCATCACCACAGTCATTTATCATCATCATATCCTTCTTCAACTTCATTTTATTAAACATCCTTCTTTAATTTGTATATTTTTCTTTCTTTTTTATTCATTTATTTGTTCTCTATTTAATTCTCTATCTTCTTGGCCATTATCATCATCATCATAACAATCATCATCATCATCATCATCATATCCTTCTTCTATTTAATTTTCCTACGTACCTTTCTTTAATTTGTTCTTTTTACTTTCTTCCTCATTCATTTATTTGTTTTTCTATTTCTTTCCCTGTTTTGTTCATCATCGACATCTTTATCATCATCATCATCATCATCGTCATTATTATTATTATTATATTTCGAAGAGGAGAATTTTGGGGATGGAATTTATTATTGAGGTTATTAGGTCTAAAACCCCAGGCCACCATGCAGCGCCGGCAGACCTTACAGCTAACTCATTTTTAAAACGTTATCGAAAAGGAAGATTGCATTGAAGACGAATCTACGTGATTAACTTGTTAGAAAATCTAGAACACTGGAGTGTATCCCAGAAAGTTGATTGTGTTTGCAAATAGGCTGTCCATTTTCTACATCGATGTTTGTGAAGAAGCTCTGACGTAATATTGATGAAAATTAATGAATCACATTACACACGCCATATTACAGATTGATCTTAACAATCACAGTTAGAAAGAGAAATCTAGCTCTGATCGATTTTGGAAATGTGTGTGTGTGGGGGGGTGCGAGCGCGCGCTTATGTTAATAACCAAATGTATTTCTACGTATAGATATATATGAATATGTACATGTATATATGTGTGTGTGTATATATATATATATATATATATATATATGCATTCATGTATGTATGTATGTATGTGTGTGTGTGTATGTGTATATGTATGTATGTATATGAAGGTATTATGATGTATGTTTGTGTGTGAGTATGTGCAACTATTATGTGTATTTCTCTTTGTGTATATTTATATGTGTGTATGCCTGTGAGCATGTTTGTGTGTGAGAGGTGTCTGAGTGTGTGTACATGTTTGTGTTTATAAGTATGCATATGTGTGTTCCTACGAACACGTGTTGTCGGTTTTATTTATGATTTTATTAACCTCTTCGTCAGTCTCTTTGTCTACAAACTAAATTAAAAGTATTTTCAATTTACGGATAAATGCGCCAGCAAATTAGAGTTATGCATTATAAGGTTACAGCGTACTTACGGTACAGCTGTAAAGTAATAAAAAACAACAAGAAAAATAATCTGGCGATCGTTCCCGATATGTAACTGTAAAAGAAAAAAAAAAACATCAGCAGAGTAATGTAGATATTTTATTATTAATTCCCTGGGGAGAGAACAAACACATTGCGATGGACCCTACTGGGTCTTCAGGAAGAGGATAAATCCACTTTGGTATTAGGTTTTCGACACGGGAATGAATCCATTTTAATATTAGGTTCTTGTGAATGTAATAAATCAGCTTATTAGGTTTTTCAGAGGGAATAAATCTATTATGATAACTGGTATTTGTGAGGAAAATAATGCCAATCTGATATCAGGTTTTCGTCAGGGAAGATATATCCATTGGTATTACGTCTTTTAAACGTGGAAAACATCAATTTGGAATCTGGTCATTGTGATGGGAATCATTCGACTTTGCTACTAGGTCTAATGAATTCGAGAAGGGGAAATAAATCCACTCTGGTAATAAATCTTCCAGGGGAGATACGGCAAACCCAGTTGTTATAATCCCCAGGAATAACTCGTCCACTCGGGAATAACGACTTAAATGGTGATAAGAAAATAGATCCACTTTTATGTTAAATCTTCAGAGGCTGGAAGAGGATAAATCCAGTGGTGTTAAATCTTGTAGAGGGTGAATAACAAAACCAATCCATTCCAGTATTACGTCATCAACTGGAGGGGGAATGACGAAGCAAATCATTCCAGTATTACGTCACCAGCTGAAGGGGAAATGACGAAGCAAATCATTCCAGTATTACGTCATCAACTGAAGGGGGAATGACGGAGCAAATCATTCCAGTATTACGTCATCAACTGGAGGGGGAATGACGAAGCAAATCATTCCAGTATTACGTCATCAACTGGAGGGGGAATGACGAAGCAAACAATAATAATAATAATAATAATAATAACAACAACAATAACAACAACAACAAATCCATTCTGCTAACAAAACGTTCGGGGGGCGATCATAAATCGACTGCGATAGAAAGTCTTCGGAATGAATGTAATGGATTAAATGCACTGTGACTATTACGAATTAGCGTTAGAGGAGGAATCTATGGATTTGTTTAAAGTACCTTGCATGACTCTGTTACGTTAACCCTACCCAGCTTCCTAGCCGACTTGTGCTTCAAAAACTTTTTTATTAGTCAACTATCTTTTTGAATAAAATAATTTAAACTCCACGTTAGCCAATCCATAAGACAAAAAGTACTTTTAAAACGTAAATGAAAGCTGAGGCCATGTTTCTCCTGTAACTCGCTAGGCGATAGGGCTTTATATATTGCCCGATCGTTACAAATTTTATAGAAACCTTTTATTTTCTCAAGTGGACTGATCTGGTCCGGATTTTAGTCTCAGTTGGCAATTTCTGTTTTTATTCGCATAAATTTAAGACATGTGCAAACTGAGATTGACATTTATTTGGAAAAATTCATTTCCTGCTTTCTGAAACCTTGTTTATTATTTCATTTCAGTTTAGTTCGATTGGTCAAATATAAGCACTCAAATATACTGGTCAAAAATAACTGTCGGATAAATATAAATCAAATATACTGGTCAGAATGACTGAAGGATTAAGGTCACTGTATTAAGGATTAATATGGTTAAAACAAACTGTAAAAAAAAAAATGTTGATAAATAACATAAATTTAACGTCTACTGATAAAAATATTAAATGATTAACATATATTGTAGAAGTTGAAAAAACATCATAGATTATCATGACAGCAAAGTGTATAGTCAAAACAAATTCATGGATCATCAATACAAATAGTTTCATCAACATTTTTTATTTTTTCCTAGCAACACACAAACACAAACACACGCACAGAGAGAGACAGACAGACAGACAGACAGACAGAGAGAGAGAGAGAGAGAGAGAGAGAGAGAGAGAGAGAGAGAGAGAGAGAGAGAGAGAGAGAGAGAGAGAGAGAGAGAGAGAGAGACACACACACACACACACACACATATACTAGTCAAAATATATGTTAAGTTACTACAGGTACCGGACCAATTATCCGGACTCCTTGGGGCATAAGGCATTCCGGATTTTTGGATGTTTCGGTCGTCTGGTACCAAAGCATTTAAATACTTAAATAATTTGGCATAAACATTTTAAAATTAAAAACATAAAGAAAACTGACGATACACAACTGTGGAGACTCGATTCGTAAACAATGCGGCGAGTGAATGAACGCCACGCGGCTTGAAAGAGTAGTTCCGGTTTGGTGAGGACAAAACCCGCGCGAGCGAACTATGAAAATAGCTACGGGAAAAAACTTTTCAGGACGCCGGATAATTGGTCCGGTACCTGTATAACCATAATTATACTGATCAAAATAATTAACGGGTTAACTGTCTCAAATTAACAGTAATTAACAACAACAATAACAAAACACCCAAATCATTTTTTTTTTTTTTTTAAATTATCAATGAAAAAACCTTTAGCCATAAAACAACTGAAAAATATATTAATATAACTTTGAACTTTTCAGATCAAAATTAAATCAGGGATTGTATCCCTGTAATATATTAATAGAATCCAATAAGATCTAACTGTTTATGGATCGCGGTTATTTCTGGCCTATTTAAAACAATTTGAAACCTCGGCTTTATTTTTTATTTTATTTTTTTTTATTTTTAAATGCGAGAAGAAGATGAAAATTTAGCTCTAAAAAGCGACCCTTTTAGCCTCAGATTTTAGAAGATTATATTATTATTATTATCATTTAATTAATTTTACATTTAAAAAAAAAAAAAAGTAGAAAAGATAATAATCTAAACTTGGGAAAAATAAGACCTCACTTGAATAGATAATGGTGAGCAGAAAGAAAAATCTGATTGTGAAAATGATTAATGGAAATCTTATTGTTTATTTTGAGCGGCATTTGTCAACTTCTGTTTGCAAGCCTTGTTTTGATTATTTAAATTAGTTTATCGACGAGCTTATTTGGTTATTTCTTGTCGCAGCCTGCGAGTCACGACGGAGCTAACAATAACGTGGTATGTGTTTTTCTGTGTATGAGAAGATTACATAACGGTTCCGCGGTGTATATTAAAGTTGTAGGTAAACACTATTATGGACGGTGCTATTCACCAGTGATATTGAGAATCTGCCTGTAATGGAGCGATACAGACCTTAACAAAAGACAGATGAAGACTGAAAAGGTCAACGAAAATTACTAGCTTTCCTTATAACAGACAACTGTGGAATAATTCGACGCCATTCTAGTGTTCTAAACTAACGGGCATTTCAGATTCCCCCCACTGATCTAATTCCATAGCTAAAACGTTCTTTCATAACACGCACCTAAGAGGCTTTTTAATGAACTTGCCCAATTACCCACACCATCTAATGAGCCTAACACACAATTCCCAGCTTGATCTAAAAGTACTTTAATTCTTAACGAAATATCTGAGATCATGTGGGAGGACACTGAAATATCCTTACCGCAAATGAAAGCGACATTTGATTCCAGTCTCATTATCTTCAGTATACAAAATGATTTGACACCTTATAACTATTTATGTTCAACTATCGTTATACACGATTAATATTCGTTGATTAATTGTTGAAAGAAAGTAGTTTAGACAACAGGTGTAATTATTATTAATGTGTGTTTCTTAATGACTAAGATTTATGTTTAAAGACTATAGACTGTTATAGAGTCACATTTATGAAGGAAATATATTTTATTTAACTACGTACTTACCTCTTTTTATACGTCTGTATTGTTTCGTACATATTAATAAGAGAGAAAAGACATTCATGTCCATTTCTTATGAACTGATAGCAAGATATCTTTTATAATAAGAAATCCACAGACTGTAAAGCACATACAATGACCTGAATAATCTACTTATTTATTTCTAATTATAGAGGACTGACCAGAACGGGAAATAGCAGAATAACACACACACACACACACACACACACACACACACACACACAGTGTGAGAAGAGAGATGAGGATTGTACCTCAGTCACGTTTCAGGCCAGAGATACAGAATGAAGTATTTCTTTTTGATCCTTTATTCAAACACACAGACACACACACACACACACACTCTCTCTCTCTCTCTCTCTCTCTCTCTCTCTCTCTCTCTCTCTCTCTCTCTCTCTCTCTCTCTCTCTCTCTCTCTCTCTCTATCCCAAACATATACCACAGATTTATGCATACGGTTGACATAGCTCGTATATCTGTGTGTGTGTGTGTGTGTGTGTGTGTGTGTGTGTGTGTGTGTGTGTGTCTCTTTCTTATCATAAGTAATAGTAAAAAATATAAATAACTTGTTGGAACGACTGATAGTACACTGGTACCACTAAAGAGAATTTATCCTGGGACCAGTCACGATATATATACACACAAATACGGAATTTCCCTACCTTCTTACTACATTCTTCAAAGCTGTCAGTGGTTGTGTTTGGGCATGTGGCAGAATAAATAAAATAATTAAATAAATAACGTGTTACTGTGTGTTCACACCCAATTTCAAAGAGTAACCGAATATACAATAACAATGGAAGAGTATGTGAAGTTCATAAACAATTTATAGTCATATATTAATTAATTTAATTATATGTGCATGTGCATATGCTTCTACATGTGCTTGCGTGTATGTGTGTATGTTGTGTATGTGGGTGCCTGTGTAATAATAATATGACAGTTCTGTACTGATGTGGCAGTGCAAATATTTTATAACAGTTCATCACTAGTGATAATATTCCTTTAGAGAGGAGGATCTCGATTCAGACTGTTGAATTTAATGACAAATTCTTAACGTGTCGCTGACTCTAACATCTTTCCTCTAAAGTATGGCTTCATCTATTAAAATGAGAAAGAAAAATACGAAGAGAATGACAGAAGAGAATTAAATGAAATGAAAAAAAATAAGGCTTTAAAGAAAAACTCACCGGAAATTACTGCACGGATGTATAACCCAATTGCCCGCACGTTTATGCCGCATCTTCTCCTTCATCAAAGCATTCTTGTTACCAAAGAGTTTCATCGCTAGTTTATTATCCGAAGGTTGAAAGAAATTAGAAATCTGATCCTTCAGGTAAGAAGTAGACTTAGACTTTTGATCCATGTTAATATTCTCCGAAGACGATGGGAACAGTTCCTCCTTTGGAGTCCCGTAAAGACTGGTGTCGTCGCCTAGAAACTGGACTTTGACTTCGTGTCTGTAGTTGATTTCTGGACTCAAATAATCACTGTAAATGGAATCGTCGTCTGAATCCAGAGTGATTGTAATAGACGGATTTACGGCATTGGCACCAGACGCCAGACAAGGCATGGTCGCGTCTGCGTGCTGGGTTTTACTCGCGGTGTTCAGTCGTTTAAGTTTTAAACTCGGAACGCGTCTGGATATGCTGCTGCGTTCTATTGGATGGGAAGCAGCCCGCGATGGGTTCCCATTGGACACGTTGCAGTACTTTACGGAATCCGAGCGTTGTAAGTTAGGTGAAGCGATCTGTGATAATCTCTTATCAAGAGCGGTATGCAGGCTGGAATTAGAACTTCTCTTTTTCTCCGAGTCTTCTTTCCGCGTCAACTCGACGTTTCCCGCTGCCCGAGGCACTAACGGCGACGTGTGAGGCGTGTCCATCTGCGTGTCGTCTTCGTCCCCCGAGCTGTCGCTCACCATCCCCCGCTCCCGTTCACGCTTCCTCTCCCATTCACGTTTACGTTCACGTTCTCTCTCCCTGCTCTCCTTGTCCCTCTCGTGGCGACCGGCGGACTGTCCGTGGTTCGACAGACTCGACATGCTGTCTAATCTGTGCGACCGCTGCAAACTGCTAGATTGTAGTTTTAAAAGAAAAGAAAAAAGAAGAAAAATAGAACTCTGTTAATATTTCACTTTTTTTTTTTTTTTTTTATATCACTTTCATCTGAAATAAAATGTTCTATATTTAGCACATAAATAACATGACAGCGCCAGTTCAAGAAAGTTACCTCTCTTGTGTAATGCTTTGGTCTGCTCAAACTGCCGATCAGATGTAAGTTTAAAATGTCAGTTCTTCAGACGCGGAACATCGTCTTTTAATATCCCATATATCGATGTCCCCCCATAAAACGAAATAATCTTTTGTCAAGATAAAACTTTCAGGTTTTATTTTTAGAACGAACCATAAAGACGTGTTCGATAATCGTTCACGAAATCAAACAAACGTTTCATGCAGATTCCGAAAAATCTTTAAGGGTCTGTTTTTTTATTTGTTTACTGAAAGAGGCATCTCCGAATGTGACAATGACGCTTCAGACAATTAATTTATATCAGTGACGCCATCTATATAAAGAACAATTGTTCGTGCCATATATGGAATAACTCTTCAAAGTGTATAAGGAAGTAATGTTCAAAACATATAAGGAAATATTGTTCATACAATAAAAAAAAAAAAAAAAAAAAATGTTCATAAAATAAAATGAAAGGTTGTTATAGAATAAAAGGGAAATTTGTTCATAAAATGTAAGAACTTGTTCGCATTCAGTGTTAAAATTCTATTTTGTTATTTCTTTTAACTTCATTTATTTATTTATATATTTATCAGGATTTTTTATTTGATTTTATTGTGATGACAATTATATGAATACATCACTAACTCAATGATGATAGGGAATATGATGATGATGATGATGATGATGATGATAAAAAGACAAACAGATATATTGGTAATTCAAGAGCAAAATAATGAAATGAAGAAAGAAGTGAGAAACAGTAATTGAAAAACAAAAAAGCGTTAGAGACAGAGAGAGAGAGAGAGAGAGAGAGAGAGAGAGAGAGAGAGAGAGAGAGAGAGAGAGAGAGAGAGAAAGAGAGAACGAATACATATCAGCTGAGTAACGATTCTAAATGACATCAAAGAAAATAAAACGTTAGTTATATTAGATGACTGGGGTATTTTACAAGTTACTTCTAGCTGATACATAAAATATTTGAAAACACTGATTAAATATAGTTAAATCTAATAAACTTTCATTAGCCTAATAACTAGACATAAATAACACCACACACACACACACACACACACACACACACACATACACACAGATATATATATAGATAGACAGATATACATATAAGTTGAATTTAATAATTAAATCTTTAATATATCATACTAACCCTTTTCCATTTTTCATCATCACCATCATCATCATCATATTATTATTATTATTATTATTATTCAGAAAGTACTCTAAAATTAGGTCATCTTCAGAATGATAAATGATCTGCTCTTGAAGAAAAAAACAAAAGTTTAAAAGATTCTGGTACTGCTTTCCAAGAAAAAAACATTTGTTTTCATTTTCAGTTATCCGACTGATGAATGCCTTAGCATGCCCGGCTTTCAGCTAATTTGATAACGGAAGCGGTGTTGGTGGATATTGTCGAATATTTTAAGCCCAGGCAGTGATTTTGGGCGAAACGAGTAAATTTGGTTAACAAGAATTGCACACAGGTGAAGAGTGGTAATAGACAGTTGGTGTGTAAAGCATCTAGTTACCGCCAATGCAAGACGATTATGACGTCGTCCAGTGACGATAGATGTTTGGAAAGCAGTACTTAAAACCTCCAGCTTTGAATCATTCGTCTGCCACGTGAGCTTAAATATTTACTTGTCAGTTTCCATGTCTCGCTGGCTCTACTGAAGCGGTAACGTTTATTTCCGAATTTATTTTATTATTTAAAAAAAAAACAAAAAAAACATATAAAATAAAAACTAAAAAACTAGATTATCCATAAAATTCATTGCAGTCTGGGTCAACCCAAACAGCAACTTGTGTTATAAAAAAGTGTTAAAATAAAGTTTATCCCTCGATTTATCGCTGGTTTTCAATTCGTATAAAAACAACAACAAAAAAGCTGAAAATTTGCGTCATGTTCCTCTTGTGACCTGCAGTGGTTAAATGTGTTTATTAATCTCGCGTTTCCTCCAACAAATAATGATATTTAACAGAGTACAGACGAGCCAGATGAGAAGAGTGAGATAACACACAATGATCAGGTAATAAAACGGCTAAATATACACATGGAGATTTATTTAATCTGTCAAACAATGGCTTCTGGAAGCTGCATGCATATAGGATTTATCAGGCAGACGATTTATACGATATGTTACCCTTTGGACATGTTTTGTTGTTGTTGTTCTCTCTCTCTCTCTCTCTCTCTCTCTCTCTCTCTCTCTCTCTCTCTCTCTCTCTCTCTCTCTCTCTCTCTCTCTCTCTCTATGACCCTCCCGCAAGTAATTTCTTAATAATAATAATAATAATAAACAATATAAATTTAAAACCCCCCAAAACATAATATAATTAAAAAATATATATAACAATATAACATATCATAATGTAATACAGCATAATATAAAATAACATAAAATAACATAGCACAGTATAACATAGCAAAACACAACATAATTATAATCAATACAATGAAATTCACTGTACATTTTCTTTTTTTTATCTGAAATGTTTTTTTTTTTTTTTAAACTGTTTATATATATATATATATATATATCCTTTTTTTATCTTTAAAACAAAAGAGTGCATTCAAAGCATCTTTTATCTATGGTACAGTATCGCTTATCCAGGTCAACAGGCGAATGCATCATCGCCGAACAAATCTAATTCATGTGATTGCTAAAATGTCTGGATCAAAAATCGATTTTTTTCGTAGCGACACTAGTGTGATAAAAATAATAAATTGGTTCAATAAGTGGTGTACATGTGTGTTTATATATATATATATATATATATATATTTAGAGAGAGAGAGAGAGAGAGAGAGAGAGAGAGAGAGAGAGAGAGAGAGAGAGAGAGAGAGAGAGAGAGAGATACACCAGACATATCTATGATAATATATAATAGATAAACATAGAACAAACATACACATACATACGATACATCCATACATAATTACGCATACATACATATACACACACAAACACCCACACACAAACACGTTTTTAAACACTTTATTTATTTACCTAAAACGAATTATTTTCTCTTAATCATTCTTTAACTAGAACTACCAAACGATGTTCCGTTAGCAATACCTGACTGGTCAAAATTCTAATCTAAAAGCTGGGAAAATGTAATTATTGTCCGCAAAGTAAATAAGATAGGATTAGCTTCTGGGTAGATGCTTTAACAAGCTCATTTCGTATTTTCATATTGTCTAGCTGACTGTACATAAACTGTTTACCATGTTTTCCATCGAAGTTTCACAAACGATAGTTCTTCACCAACGTCTGCGCGAAACGCAATAAAAGAATATAAAAACTTTGTAGCCATGTGTGGGTCTGCGAGGCGAAGCGGTGTTTATGGGAACGGGTACACTTTTCTTCTAAATTGTGTAGAAAGAATTATATTATGCTAAGAGAATATTTCATTCAGACAGCAGGAAAAGTCAATTTTGCCGTTTCATTCCGCTCATTTTTCGCGATAACCGAGTGAAAATAAATTTTCCCCCATGAGATATAAAGAAATTTGAAAGATTAAATGAAAGACGAGTTATTGGAAACGTTCTTGTACTAACCTTGAAGAAGAAGAAGTTCGACGAAGTAAACGGTCCACGGAACTAAATGTAAGACCATTGATCGGTGTGAACTAAGATGAACAAACGTTGAGGTTAGTCTGACCAGAATTTATCACTTATCATCTTCAACCTCACAAAGGATTTATGTAATTCCCAGTCTGCCAGTTACTGTGTTTTCATCTTTCTTTCTCTCTCCTCGCTGTAGTCTCTCTGGTTCGCAGAGTTTGATTTTACCGCACAGACGGCTGAGCAGAGCGAGAACCGCTTCGCTCGGAAGCCATGTTTCATTCATAAACTGCACTAAGATCTACGAAGTGTTGTCACACTGGATAAACTGCGCTCACAGTTCTTGGTAACATGGCCGTACTCAAGCCAGCCAGCGCTCTGAATTATTCTTCTCTTGATTTTACCATCGATCGAATTTAATGCCAATTCTGCGTCGGTGTTTTCGGTTTGTTTGCATGGGTATTCATCATCTTTGGGCAGTCTGACTTAACGTTCTTTGTACGAAAATAGCGATGTACTCTACATTTGGAATAAATTATGTAACTTTTGGAAACATAATTTGTGTCGACATCATTATCATATTGAGTTTTTTTATCATCGTTATGGTTATCGGACGCTAATTGTCACTATCGTATTCAATACCATAATTGTTATAGTAATTTGATTCTCATTTCAGAATCATAATCATTATCATCGTTTTATAATTAACATCATTATCAGGTTGTCGTCAACGTTGACATCATTATGTTCAATATTATCATTATCATCATACTCTTATATCCTCATTTTATCATCATCATTGTAATCTCATCCCATTTTATCATCATTTTATTATCGCCAGAATCTATATCATGGACTTATCCTCATTATTATTATTTTCAAAATCATCATAATAATCATGGTGCTCGACATCATTATTATCATCATCATACTCTTTTTGTCCTTATTTCATATATCATTATCATCACGATTATCTCATCTTTATAATCATCCTGTTCAACATCTTCGTTATCATTTTCTTATTATTCATGATCCTCATTTTCATCCGCCATTATCATCCCCCCGTGTTCAACCCTTGTTATCATCACCGCGTACACCACTAACATCATCATTATCATCATTTTCATTTCAACCCGTTCTCAAAGAGGGTGAAAAATCAATGATTTGATTTGCGGACTACACACACTGAGAAGACAGGTGTTCTCTTTAATAAGCATCACGTCTCAATTTGCAGAAATCAGCACCAGAAAGCAATACAAGCTGGCTATCTGGCCGCGATGGGAAACCTCGCAAATTTGAGGAATTTACACACAAGCTGCCTCGTCTTAGAGTTCAATTAGATTCTTCAATCCGCGGCTGTTTGCTCCATGTCTAACTGGCTGCTAATACAACTATTTCCAACTCCTAAATCTTTACAAAGAACTACACAGTTGTTTACTTTTTAGTTCAAGAAATATTAATAAAAAAAGAGAGAGAGAGAGAGAGAGAGAAAACAAATATACGAATTTGTAACTCATAAGTCTCTATAAAGAAATCTGCATCGATACACTTTTTGTTTAAGAAATATTAATAGACAAAAGAAAAAAAAATACGGTTTTTCTAAATCTTAAATTTTTTAAAAAGAAAATCATATTTGTTTACTTTTTGTTTAAGAAATATGAATAAAAAAGAGAGAAAAAATATACGAATTTGTAACTCCTAAATCTTTTGAAAGAAAACTACATTTATTTACTTTTTATTTTAGAAATATTAATAGAAAAAAGAAAAAAAAAATCTACAGATTCGTAACAGATTTGGAAATTTTTAAAGAAAACAAAAAAAAGAAAAAGTCTACTTATTTGTAGCTCCTAAATCTTAAGAAAACTAATCGCATTTATTTATTTATTTTAAGAAAAGAAAATATCTACGGTTTTATAAATATTAATAATGAAAATCACACTTATTTACCTTTTTTTTAAAAAAAAAATTGACTTTGTTAATCCGTAATTTTAAAATATAACCATTTATTTTTAAAAGAAACTGAAAATAGAAAACATTTACAGATTTGTAAACCATATTTATTGTCTTGTTTTAAGAAAAGGTAAAAACATTTTATAACACCTATTTACTGATAACGAAAATCACATTTATTTACTTATTCTAAGAAAAAGAAAATGAATGTCTAGGGATTTGCAAGTCTTAAAACTCAGCAACTTTAACCGCATTTATTACAATTTTTTTTTTTTTTTTTTTTTTTTTACAGAAGAAGATAAAAGAAGAAGAAAAGTTATTTAATTTTGTTAGTATTTGGAGCAAGAACGTCATAAATCATAAAAGTAATGAAAAAAGGTGTGGTGTTTGTATATAATTTCTATTTATAACAAATGAAATCAGAGTCCTGTTTTATCAGTTTATGAACGGAACATATATTTTAGATGAAAAGATCTCGTTTTTGTTCTTTTTTCTCAGAAGAGGTTTGTGAGATAAACTGAAGCGCAAGAGCGGTGAGATTACGAGGGGAAAGAAATAAAAACGAGACGACTGGTTTACAGGAATTTTATAAGCCAGTGAACATCTGGAGCTGATACACTGAAGGGGAAAATTTTCATTTTCCGTCGACTTTGTTTTTATATTTTCTTTTTAACAAAACTTTCATTTTCAAACAAAATTCCACAACGCTAACCTTACCCCTCCCCTCTGAAATCATGATCGGCTCCTGTAACTGACAGACACTTGTCAGACTACGTCGACGTATCAGGATAATTATAGAATTGATTAACGTGGGAGGCACCCATGAGAAAAATTAGACAACCACTAACTGCAGTTACCAGTGAACGATTAACGAATTACACTTGTACATAGAGCAGCTATAGATTCACACAATTATCTACAAGGATAAACATAAAACATGTTTTATACTTGACCCTCTGCTATTTCTATACCAAACAACTTCAGCTGTCGATTTTAAACATTTTTGTTTTGCATTGTTTGCATTGCTCCGTGTTTTTTTCAGTTCAGATAAAGAAAAAGGTATTTGATAAATTATCAACATGACTGTATAAACATGGTTATTTTATTTGTTCTCACAGTGAACTTACGTTGGAAGTGTGTAATTATATAACTAAGGACTTAGGATTTATTTGCGGAGTAATAATCATAAAGGTAAATAACGCAAACATAACAGTACGTTAGACTCTGTACTTCAGCAACGTTTGGGTCAAAGACGTACGTAGTTTCCATTGACCCGATAAAGCGATGGTGGTTAACCAGTGTACAGTGGAAGGGATCGAACTCTCTGACCTGGGGATGCGACACGCGCTACCTTTTCAAACTGAATTTACACCTGACGCAGTGCTCTGAGTTCCTTGTACGAATCAGCATGTTACGTGTCTTAGTTTCTTCTGATAGTCTCTGCAGCAGTTTTGTTAGCTGCTGTGAATGACATTATTCACATGATTACCTGTAATCATTATAGACTGTTTCACCTTTTTTAAATTACTGCACTTTTGAGTGACTTTTTTAAATATAAATCCTTGGATAGGGAATAACAGGTTGATAAACACATAAAATACATTAACTTCTTACTTTGTTTACAGTCATATAAATTGTGAAATTCAAGAAACAGATAAATATCTCGAATCATTTTTTAATAAATTTATCCTTTTTATGCTGTTTGGCAGTTTTTCAAATAAGATGAAAGACAAAACGGTTAACTAAAAACTGAATCATATGTGTATAATTAAATTGTTGTTATTTTGCATGGTATCTTTCTGTGATATGTAAAATTTTAATAAATTATTTTAAAAAAGAAGATAATAAAATCTTCAGTGATGTCTAACTTGCAGTAAACAAAATACAGAATCTTCGATATATAAAACCAACAGCAAATTCGTCATAGCCTGTGGTTATAGGAATCTCTTTTAATTTATACACTTTATTTTAGTTTGTAGAAATTTGTGATTCCAGTGAAGGTCTCAATAAATAAAAATAAATAAATAAAAAAATAAAATAAAAATTATATACATTCGGATCGTATTTATAAATAGTCGATATCCATGTGTTTTTACTAATATAATTAATTATTGTATACACATAAGACAACATTCGGATCATATTTATTGAAATTCACATCGCTCAGTTTCATCTTATATAATTGATTATTTTATGCAGATTTTTGAATGAAAATGTTAGCGTACAGTACATAAAACATTTGATGTATAGTAAAGTAATGCGGAGATTCAGCCGAAAACCTTTGACTTCAGAATAAGATCTTCTAAGTAAAGGTTACTGAACCCTTGTTAAGTATAAATCTAGTGTCCATGTATTGATCAATCCAGCCAGTGGTTCCCTAAGACCAAGTGAATCTTCTGCTCAAACTGTTTTCTAGATCGCTGAGTCTTCAGCTCCTCTTTACGTGGCAAGAGACGAACGCTTATTAAATACAGATTCTGATGGAAATAAACAGCTAACTACAGCTGAAGCAGCTGCCTGACATAACTTTCTGGATCACGATGCAGTTCGAGTTTTGTCTCAAGGCAAGTTTAATGTTAACAGGGTCATTGATTATTAAATATCGTCAATATCATTGCCAGAGAGGGAAAGAGTTGAAAAGCCTGTTGACCCGCTGCAGTAGAAAAACCAGGGGTTCAGTGCTTATTGTATAAGCATGCCATGCTGTTATATAAACTGATATATTAATTCAAACTCATAGTAGTATTAAATAGGGTCCAAAGGATTTAAAGAAAAGGTAGATTAATTCAAATTTAAATTCAAATTCTTCCTAACACAACATTCTGGATTTTTCAGTTATAGAAATCCTTTAAGTATGACGGAATGAACTGTTATGAGGAGAGTTCTATCAAACATAAACCAATCCATGACAGAAAGCGACAGACAAACATAATCTCAACCTTTTGCTTTCCGGATCATTGAATCTTTCTGATTTCATTGGCAAGGAAGAATAATCAATCCATAACGAAAGTGATAAAGTAACTCAAGGTGAAGCGTTTACTTGTTCAGTTTTCTGGATCGTTGAATGTATAGTCCATGCCAACAGTTCACCATGATAACGACAATTTTCTTATTAAATACAGGACAATCAACTATGGCAAGGAATAGGCAAAATGAATGTGAACCTCCTTCAGGCATCAACTTTCGTATCACCGAGTCATATAAATCATTTCAGCGCGGCAAAGGGGCGTTAATGCTTAATAAAATAATGGGCCATATATCCGCGGAAAAGGTTAGAAAAACTCAAATTGAAACGTTTGCTGACATAATCTTTGGGTCACTGAGAAATGTAAATCCTGTCACTAATGGCATTCATTTTGGAATTTTGATATATAAAGTAATCACCTTTAAATTTGTTTGACACTCCATAGCCGTTGTGTGTTTTCTTGCTGGAATGTCGTTAAACATTCATTCATACTCTCTAAAGGCAAAGGTAGATATTGAAAAACCAATATATAATATAATCCAGTGTAATATTGAAACAGAGTAACTACAAATACTAAATATTCTGTTTATAAGAACAAATGAAGTCAAAACAGAACCAGAACGAAAATATTCTAATGATGATCATTGTTCAAGAAAACTCTTTTTCTTCTTTCACATAACACCTACGAGACCAGCACTGAATGTCAGTGTAGAGGCTTTATTAAAATATACTTCTAAATATACTTTTCATGATGGAAATGAATTATATGAATATGATGTCTATACTTCCACAAAGACAAAAAAAAAAAAAAAAAAAAAAAAAAAAAAGAAGAAGAAAAAAAAGATAATAATTAAAAAAAAGAAAAGCTTTGACCTTTTGATCGTACTATCATAGACGCACTTGAATTATAGACAGTAAGATAGGTTTATAACAATAAACAAATGTCTAGAATTACCACATTTGTATAAATGATCCAAGGTCTTCAAAAACACGATACCTTTCTCTGTACCTTTTCATATCAAGCGGATTAGCGTAAAACAGATGCAGAGGTAAAAGAAGTAGAGAGATGCCAAGGTCGTTTCAAATTAACGTGAACGAGCGTGGCTCAGTCCAGAATTTTCTTGTGTAGAATTCTTTACGCGTTCTAAAACATTTGTTAAATAAATTGTAGCATTTCCAACTGCGATAAACAGATTCGTGAAGCATTCGGATGGAGATGTTAAAATACATGAACAAAATATTTAATTTTATTTTAAAGCCAGGTTAATGAGACTTGCTAATTCACTACATTACTAATTATTATTCTGAAAGGATGAAACAAGGAAACACTTAAATTGGTTGCAGTTGACAATAAAATAGATTCATGATGCAGACTGATACGCTTGGTAAATTCTATTACTGAAATTATTAAACTGAGCTAAAAATAGTTCAAGGTTCCTTACTTATAAAACCTGATGAAACCCTTTAAACTGATCTTCATTTAGATTAAAGATGCACATTCAAATACTTACTAAACTGTTAACACCAATAAAAGTAAGGAAACCAGCAGTGGTATATATTTAGCCTCTAAACCTAAGCATCCAAAAGAAATATAATGCATTTGAATAAAATAGATAAAAGGAAAAGATTTTATAAGAAAAGACTTGAACATAAAACTAAAATTTTGCTTGGAATGCAGGGATGTCTTACAATCCTGGTGTAAGTGAACATAGTGCAGAATTTACTTTTCTCCACACTCGTATAAAGTCTAACAATAAATAGGATGCAGTATCTAATAATAATACTGTAGATGAAAAACAGATAATTTTTATAGAGAGGGATTAGTGTCAGTGAGCCTGTGTTGAAAACATCGATATTGAAAACAGTCTGCTTGCATTTGGCTATAAGACACTGATAGACTATTAATTATAAAATAAAAAAAATAAAAAAGTATAAGTGCTAGTTATTTCTGAAGAAAATTGTTTTATCGATCATCTAACTTTTTTTAATAGATATTTATATGTACATAATGACTGACAGCTCCATAGGTCGTGTTTATTATTAAGTGTGGTTATGGGTAAATATAGGATATTTTTATCAGAAATGTTTATGTTCACCTTTTGTGGGAATAAGGTATGATATTTCAAATTATATAGATTTTTTTCTTTTGTTTTGTTCATGTATGTGTGACTATATATATCTTATGTTCATCATTTATAATGTGTTATCTAGCGCCGATTATGTGTTATATAATAGTCATACAGAGAAAACAAACCAAACTGTTCAAAATGTTTTGCGTTACATTATCTATTCATTATATAACAACACAGTGAGAATGTATCATTTGAATGAAATCCCAGAGCACGTTTGGATTACAGGAAATTAAATTAGTTTATCAGTTCTAACTCTGTCAGTATCCAGTTTATTTAATCAGACACATTAATAGTGACCGAGTTTGTCGCGTTTCTTAATAACAGCACAAAACCACAGAAGCCAAAATTACATTCACAGAAGTAAAAATGTACAGTAATAGTTTCGATGATTGGATTTATTTGGGCGTGGCTGTGCATGCGTTCATGCGAGGGTGCGTGTACGTCTATGAGAGAGGTGGTGAGGAAAAATGTGGATCAGTAATTGAATCAATAGTTTATATACATCCACTAATTAACTACATTAAATATCGGACTGTTTAATCAAACGGGAATTTCCAAAACAAGCAGAACAATTTCTAGGAGCGAAGTCCCTCTGATTGCAGTAGGTGTTTGAAGATAGCCAGAACAACACAGAGCTCTATTTACACCCAGGCTTTTCCGCGACGGGATTAGATGAACATACATAATGAATTCAATAAATAACCAACCTCTGCTGAATAAATAATCAACCTCGTCATTTCATGTGATTTCATAACGTAAACCAGAGCGCTTTCTGCAGCATCTTCTTACGAAAGTAGAATGAACAGTGTTTCTACTTGATGAATTCTGGTAATGGATGGTTTCAACGCGAGACAGTTTTGACAAAGACGATAGGCATCTTAGAACTGCTGCTGCCCTTTGATTTATTAAACTAGGATGTGAAAGGAGACAGACTGACGGAGGAAAAACGTCAATAAAGTGTTTGAAAGATTTTAATTATCCAGATTTTAATTATCCAACATAAATAAAGTATCCGGTTATTTTTAAATTGAGCGTTCTATCCACATTTACACACTGTCATTACTTTTGTACTACAAACATATATAAAAACATTGATACAAACATACATATATGCATGCACACATGCATACATACATACATACATACATACATACATACATACATACATACATACATACATACATACATACATACATACATACATACATACAAACACACGTACACATTATAAAAACATACAAACATACAAACATATTTGCACACATCTATCCATCCATACACACAAACACAAAATACATACAAACATGTATAAAACAAATCTACATGTACACACGTACATACATACATTTTAATACAAAAATAAACAAACTGTTCTGCATGTTATTGTAGACTAATGCACTTTTTTATCTAGGAAATAAACACTTCCATTTGTTTACGAAAACATCAAGGTAAGCACACTTTTCGTTAAACTCTGCAGCTATAAAGTATTTTCAGAGCCTCTGCTCACAGATAATGTTCTCGTTCGAGTGAAATCGTTTGGAAATCGAAAATGTCATTATTTTTTTTTTCATTTTTTATTTATATTTTTGTGTTGTTATTTTCTATTTTCAAACTGGCGGGGCTATCGTAAAATATCGGACAACGCATTAACGCTTTGAGTTAAATTTTCATTGCGCATTGATCATTCATTCTGATTTATGCTTTCCTAGACTTTGGATATAAGTGTTTTTTTTTTCTTCTTCTGATTTAAGAAATACATTAAGGTCGTGAATTTTGATTTTTCAGTCCATTTTAATTCATTTCTTTCCTAGCAGATTTCTTTTTTTTTTTAATTCTTTATTTTTTTTTTTTTTTTTTTTTTTTTTTTTTCATTATTTCAATTTTTATCTGGATTAAGAAGTAAGTTTATCATTATTTCAAGTGGATTAAGTAAGTAAAACTATTTATTATTTACCATCATGGATTATAATCAGATTGTGGCATCATCCTAAGACAGTCAAAAATAATTTAGCATTGTCTTAGCATTGACGGTCCAAGCACGTCGGTCGTGGACATGTTATTTTAACAAACCGGAGAACGCACGATGACGCGGGTTCTGGACGTTTCTGTAAATTAGAGTGTAAATGTTAAATCTTTCGGCTGACAGGAGAACGAATAATAGGAACTGGTTTTGTGTATTGATTATTTTTCTCGTTATTGAGGATGTTATCGGATAAACCTGGCTTAGTCCACACACCAAATCACGGATTTACCATCTTAAACACAACAGCAGACTTCAATTAATTTTTCTTACACCTCGAAACGATGTATTGCGATGAATCACGCGCATACGTGGACCTTATACATTTGTCTGTCTGTGTACGAGACTGTCTCTCCAGCTTTAAATGTTTAATAAACTGTATCTCTCTGTCTATGCATCTTTGTATCTCTACGTACGTACGTAGATATGCTTGTGTGTTTGCATGTAGGTATATAAATATGTGTATTTGAAGTAATGTGTTTATGTGTGTGTGTGTGTTTGTTTATTATTTTCCTAGACAGAGAGAGACCGACAGGGAGACAGATGGATACAAATATAAATTTGAAATGGAAAGGTACTCGTAATATGTCCTACATAGAGAGAGAGAGAGAGAGAGAGAGAGAGAGAGAGAGAGAGAGAGAGAGAGAGAGAGAGAGAGAGAGAGAGAGAGAGAGAGAGACGGTAGAGGAAAATAGGATACGACTGGTCTGTAAGCAGACCCCTAGAGAGACATAGTGAGAGACACTTAGATTTGTCAACAGGCGTGTTTCAATTATCCAATAACATGGTCATTGGATTCACATGTAATTGAATGTGGTCAACGTAACGCAGCTGCATGGAGTCAAGTATATTGATATTTTCTTTGGTGGCCCTGTTTATATTTCTGTGTTAACATTGCTCAGTAATTATGATGGATCGGGAGCCAGCCGGTTTGTCACGAGACTAATTATTGTTTCATCACTTTTTATTTATTTTTTATTTTATTTTTTTCAAATCCATTACGAACGTCCTGAGAGTCTGGGACACTTGAGACTTGGGAACAAACGCTTTTCCTACTCAGTGACTCTTCTGCTTGCACAGACATCATTGATCGTTTCAATGTATATGTCTGAATGAATCATTTTGTTTTGTTGAAAAAAAAAAAAAAAAAAAAAAAAGAAGAAGAAGACGAATAGTTAAATCCACTAACTGAATCGGGATTTATAACCTAACCTCCTTCACCTCGATCATTCCTTGCGACGTACTTTTATAAATACCATTGATCCTTTGGGGATGCATATTTGGGACAAAAGAATAAGAAAAGGAGAAAGTGGTTCTTCCTAGATTTTTGTACATTTCGATCGATTCCGTTCTCTTGTCGATCGATTGCAAACGTAAGCACGAATAACAAGTCTACTGCAGTGTGATTTACACTGATCTCCACGCCCGACATTACCCGACTGAGTGTAGTCGCGTAATAAATATAAACGCCGTTTCTAATAATAAACGTACGATAAACCACGTCCTGGGCAGATTATTAAACTGGTATTGTTATTCTAACGTGTGTTCAGCTGTTATCGTTACACAGCAGATACATTTTATTGTATAGCAATATCTGCATGATAATGTTTTCAGCTCGATTTGCTTTAATTGTTTTGTTTTAATTTATATTTTTTGGTCTCAAACCGGAAGAATTGCCAAGGTCAAGGACGTGTTGAATTTCTATTTTGAATAAATGTGGTTAATTTCTTTAGTTGAATGTCCTCGATTATTTATTTCTATTTTGAATCAGGAAAACTTAGTAAGGTTAATTTCTAATTTCAAAGATTTTTTTTTATTTTTCTTCTACGCGATGCTAGCTACACAGAGCAGAAATATGTAAATAGCGCTGTGTTAATATTTTTAAATTATCATTATCGACATCAGTACTTTATTTATTTATTTATTTATTTATTTACTTGTTTATTTCACATCCTGAAGTCTTCTCAACCTATGTTCAACGTTAGAATTTAAATCGATGACAAAAAAAAAAAAAAAAAAAAGTAAAAAAAATATCTACAAGATGAAAACGAAAAGGATAAAAAAAGAGAAAACTGTTCAATCGATAATAATGGTTAAAAAGTCACATTGTGCACGAAATCAGTAATAAAAAAAAAAGAAAGAAAAGAAAAGAACGAAAAAAAGAAGCCAGTATTTTACAATTAATCTCTGGAAACAACTATAAATAAAAATAAATAAATATCAGGCTGTTAACAGTAATTGAAGCTGATTGCTACGTTATCCTCAGTTTCTTTGGAACCATATTTGTTTGAGGGTTTTTTTGGGGGGGTTGCAGTGTATTATAAGAATAAAACAAAGAATAAATTACTGAATGAATGGATGGATAAAATATTGAACAAGTGAATGAATGGATGAATGACTGTACAAAGTAATGACTAAATGATCGGATGAATGATTGAACTGCACAGATGAATGAAATACAACAAATTTAATTTTTTAATGAAATTAATCGTTAGCCTCTTCTTTTAATGCTGGTATTAAAAACTGAAGTTAGTTAAATATACAGTTAAAACATTTTTTTTTTCTGTTTTATTTGTAAAGACAAATCCCGTTTATAATTTTAATCATAATTTTTAATTAATGCACATTGTCTTTCTTAACAATTTCCTTGCTTTGTATTGCGTGCCTACGTGTATAATATTAAATGCGCATGTTTTCTCAATCTGTTTTACAAGAATGTGCAGACTGAAAGCTGTACACATTAAATCACAACAACTGACAGCTTTACAACTATAAACTTAATTCTATTCCAGACATTAAATCGTAGAAAAAGAAACAATAACTGCTTTTATATCTACAGAAGTAATTACAATACGTATACCAGTTATTTATTACTAGAGAGATTTCCGTCCTTTCAGCAAGGAAAAAAAAAAAAAAAAAAAAAAAAAAACATACTAGAAAATCTTTATACTGACAAACAGACAAATAATTAAACAGAAAAATAATCAAAACAAGAACCACAGATTTCTCATGCTTAAGTAATAAAATCTTGATAAACTGTTTAACTAATGAATAAATTGTTGGTCGACTAAATGCGCAGATGACTCACTGAATGAGTGAATTAATAAAAGAATGATTGAGTGAATGAATAAATCGATAATTGGTTGACTGATTGAATGATTATCTGATTTAATGATGAACTGACAGACTAACTGAATGAATAAATTAGAAACTGGTTGACTGGTTCACATTTCAAGCTATTTTAATATTAACTTCCAAATAAACAGTTTTGGTATGACGATGATATGGGAGGAAACCCACGTGCTACTCTAATCAGCAACAATAAATCTTTTAAATGCACCTTCCCACTAATGGGAGAAAAACACATACCACGGCCTTTGATTAAATCAGCCACAGAGCAGTTTGAAGCAGACGACTACAGAGCAGTTTGAAGCAGACTACAGAACAAATGGCACACAAGAATTGTTTGTGCTGTCAAACAAGCCCGGGGGGCAGAACTGTGCAAGACAGACATAAAGTACTCGTGGTATTTGTAATAGCTAGCTGCTAGTTAAGAAATATTATCTGAGACAAAACTGTATTTATAAATAATTAAGAGACATCTGTTTAATATGACTGTGAACTTGTACCGTTTCTCATATACACTTATCTGACAACTATTTACCGGAAGCGAACCACTCGAGGCATGTTTGTTGATTGCTAATTAATCACGTCCAGCTTCCATTTAACCAGACCTTGCATATACAGGCGGAATATATCTGAAAGAGAACAGACCAGTTTAGAAACGATAGGAGAAAATCAGTGCAGAGCGAGAGAGAGAGAGAGAGAGAGAGAGAGAGAGAGAGAGAGAGAGAGAGAGAGAGAGAGAGAGAGAGAGAGAGAGAGAGAGAGAGAGAGAGAGAGAGAGAGACAGTATATATAATCAGTAACAAATACACATACATAAACATAAACAGATTCATAAATAGTCGAAGAATGACTGAGAGAGAATGAGAAACAGAAATAGGCAGACAGAATGAAAAGATTCATGGCAACTGAAAGAGAAAGACATAATTAAACGGACTGAATCTGAAAGCGCGACGTCATTGAGAGATTGTGTAGACGTTACCAATGTGAGCTGAGAGGATATACAGAGAACGTAATCTGTAAAATAAGTGAATATCTAATATTATCCTTTTACTTCACAGGAACTGTACAATTACTATTTGAAACGTACATCTGTTAACCGATATTAAATATATGTACAAAATGAAACACAGAAATTATTTTGCAAAGCGTTCAAGGTAGGTAACTAAATATTTATGTTTTCGAATGAAAATGAATTATCAGCCCTGTAGGCAACATTTTCTTAAGAAATTTGTTTTCTTTTTTTTATACTTTTTGTTGTTGTTACTGGGACTGCTTATGTTTCTTCTTTTGTTTTACCCTGTTTTACGATTAGAGTGGACTCTTTTTTATACCTATTTATTCGTTTACTTTTTAATTGTATAATTTATTATTTCACAAGAGAGAGAGAGAGAGAGAGAGGGGGGGGAAGAAAGAAAAAACACCTTTCAGTATACGTCAGTTCATATCTAATTTCCACGCCTATAATTGTATCAAATTTTCTCAATCGATTTCGATGCCTTATTTTTCTAATTAGATCCCCCATGCATGATCATGCACAATCTTAACTTCATCGTTGGCTCTCATTATAACTACAATACGCCATGCACATCGAGATCCTATGTGTTCAAGTCGTCAATCGATCGAAACCTTTCGAAACCGGATGTAGTGCGCGGTCTGTTTCAAAGACCATTATACCGGTCTACGTCCTTATTTTGAAACTTCCTGTCTAACTGACTTTTTGAAAAAAATGTAATTATTCAAGGCTCTCACATGAAAAGTTTCAATTAAAATGAATAGTTAGTCAACATCCTGTACAGGAAAGTTATAAATCTTTTAAAAACATATACATAATTTTTAATTTTAAGAACGTTTGTTTGTTTTAGACAAATGTCTGCTATTTTTAACAGACGTATAGCGATACAATATCTTATTAAAACGCCTAAATCGTTAAAATAATAATAATAATAATAATAATAATAATAATAACAGCTAAACAAAAAACACCCAAAATAAACATAAAACAAAAAATACACAACAACAAGACAAATAAATAAATAAATAAGATTATAAACTCGTACAACAGTCAACATAAGGTATTTTTCGTATTGTTATAATTATTATTTATTTATTTTCCTTTCTACACTGGTCACCATATAAACAAGAAAATATCGCCATCACGTGATGATTATGTAAACAAATTCAGTATTGATCTATCGCTCTGTAAACTACTCTTTAGGAATAAGCGAAAACAACTGGGTATATATGTATATAAGAATTACTTATTGGATATCGAATAGTTCGCAAGTAAAGACTCAGAACACAAAGACGATTTAATCGCTATTTGATCGCGTAGTCAGTATGATTTAATTTTCAAGGCATAGAACGTTTTAACAGCAAGATATCGAACGGCTTAATCAAAAAATATTAAAAGACTTAATGGAAAAACACTGAACTACTTAATCGAAAGATACTGAACAATTTAATCGAAGAAGTGAATTAAGACACTGAACTAAGATATTTAATATGTTGATCTCAAAATATTTAATAATATGAACACAAGACACTGAGTAACTTGATCGCAAGCCTTACAGCGACTTTATCGCAAGACAATGAACGAAGTGATCGTACGACAGTGAAAAATGTAATCGCGAACAACGGAACAACTTGACTGCAAAACGCCGCAAGAAATTTAACGACTTGATCGCAAGACATAGAAAAACTTAAGCCGGTGGTAAACGTAATCGCAAACAACGGAACAGTTTGACTGTAAAACACCGCAAGGTTTTACCGCAAGAAATTGAACGACTTGATCGCAAGAAATTGAAAGATTGATCGCAAGAAACTGAACGCCATTATTACATGACACGATCAATGGGGAAACTTTTAACTTTTATAATTTTTCCTTGCTCCATTTTTCTTCTTGTCAATTAACCAGACACTTTCGAGAATATATAATCATAGAATTAACACAAGAACATCACCGGCAATATTCAGAATGGTTTGGTGAATATATAAATTTGTTAAAAAAAAATAAAAAAAATACAAGAACAAAAAAGAAAAAAACGACCATTTATTTAATTATTTTTTTAAATATTTTTTTTCTTACATGCAAGCAAAATATTGATCGACTTGTGTCAGTATAATAATGTCTAATAATAGAAAGAAACGGAGAAATAGCAATCGAAATAAAATAATCGATGTTTTCTCAAAGCAAGATATGTTTTGGTCATCACAACGTGTTGGCGAGGCTAGCTGAAAGAATGAACCATGTCGTGCGCTACCACGTTGCATGTTATCACCCAGTATAATACAGCAGTCAACGAGGTGACGTTTCTCTGTTGGAATTAATGAACTTCTGTTCGTCTCTCATTGCATTACTCTTATAATATTTCTAGGGCTAAGAGGTCGCTCCTTCTCGTAAGCGTGTCTCTGTAACACAATACTCGCAAGTCATATTGTAATAAATAAATAATAGAATGGTCAGTTTGCCTGTAAAATATATTTCATATTAACCTATTTAATACTGTTCATTGTGCAGAAGTCCTTGTTTATATATACTCAGTTTCACACACACACACACACACACACACACACACACACACACACACACACATACACACGCACACACAGACATACTCACATATATACATATATACATACATACATACATTCACACACACACACATATATACACACACACACACACACACACACATACACAACATACATATATACATACCAAGATATATACATATATACATATATACACACATACATACATATAAACACCATACATACAAAGATATATAATTGCCAATAAACACCTACACAAACAGACAAATTTCGCATTAGAATTAATCAGCATGCTTGACAGTTAAGTAAAACTCGGTAGATTTTAAATTACGGAAATAATTTCTTGTTATATTGTTTTAAAGAGCACTGTGGCGCCATAGACCTGAACAATTCACTTGAAGTGTGCTGTTAAATGTGAATCTAAGAAATTAAAAACATTCACCTCATTTATTTATCGCAGCATTCCATTTTTATAAAATCTAACAAAATAACGACGATCGTTTGTCTGTTTATAACAATGTTTCGATGTCTGTGTGCGTAATACATAATACACATATAACGAGACATTCGTACATATATACATATATAATACATACATACATATATAAATAAATACAGACAGATAGATAAACAGATGTATGTCTATAAAGACTACAACAATCTTTACATAAACATAAATAATTCATATATTCACACAAGCATACGAATACGCATTAAAATTTAAATTTTTCACGGACATTTTTATTTAGTGTGTTTATAAAAAAAAAATGATTGGCCAAAATAGAAACTGTTTTAACATATTATAATTACAATTTAGGTATAATAAATAAATAAATAAATAAATAAATAAATAAAAATAAATAATAATAAATAAATAATAATAATAATAATAATAATAATAATAATAATAAAAATAATAATAATAATAATAATAATAATAATAATAATAATAATAATAATATATTACTACAATGTTCCTGAAACAACGCTTCGACTTCATTATCCTCGCTAGTTGTAAATTAAAATATTAAAATAACTCTGCGCGGGACTTATCGATTAAAACAACAAAACTCACCTTCGCCTTTTATCCAGGAAACCAACAACAGACTTTAAACTGACTCAAACTTGTTAATTTTAAAACATGACAACTGTTAAACCTTCCGACCCCATGCGATGAACCGCATGTATAATTCTCATAAAACGCTGGTTAAACGGGGGGCCTTTCAAAGATGAAATTGTTGTCGAATTCCAAGTGAATCACATTTTAAAAATAAAATTATCTAGCTGCCTCGTTTTCAGTCAGTCCCACGTTCTCGGCTAACGATCCGCATAATCTATAAATCAACGTGCCGATTACTTCCAGTACATTCCGTAGATAGCAAACATCATTCAATAAAGCATAATGTATGCAATTAACGGACAAAAACTTTCCAAAGGTCACTTATTACTCCATTATTGGTTAAATTCCTAAACTATAATCATAGTAACTAGTTAACCAGTTCTGCGAATACGCCAAAAAAAAAAAAAAAAAAAAAAAAAAAAAAAAAAAAAAAAAAAAAGAAAAGAAAATTGTGTTGGTTTCTAATCAGGTAATGATGTATCCAAGCTTTCAGATCTCAACTCATTTAAATTAATAATGCGTTCACTCCTGACTAGCATGCACGTGATGCTTACTTAACATTGAAAGGCGTCCGCTGTTTTAAAATTTTAATAATTTTACGGGTAAATGGAATAGAAACAGAAACAGAGAGAGAGACAGACACACACACACAGAGAGAGAGAGAGAGAGAGAGAGAGAGAGAGAGAGAGAGAGAGAGAGAGAGAGAGCAAAAACTGAATGAAAAGAATACGCAGAAGCTATTTATTCTATAACTTTATTCCAGTATCATTTAAAATAAATAAATAAATAACTTAAATAAATAATAATGATAATGACAAATAATAATAATAATAATAATAATAATAATAATAATAATAATAATAATAATAATAATAATAATAAAGTTAATTGTATAAACAATAATTCTAATACATACACATTTCTACAGTAATTTTAACTTATTAATTAAAATTATTTATAATCCAAAATAAGTCAAACGAGCGTTAAGCACAATTATCAGTTTTATAAATTTTGAAACGTTAACAATGACGTGACGTCATACGGTGTTTACGTAATGTAGGGATTCAGATACTGCTAAAAGAAGATCAATACTTATTCATCTATTTAAAGAAAAGGGGTAAAGGTTTATTTATATATTTGTTTATTTATTACTCTTTCTTTCAGATAATATTTCCCTGTGTGTATGAAGTGTGTGTACGTATGTCAGTGAACTAAGCGAATTTAAATATGTGTGTGTGTGTGTGTGTGTGTGTGTGTGTGTGTGTGTGTGTGTGTGTGTGTGTGTGTGTGAATAAATATAAATATCCCAAGGTGCATCGGTATGTAAAAACACAACCAACAAATTTAAATATTTAAAAAAAATTAAGAAAATAAAAGAAACCTTATATACACCACGGTTCGTTAATTAACGGTTTTACTGAATTAGCTGAAATGAAAATACTTAACGTCTAAGTAACAGAAGCAGATGTAGAAGACAACTTAAATCTATTTACCAGGCTATGTCAAACAAGACAACAGACATCGATGAAGATCTTCGATATTTTCAAATCTCGCAACACACGTGACTTTGTAGACTGCAGGAAAGCAGCTCTGAATGAGCTTTGGGCAATGCTATATGTCAGCTGCTAGTTCAGTATAATTGTATTACTTAGAAGATATTTTTCGTGGATTTTATTTTATTTTATTGTATTATTTTTTTTCGATTATTAAAATAAAATTTTACTTATATATATATATATTATTTTATTTTTCAAATATGGACCATTTATTGTATAAAACAAAACAAACAAATAAACAAATAAATAAATAAATAGCTAATAATACTAATATATATTATGCTTTATTATTTATTTATTTTTTTATTTGTTTTTTTAATTTTATATAATTTATTCTTATTTATTTATTTATGTATTTTTACTTATATTATTTATTTATTTATTTTTATTTGTTTTAAATTTATATATATATGTATATATATATGCTTTTTTGTCAAAATCTTAAAATCTAGTTTCTAAGTGTTTATGTTTGTAATTCATTTTTTATTTTTCATAATTGTTTTGTTTTAATTAATTAATTAATATATTTTGTATACATTTTATCTTTCGCTCAGTGTTTCAAGATAAATTTATTTTTTTTATTTTTCAGATGTGTAATTATTTCATAATTCTGCGAATAATAAAACCAGTAATATTTCTTTTTTCTTTTAATAACTTTTCAAAAAGTCTTTCAACCTTCTTAGAATTTTGGCAGCGTGTTGACGCAGCATTCTCTGATTTTGCTAAGCCGTTCATTCAATATGAAGATGTCCTTATGTTTACTTCTTATTAGAACTGTCAAGTGTCTTGGCAGGCTGTCAATGTCTAACAGTGACAACGCAATCTTTGGAAAAACTTTTCGCTCGCCGGAGAACCCTTAACAAGACGTTTTATTGACTTCCAAATAAATTGAACGCCGCCATTTCATTATGACAAAATGGCTACTCGTGTCGTCTGCTCCTTGCTTCTAGTTGTGTACAGTGAAGTAGTTAATTAAAAAGAGTAATGAACGAAAGAGGGAACAAGTTCCTAATTAAAATAAATTGGCATTGTGTTGATTTATTAATCTTTTAAAATAATTACTGCTTTGGTTATCGGTGTATTTATTTATTTATTTTGAAGAGTTGCAACCATAAACAATAGGTTGTGTGTTTGGGATAGGAAATAGGACTTTATTAATATTACTGTTTTAATTTAATTTACTCATATTTTTTTTCAATTTTATTTTATTTATTTATTATTATTATTATTATTATTATTATCATTATTATTATTATTTTTTTAGGTATCTTGTTTACAATGAAAGCTATTCAACATGGCACTCAGCCTACGTAGGTTTTAACAATCCAAATGTGTTCTGCAGGCAACATTAAACATCCCTGAATGAAGTTTACGAGATTCGGTAAATTTCAATGAAAGCAGTTTTCATCAATGCGATACGCAACAATTACCAATAACATTAATAGTGAGAGAACAAAGCGAAAACAACCACAACAGTGGATATAATACTAGTGGTGGCACATTGGAAAAACATCTATGACAATTGTTTTTAATTTGATTTTTGATTTTGCCTTGAATTGATGTTTTGTTTTTAATTTTTTTTTTTTATTTAGAGTATTTTTTTATTAATGAATTCTTTACAATTGGACATAAAAGCAATTGTGTGGAGACCGAAAAAAAAAAAAAGCCTACATTTTAATAATTTTACGGGTAAATGGAATAGAAACAGAAACAGAGAGACTGACAGAGAGAGAGAGAGAGAGAGAGAGAGAGAGAGAGAGAGAGAGAGAGAGAGAGAGAGAGAGAGAGAGAGAGAGAGAGAGAGAGAGAGAGAGAGAGAGAGAGAGAGAGAGAAAAAAAAGAGAAAAAAACAAAGATAAAAAAACAAAGATAAAAAATAAATAAAAATAAATAAAAATAACCTTAAAAACAAGTGAAATATCCTTCGGTTTTTATCAAACCAAATTACAGCCAATGGATAATATACTTGTAGTAGAAATATACTGAAAAACAGACTACATCAATTTTTTCCAAATTTTTTCTCTTTTTTTTTCTGTCTTTCAAACTGTTCTTTTTTTTTTTTTTTTTTTTTTTTTTAACCAGTCCATGCGACATAATTTGATATAACAATAATAGTAGTTGAACAGTGCAAAAACATCGACGTCAGATATTCTTACATCTGAAAATGGATGAAGCTGTTTTTACCGACATATCGATCTTTGCGTGAGTCGGTCTGGTACGATCTGCTTTCACTTAAATTGATGTTTAGAGAATCTCATAAAGCTGATCCGTGTATCCTAACAGTCAGCGCCGGCCGAAAACCAGTCTCTCTGCCTGGACCACGGAATTCAGCCGTACGCGAGTGTTAAATTTACCTCCCATCATTAATGGATTAGCGTTGATGTGCAGTGGTGATCTATGGCCAAGTGCTATCTTATTGTCCATCTAAATCGTTCAAACTTAAAGTTTGTCCGTTATGCATGGTAGGGAAAAAATAATAAAATGCAAATAACGCATTACATATTGATCTTTCTCAATAGGGCAGAGTGGGTCGCGAATTTCAAGTCAGTAAAATTTAGTTGAGTGATAAAATAAAAACGGTTAATCTGAACACACATATGCAGAGAGAGAGAGAGAGCGAGAGTATATATATATATATATATATATATTATAGAGAGAGAGAGAGAGAGAGAGAGAGAGAGAGAGAGAGAGAGAGAGAATACATACATACATATAGACAGACATACATCCATATTACATAATTATAACAACAGTAACAATACATTTTATAATTATTCAGGTTATAAAACAGACGTAACTGATATAATTTCGCATAACCACGTCTTGACTTATTTTAATAACAACCATAAGTACATAAAGTCTTTATTTAATGATAATGAGTTGTAAAAAAAAAAAAAAAAAAAAAGCGGCCAAAATCACAACCCTCGATATATCATTGACACAAGGTTTACAATGAAAAATAAGGGAAAGTGCGCAATATGCAGTATTGATCCCTGAACCCGTCACGAAACAAGTTGCGCATTAAATCACAGAATGTGTAACGTATACTTCTCCAACAAGATTTCTGCCATTAACGGTAATTGAACCAAAATGTCTTTATCAAAAAGAAAATCTTTAGATGACTCGAGTTAACATTCTTATCAGTTGTCTTTGCAGAATTCTTCAGACCAATCCGTCTCTATAATTGTTTTCATTGTCTGCAAACGTTTTCCAAAATATCACCAGTTAAGTAGTTGTACATTCTCCTGACAAGCCTGTTGCAAAGAAACAGTGTGAGAGACACGTTTGAGGATGTCTACTGTTTTGAAGAACTAATACAACATATTTCAGACATCCACGTATTATTTTCCATTCCGACAGCGTCGAGCAACTTGTGAATCAAAAGACTGTGCTGTTTGTTTTCTTGCCTACGGGAAAACACATATAAAGGATTTATTTTGGCCAATCGATAAAAACAGCTCATTTTTTTTTCTGTTTTCTTCTTCTTTCCGTTTTTATTTCTTCTTTTTTTTCAATTTTTTTTTTCCCACAGTTTTCCTCTGCTGTGATGGCTCATACTGTCGTTACAAAACCCGCCACTGTAAGCCACTAACAATGACATAAAGATGTGGCTTGGTGCTATTAAAATATTAGTTTTGTCACTGTAATAGCCAGATTGGATAGAAAAATAGAACAAATTGGTATCACCGAGGTATCGTCAAACCGCTATTATATTTTTATAATTTGCGAATTATCATTTAAATACTGACTAGAAAACATTTCAAAAATAGCCTTCAATAATTATTGTAAATGATGATGATAATGTTGATGATAATTTTTGGTTCTAGAATAAACGGCATAACTAAGAATATACAATTACTTTTATTCTATATAATTAAAACGTTAAGCAGTTTAGGCAAAGTAAGTGTCTGACTGGAATTTGTATAATATATACTACACTTTAATTTTCTGATAATCTGGGAAATCTTTAGGCAAAATGTTAGCAAAGTATGGGAACCAGTCAGACCTGTAATCACTTTTGGTCATTTGTAAACCCAACAGTAAAAGTATGAGTAGATGGATCCTTCACCAGTACCTAGAGAATTTAAACCTTGATAACATAAGACTGTCCTAAAATCAGATTACTTCTAGACTACTTTCCAATTCACAGTTAAACACCAAACACACACACACACACACACACACACACACACACACACTCTCTCTCTCTCTCTCTCTCTCTCTCTCTCTCTCTCCCCCAAAACTCGAATAAAGTGTGTTGTGAAATTAAACATGACTTGATTTAATTTTATCTTAAAGCAATGAATTATCCAATTATTATTATTATTATTATTATTAATTTAGCATAAATTACGACTGAAAAGAATATATTTCTCTCTGTCTCTCGCTCTCTCTCTTATTTATTTATTTATTTTTTTTATCAGAAGCATGCCTTTGAAATGTATACATGACAGTACAAATTATTTTGAAAAACGAAAAAAAACGAAACGTAAACTAATGTACATAATTTACTAGTTTATTGTTTTGAGCGAATTATTGTAGTTAAAAATATTGTATTATAATAAAATAATAATGATATTATTATTATACAGCATCTGAATACCACTCTCTTATCTTTTCACAGCTCTCATAAAGTACGTGGCGGTCGGACACTTGTATTTGTTTCTGACTTGAATAGAAAATCTTTAACGGAAAATCAGTCCGCCATCGACCCTATGACGTCACACCTACAGGAAAATCGTAGATTGCAGAAATATTCTAACTGTAGTCATCTACTGTTATATTCTTATTAAGTAAGATTGGAATTTGATATATAAAGCAATCAAATGTAACTCGGAAATATGCAGAGTATTTCTTCGCATAACGATAGTACACTTTACACGGAAGCTGTGTTTTGAAAAGATACCTTTAAGTCAGAAGCATATTGCTGACTCATTTGTTCGTGTCTGTATGACGTAGATGTTATAACCGTCTAGTAACCATGTAAATTTAATTTAATTTATGAATCTGGAACATTATCTTCAATAAAATGCTTGTTAAAAATTAAAGGCTTTTCAGAAAATGTGGTACCGATTAACTGAAAGAAATATAACTCGTTTAAACGTTATTTACTGTACTAAAGCTTTCTTAAAAACTGACACAAGATTCCATAAGGTATGTCTGAATTATAACGTCATAAAGACATCATTAATAATCATAAGATTAATTAATTTTGTGGAAACTAATAAAGCTTTATTTTATCAATGACTGCTATTGCCGTTACTGCTATTATTAATAAAAGCATTTGCAACAACAATGATAATAATATAGTAATAGTAGAACGATACGAAAAACAATAAAAGTTGTTAATATACTTCAACGTTTTCTAAAAGATGGTTGTTAAGTTTCTTTTTTCATTATCATTTTGGTTAATTTTTGTTAATAATGAGAAGTAGTTTTAGGTTTATGATTGGCAGGATTATTTTCGGTATGAAGCCGTTAATATTTCATTTATGACGTATAAATGTTTATTTTTATTTATTTCTTTTCATTTTTACGAAATGGACATCGATTTTAGATATATTACATCTGTTTTCCAGTAATGGTCGCTTGTATTACATTTATGACCAGTAATGTGTTTTTCGGATTTTACTTTTATTTCATTAATGCCTACAAATAGCACATTTTATTTTATTGCTTTCTTTTTATGAGTTAAGAACATCAGTGTATTTTGTTGTTTGCTGTTGTTGTTAATTTTAATTTTAATATGGAAAGAATGTATAACATCTATATATATATATTATAAAGGATATCATGATTTAAGAGAGGAACCACGATTTTTAAGAAAGGGTAGAATAATTGTGTTGGAGATAATATTTAGAACAGCAAGAACTTTGTTATAAAGAAAACGAAAACATCTGACAGAGTATAAATAATTCACAATAAAATACTAATACAAAAATTATTCCTAATAATAAACACTTTAAAACAAAATTTGTTTGGGTTCCAACACTTTTCTGATTTCAAAAGACCCAACAAAAAGAAGAAAACAAATGGAAAAACAGTTTTGTAAATAACTTTTATTTATTTTACATAAGGTTCAATACCGTTTTAACTGCAGAGCAATATTACAGGTTTAGTAAAATCTAAATTCACGTCTGAAACACTTAGCAAATGGTAAAACAAAACCAATAAATAGTGAATGTACTATTTTTTCACTGTAAAATAATTATAATAATGGAAACAAAAATTAATGACATGTCTTTTAAAAGACACAAACAATTGCTTATCATACGTAACTGATATTAATGTTTTTCACATTATATTTATATATGTATATATATATATGTGTGTGTATATATATATATATATGTATATATGTGTATATATATATATGTATATATGTATATATGTGTATATATATATATATATATATATATATATATATATATACACACACAATATATACACATAATATACATACATAAATATATATATATATGTATGTATAGGCATATATATATATATGTATATATATAATCTGTATATAACATTGTCATTACAAATAACATTACATGTTATGAATACACAGATATGCACATAAAGACAAATTTACAAGATGCACTTGTTTTAATGGTTTACATGTTTGAGACTGAACAATCAGGTTTTGTTCTTGCAATCACCAACCTAAATGAGAAGAAAATAATTACAGATGTAACAGAAGCGATGAGAGAGAGAGAGAGAGAGAGAGAGAGAGAGAGAGAGAGAGAGAGAGAGAGAGAGAGAGAATTACATGAACATATTACATTGTAGTTGAATAATTACATTGCACATTTTATTCAACACATACAGAAATTTAATGTTAACATTATTTATATAATATCTATGATTTGATTCTGTAATAGCACTTCAAATGTAGAAAATTAATTATCCTACATTTATATATTCACAAAATTAATTTAACAATTTTTAACAAGAATTTAACACCCATTATTATAGTTTTATAGGAATCACACAAATATATTGCAACAACAATAATTTAAAATTTAATTTTTTGAAACTAAAAGTATGCTTTACTACATTCAGTTCAAGAAATATTAGCAGGCTAATTAAAAGGAACATGATAATTTTCCTATCATAAAAACATTAAAATCAGTTTTAATCAGTGAATTATTTTCTTATACTAAAATTAGTATTGGAAGATAAAGCTGGGTTATATTTTGGCTTTTATTAGCTCACAATGTGAAAGTATTATCCTTGTAGTTCACAGGCTTTGAGCAAAATGACAGATTTTAAATGGATTGGAGATAGAGAACTATTTCAGTGGTTGTTTTTCATGTTTGTGCATGATGGCAGCACTAGTCACAAGAACAGTAATGTTACCCTATATACAGTGGTTTTGCATAATAACAATAAGAATAAAACAATGATTATGAAAGTTGTTAAATACAAAGGACTGAACTTTCACACAGTGACTGATGAGGACAGAATCACACCTAAGTATTTGTAGTAAAACTAACCTTCTAGTCTGCTTTGGTGAAGAAATTTAAGTGTTTATACTGATGAGCAACAGTTTAAAAATTAAAGCATCGAGAAAATAATGAAATTAACAAAAACAAATTATAATTATCATAAATTACGAAAAATAAAATCATCTATTGGTAATATTAGCAGAAGAAATGTTACGTAAATACAATAGTGATAATTATAATAGTAGTAGCAATGGTAGTGGTAGTAGCAGCAGTAGTAGAATTCTGTTATCACTGTCAGTAATGAAGGCTTTGCACATCAAGACAAATGTAATCCAATCAAATATAAAATATACATTTAATGAAAATGTAAATTTGTATATTGTCAATGCTGCATTTATAGCTACTTTTCTTTTAAAAGCCATTATTTCAAATTATATAGATTAGTTATCACAGTGAATTAAAATTTGTATTTTTATGCTCATTATTAGATTGATAAGTTTGGCTTACTATATTCACATTGTTTAAAATATAAATATTATAAACATATTATAAAACTTACATGCACATCAAGATACAGAAACGCATATGTAAATGAGTAAAAAATGCATCAAATTATAAAAAAATGGGGGTTTAATAAAATATTAAGTTTATTTTAATGACTAGGTGGTATATATCTGTGGGCACCTTTCTTACATGGTCATAATGAATATCAATGAATATTAATTAATTAGAATGCTGCCTTGAAAAGTGTAGCATTACTGTTTCTTATGAAAATGAACACAATTTTATAAATAAACAAGAGTCCATCCCATTAAATCTCATCTTCAGCATGCATTTTCTAATCATACAGTTTTAATCAGATGACTTGGTTTCAGACAAGATGTTAAAATGCTTTTGATATTGGTAGTTTTCTGATGTTTTATATAATAATTTAATAAATATTAAAAAACTAAGTACATTAACACAAAGGTAAATGGTAAACAGGTTATTTCTTTTTTTGTTATTATTATACAGGAACATGAAGGTTGAAGGATATAAAAATTAGTGATGCTTAACAAGGCAAAAAATTGTACATAAACACACCTACACAGACACACTATGGTTAAGAAAAAGATAACTTACATTCAAAAAATTTCAGTGAATAAAAAAGTTAATATATTTTCAACATAAAGAAGTTCTCTTGTTATTCTCTATAACAGTTGTCTTTGTTGACTTGAAAATTCACTACAAAGCAATAATGTATTTTTTTATTTAAATCAGTGCATGATAACAAACTTGAAAAATAATATATTTATAGCCATTTAACAATATATACATTTGATGATTCTCTCAGTATTACAATAATTTTATGTAAATACAGATTTATAAAGATAACAAATATGGAGTGTTATGTCAATGATGCATTGGTCAGAAATGGAGGAAAACACTGAAGGAAGGAACGAAGGGAAATAACTCTGATTATCAATTGACCTGAGGATAACTGGCAGAAACATCTTCTAAACGTCCAGATTTCATTCCACGTCGTTTTTAACACAGATAAACACTCCTCCACACAGAATTATCACCACTGGGATTCCCAGGCCAGAAGATATAATTGCAATAACAAAAAATGAAATTTTATCTACTGGAGCATTTCCAAATCCTAGCGTTGCAGACCTGGTCAAAATAATAAATAAATAAATGTAAAAATAATAACAGCAACAATAACAACACTCTAATGCTGAATACATAAATGGATAAAATTGATTAATAATGATGATAATAACAATTATATAAATTAATAAATAATAATAATAAATATATAAATTAATAATAATAAAAATAATAGTAATGATGATGATGATGATAATGATGACAAAAAGTAAATTTTGGTGACCTTAAATAACAAAAAAAATGTGTTTATGTTAACGACATTAATGACAATAAATATTAGTAAAAACAAAAATAGTAATAATAAAGAAAATAATAAAATAATGATCTTTGTATATCAATGTAATTATTTTTATAATATAATAAATGTATTAAAAAATCTTGCTGCTGGCATTAAATAGACAAGTATTAAAGAAATATTTTCTTAAAATCTTTCAAAGACACATATCAAATGTACTAGATCATTTAACATACCAGACATAACTGGATCCAGATATACAAGGGAGAGATCATAATTTATGATCCACCTTACATCAAGCTAATATTCTAACCACCAGACTACACTAGATGTAAATATATAAAGTTAATACTAACCAGCTAGTGTAATTAGTTTTGGTGTAAAAACCGTCTGTTGACAAACCAAATGATATATTCAGGGAGTGTTTAGCTACAGTTTTTGTAAACAGTATGTGTCCTAGGAAAGCATGTATGATGCTGTTCGTCAGCTGGTCTGTCATGTTTCTTATATCCCCAAAGTTGTATTGCCTGACATTGGTGGCGACCTTTCTCGACCTCGGTGTGTCTTTGTAACACACTGGTTTCCACTGCAGGAACGACCTCAACCTCCCATCACCTGACCCCATTGATAGATCCACTATCTGATAACAGCAACAATAATAATAAATAACAACAACAACATACAACAACAATAATAATAATAATAATAATAATAATAATAATAATAATAATAATAATAATAATAATAATAATAATAATAATAATAGTAATAGTAATAGTAATAAGAATAAGAATAAGAATAACAATTATCAAAAAGCATGAAAGTTAATAATATTACACACACAGTGTAATATTATGAAATGAAAACTCTCGACAATATTTCTGGCATAATTTTTATATTTTTTTATTTATTTTTCTACAGGGTGTTGGATATAAAAGGTTATCAGAATGTGTAAGATAATCTTAAGATTGAAATCTCAGATGCTGTCATTAGCAAATATATTATGAAGGCATAAAATAGCATTTCTTAAACACAGTGAAGTTATCATTTCTTTGCAGTTGCATAAATTTTTAACAAGAATGCCCTAGAAAAGCCAAAAAGAACAAAGCCCCCAAAACGTGTTCAAACTGTTTGATGTAATACATAAAACTTCCTAAAGTGTCCCTGTACCTGGATAATTTAGTTTCTTGTGTCTGCAGGAGACACATGACACACTGAGAAGATGCTTATCTCACATAACACACAGTGTGTCCTATCTTATATAAAGTTCTTTTTAAAAATAAATCTGTTTTACAGAGTTCAATGGAATAGTAAATAATTTTAATAATCAAATATAAGCAATCCTGTCACATTCAAACATATTCAGAATGATATATCCACTCTTTCTGCAAAATAGTTTAAATATTATATTCTTTATACTATGCAACTATTCAAGGCTAAATGTATTATTTATTATTATTATTATTATTATTATTATTATTATTATTATTATTATTATTTTTAATTATTATTTTTTTTAGATATATATAAATAATTATTATTATTAACTCATTGTCTTACTCTAAAAACTCCAGGAGAGTATTCGTCATCAATTGACTTTGTTTCGTCCATCTTAAAGTCGTCTTTTGTGTTGTTACTGAACAGAGCCATTTCCAAGGCGAAGCGAGACTTGGTGAATGCAGGTTTCACACTGTTTATTGTGAAATCAAACTGAGACGTGTTCTGTGTGAACATCAAGTGAGGTAGAAGACTTTCCCGTCCATCACCACCATAAACTCTAAACTGTGAACAAACAGTAAAAACAGAACTGAAATCATTTTACTTCATAGCAGAAAAAAAAACATCCACGAGATTCTCCATTTTAAACTCAGCAACTGGATAAGACAAGTGTTTGTTATTAATGAATAAATGTAGCATCACCAAAGCACAAGATTTATTGAGAACCGTATTAAACAGAGTACATATGTGGAATAATTCTGACAAAATTAAGAGACTTAATCTTTAGTCTTTGCTTTGTAGGAGTTTTTTGTACAGACTAGAAAACAATGAACTATTTATCTAACAGTAGTAGTCAAAAATGGTGGAATTATTCCTATTTTCTGGAGTATTATTATTTTCTAAATGTTCCCATATCAAGTAAAGATTTAAAATTTGGTGATAAAAAAACCCACTTTGTACTGCCTAGTTTTGTAGAAGGAAAACTACTAAAAAAAACAGTAGTAAAGATGTAAGTAAATACTTAAATATTTGGTGAATAATCAATTGTTTCTAACAAAATAACATCTGCCCAACAAATATTTATTTACTGTCCAGCTAAAACATACTATTACAAAATAACAAAAGTACTCACAGTGAAGGTTAATGAGGGGTTTTTTGTTTTGTTTCCATGCTGAGATTCTTTAGGCAAATCAGTGCAGTTAAAAACAAATCCAGTTGTTCCGTCTGTCAGTTTGCGCACTTTCATCCACTTCATTGATGAAAACAGTCTGTTGTTCCTCTCTGTGCTGTTCCAGAGAGGGTAGCTGTTCATATCTGCAGTGTCTTCTGCATCATTGTATTCCAACAGCTACAGAAAGAAGAAATATATATAAAAAAAAAAATTAATAAAAAAATAAAATAAAATATATTCAAACCAAGGATTGAAATATAAAAAAGACCTCTCATTCTTAATGACTTAAACTGTAAAAACTTTGTCATTTTATAAAACAGTCACTGAGAATTTTTACACAAATGGCATATGTTGATTTTATCTACTTTCAAGATGCATTATTGGTTGTGACATTAACCTTGACTATTGACAGAGTATAATAATCCAAAATAAGCTTGTAAAATTATGTGGAGGTTGAATCTTTCTGTCATATGATTGTTACATGTATAGTAACAAAACTCAAAATGACAGACTAAGCAAATCATAACAATGTTGACATATTTTCAATCAGACGTTTCTTGGGGGGGGTTGAGGTTTTTTTTTTTTTTTCAAACATAATGTAAAGAAAAAGAAAATACTCCATATATTCTCCATAAGCTGACTATCGCATCATCATAATTTCAGAAGGTAAGAATCATCTAAACAATAATTTATTAACATTTATTTAAGGCATATATCATAGTGCCAAAAGTACTATGTCAAAATAAAAGACCTCATACATTTATATATTCTGTTGTAACTGATTTTTTTCACTACTAATATTACCTGTTGAGAAAAAAAATTAAAAAAAATAAAAAGATTTTTAAAACTAGTTGTTGTTCAACATTTTATTCATTATATCATCACATATTACTATCCTTTTTGTTGTTATGATTAACACTGAACACACCTTGGTAAAGATCATCCCAAATGAATACAAAATATTCCCTTTTCCTGATAATGATAAAGCATCTGAATTGTTTGAACTGTTCAAAAGTTTGTTCCAGTTGACCTCAAGGTTCATGTTTCCTGGACTTGTTTGAATGACAAAGACTGCTGGAGTGTGGATTGTGCTGAAAACGTAGTGCAAGTCATCAGTTTCCCCACTGGCTCGAATGTAAACCAGATTGGAAAAACTTCCATTGATTCCTTTTTCACATTCATCAAATGTACAGTTTGGATTCAGCTGCATCTCCAGCTAAAAGAAAATTTTTTTTTTTTTTTAGATAGAATATATTTTTATAATTTTAAAAGTCCAATAAATATAGAGGAAATAATTTTTGTCATTTCTGGGTTAATTTTAAAAAAAACCCTGTTTAAGTTATAAGAAAAAATATGAATATTTATATATAATTAATATATATATGGCAAGAGATTTTTATTTTTATTTTTTTTATTTTTTTTTTTTTAAATACAATTATTAAATGTTTGAAGTAACTGATGAATGTATGTATGGTTTATAATTAATGAATTTCAATATATTCCATAGGAAGGATAATCTGTAGACTTTCACACACTGGATAAATTTTTATAATTATGATTATTATTTATTTATTTACTTATTTATTTATTTATTTTGTTAAAAAAAAAAGATTTAACAAGCAATTATCACTTAATCTACTTATTATAAAAAACTTAAAATGTGCAAAATCTAAAAATATTCATTTACATCATTAGAAATCCTCAGGATTTGAAGTTGAAGCTTGTTTTTAAAGGGAAGTGTGCCAAATATTGAATATCTTTTTGTTAAGACATAACATCCATTTTGTACTGGTAGTAATTATGATAAAAATTAAAATGATTATGTATTCCAAAAGAAAAACGTTAAAAGATTTGAGTTTATTAAAATTATACTTGTAAAATATAAATGACATGATAAAATATTAATGATAAATTCCCATTTCTACTGAGCATGAAAATAATAATACATATAAATATTTTAATGAGAGAGAGAGAGAGAGAGAGAGAGAGAGAGAGAGAGAGAGAGAGAGAGAGAGAGAGAGAGAGAGAGCATACAATGTACATACCTTAACAGTATTTTGTTGTTTTATTGAAAATGTAAGAAGTTAATAGGTATTCGGATAAAAACTTAAGAACTAATACTAATAGTACTAACTAGCGAACTTGAGGAAGGAAACAACTGAACCGGACAAGGAAATAAAGCGACAAACTTTTCATTTGAATAATAATAATAATAATAATAATAATAATAATAATAATAATAATAACAACAATACTAACCTTTCGTTGTCCATACGCTGTTACAAACGACACATACGCCAACAGAGAAAAGAGGGATATAAAAATCCCACCAACAGCCACCATTTTGTCACCATCAAATGACTTTCGATCATGTGACTCGAATCACGTGAATATGCGGTAGCTTCAACTGGTTTTTAATTCAGGAAGTAACAAATTATGTTGGTTTCTGTTAAAGCTACCGTATGGAATGTGAATCCCCGTTTTTTTCAGTTATTATGTATTCAGTTTATTTCCAGCTACTTGTTTCATATATTTTATTCGCTATTTATCACTGTCGAAGGATAAAATGAAAGTTTCGTGCTTTGACAACGTCTCATATTAGCATGATATTTGTAAATTATCATTATTATTATTATTATTATTAGTAGTAGTAGTAGTAGTAGTAGTAGTAGTAGTAGTAATGGTATTTTTTTTTTTTTTTTTTTTTTTTTTTAATGAATTAAAATAATGATTAAAACAATTTAGATTTCCATTTTAAGCTATTATTATTATTGTTGTAATTAAATAATTACATTAATCTCTCCGGGGACAGGAAATAATTGTTTAAAAAAAGAAGAGAAAAACGTCAACAATTAAATGACGTCACAGGTTTGTACCGCTGAGTTGTTTTTGCCGAAATCAGACGGTAAAAATATCTAAAAGAAAAAAGCTTCTAACTAGGTAAAGTTTTATTATTTCTTTTGTAATTTAGATAAAAATTATTTTATTTAATATTTCTCATAGTTATTTTTGCTTGTATTCTGTATTGCTAAGTGTCTGAACGTAAACATTTGTTAGCAAACATGAAAGCCTGTGTTATGTATTACAATAGTGTCCGTAGATATATGTATACATGTTTAATGTGGATATACGTGATGTGTGTATGTGTGTGTGTGTGTTTATACTACAATGCTTGTGTGTATATGCTAGGGTGTGTGCGCATGGACATATTAATACAAACGAAAAATGTATATATATATATATATATATATATGAACATATATATGAACATAAGTTATGTATTGATATGTATGCATATATGCTTGTATATATATATATATATGGACGTTTCATGTGCATATATATGTGTGTAATGAATGCATATGTATGTATTAATATTTTCATGTTTGTATGTATATAAATACAGATGTGTGGATGGACTGATGCAATGATTGATAGACAGATAGATAAACAGATGTGCGGATGTTTTGAGAGGGAAAAACATAAAGTGCAAGAAAAACGGTGGAAAATAGAGTTCAGTCCCTTACACCAGCGTTTTTAAAATAAAAAATAAATAAATAAAACAAAACAAATTGAACAGTCTTCAGTATCTAAATTTTATTTCAATTCGTCATTAATCTTCTGATAATTTTTTATTTTGAGGTTTTAACAATGTCAGCGTGATAAAATAATAACAACAGTAATAATTACGACAACAGGAGTACCTGCAGCAGCACTAGCAGCAGCAGCAGCAACAACGACAACGACAACGACAACAACAACAACAACAGTAATAATAATAATAATAATAATAATAATAATAATAATAGTAAAGAAAAATCATATAAAAATCAACCCCACAAAAAATCATTTTGGTTAAACACTAATACACAGTGCATACAGTCGATCCACTTAATATATTCAGTTTTCATCCTGAATATCGATGCAATCAATACCAGGAGAATGTTAATATTATATAAATGCACAGGAATTTTTTTTATTTTTTTTTTTTTTTATGATGATGAGGGAGATAAAAAAATATTCAAGATGTTTATATAAGTCTTCATACTTCTACATAAGTAATCTACAACACAAATATTTGTGGTGGAAGAATAAACTATAAAAATCAAGAAATGTCCAAAACAAAATATTTGTAAAATAAACTAAAAATAAATCAAAAATCTGTCCAAACAAATATTCAAAAAATAAATAAAAATAAATAAAAATAAAATAAAATAAAATAAAATAAAATAAAATAAAATAAAATAAAATAAAATAAAATAAAATAAATTAATTAATTAATTAATGCAACCGTTTCTATTATTGTCTTGTTGTTATTATTATTATTATTATTATTATTTTATTTTTTAGTAGTAGCAGCAGTTTAGTAGTTGTAATAGTAGTAGTAGTAGTAGTAGAAGTAGTAATGGTTGTTGTCGTAATTGTAAATCAGGAGCAGTGCTTTTGTTCCAAATTTAAAGTTAATAGTATTTTGTTTAACGATGTATATTATATGCATGCATATATATATATATATATATATATATATATATATATATATATATTATTTCATTATTATCCATCAGAAACAAAAATGCCAAACTAAAACCAAACCAAAACAAACGAATTACAACAAAACAACAGAACCGTTAAAATTATTTTTTAAAGAAAATATAAATATAAACATAAATAAAATTAAATAAATAAAGAAATTTCATTATAAACAACAAAAAAAAAAAAAAAAAAAAAAAAAAGAAAGAAATAATAAATTTTGGCATATCTTCCATTTAGTGACAGAGTGCGGTGTAGGTCTACATTTTCTGCCTGTAAAAAAATGTTTTATCGTGTCGCAAATATATGGCAAATCAACAAGTAACGAATTGAAGCTTTTATCGTTATTCAAGCAGAGAACTCGAAATCTTTCAGACTGTCCTGCAGACATCGTAAACCTGTTAAACACACTCTTGATTAATCGCTACATTGATCCATTTGAAAACTGTCCATCTTCTTTAACAGCATCGTTTGATAATCTCCAGTGACTGTAAAACTAGCTGAACAGTACATCAGATAATTTCAAGAAAGGGCAAGACGCGTCGTATCATAATAATAAAAATACTCTAACAAAACATTACGTTACGCCTCATGTCCATCAAGAGCTAAGTTGGTATCATAGAGAGGTTATTCTTAACTACATTTTATTCCTTAATATTGTCGGATTCTTAATACAGGCTTGTACAAAATCGATTAGTGTTGATACCGACATTACCTCTTTCGGTGCTTTTAGTTTTACACAGAGAGAAGCGGTTGCCTGTGAACGGAAATATCTACACGTTATTTCGACAGACTCTAGACAAGTTCATGGATTTCTGACGGACGTAACTGGAAGTCATAGAAATTCCCGATAGGATTTCTCTCCGACAGTCAGTTGGCGCATTCCTAAAACCATATTCGTTCTGACAGGATTATATTCGGCCACCTGACATCAAAGAAAGCGTGAAATTGTTGGTTAAAAAGAGAGTGGAAAGAAAAGAAATGAGAGCGTGCTTCGTGTGGATCTACGTGATGGGTTCTGTTGTCGCAGCGTTATCGCCAGGTAAGTTAACTGTGTGAACCGGTTTAGTTTGTGTTTATTGTTGTAATTAACTGTGTATGAGTGTACCTCTTTTTTAACATGCAGGTATGTATGTATCTTCCCGTTTATTTATTTTTGTATGTGTGCATATATGTGTGCATGAGTTAGGTATGAATGTATCTATGTGTGTGCATGCACACATACAGATACACACACACACACATATATATTGATAGATAGATAGATAGATAGATAGATAGATAGAGAGAGAGATAGATAGACAGGTAGAAAGATAGATAGACAAATATATATATATCGATCTATGGACACGTAGATACAATGGCACTGAGATAAACAAATATATATAAATGTATATGTTTATATATAAAGAGAGAGGGAGAGAGAGGAAGGAAGATATTAGGATAAATATTTAAAACAAGCAAATAAATAAATAAATACAAAAAATATAAATAAGATAATAAAAAAAAATATATTTACGTGTGTATAGACGCATGTATATAAATACTTTGGAAAATCCTATTATTTGTTACTTTCATTACTTTTAATTTTTCTTCATTCTTTTTTCTTCTATTCCATTCTTTTTTCTTTTCTTTTCTTAAATTAGATAAATAATAAGATGATAAATAAATAAATTCAATATGTCGGATATCAACATTTCCATTATTACAGTTGAGTAACCCTAACGAAAGGGTGATTAACTCCATCCTCGTGAAATCAATAGAGACACCGCGGCGACAGTGATGGAGAAACATGCTCGGTGTTATAAACAAATTGATGGAGATATATCACTTTTTCCAGCTATTCAAAAGACAGCACAATATTTTCTGTAAATTAACCATCTTTTTTCCCCTTGTAGATCAGTTTAATATTGGTTTTTGATGTGCAAAATTTTATTTTATTAGGATCTCTTGTCTTTTAAAGGTTATTAATGTGTCTGATTGTATGTGTGCTTGTGTGTATGCTCATATATGTACAATATTATATGTGTGTGTGTGTGTGTGTGTGTGTGTGTGTGTGTGTGTGTGTGTGTGTGTGTATGGTGGTGTATGTATTTATAAATGCAAGCAAATATGCGTATATCTTTGTGTTTGTGTATGTTTTTTCTGTAATTGTGTATACATACATACATATATATATATATATATGTATGTATGTATATACGTAGATGTGTCATTTATTAATTTCATTTTACAGACAACGAATGGACGGACGAACAGAAACTGTTGTATCACTTACAAGAAAACTATGATCCTGCAGTCAGACCCGTGTTCAATGCTTCACACCCGGTGGTAGTAAGACTTGGCATAACCCTCGCTCACATACTCGATGTGGTAAGTCAGTACAGTGTACTCTGTTTAATAGAGAGAGAGAGAGAGAGAGAGAGAGAGAGAGAGAGAGAGAGAGAGAGAGAGAGAGAGAGAGAGAGAGAGACAGACAGACAGACAGAGAGAGAGAGAGAGAGAGACAGATAGAGAGAGAGAGACAGACAGACAGAGAGAGACAGACAGAGAGACAGATAGAGAGACAGAGAGACAGACAGACAGAGAGAGAGAGAGAGAGAGAGAGAGAGAGAGAGAGAGAGAGAGAGAGAGAGAGAGAGAGAGAGAGAGAGAGAGAGATTAATACAAACCTGTGACGTCAATTAACTGTTGACGTTATTTCTTTTGTAACAATTATTTCCGCTCCACGGAGAGATCAATGTAATTATTTAATTACAACAATAATAATAACACCAGCTTAAAATGGAAATCTAAATTGTTTTAATCATTATTTTAATTCACTCAGATAAATATATAAATAAATAAATAAATAAATAAATAAATATGTGTCTATCACACATTTGTATGGACTGTTATGTTTATGTGAGTATCTGTGAATGCACTCAGTATGTGTGTTTGTAGCTACATTTATGCAGGTTCGGTTAGTAAATATTAGTTTAATTGCGCCTTTAAGTGCCTGGTACAGCTACATCAATTACTGAAGTCTTTAAATGAAAATCAACAACAAATTTAAAAACGATTCTACTCTTATCAGACAGTTTTGTAATGGTTTGAAAGCTTTCTAAACCTTGTTTTTTTTCTTGCTTCATCAGCTCTCGTTATACTTTTCGCTGTGGAAATATAAATGAAGTAATTTATACTTACACGCTCACACACACATATACCTGACCTTTATGTAACGGCTTTTGACGTAAACCGGACGCAATACCTTAAAATAACAAGAAACATCGTAAAACTAACGTAAACAGCTCTAAAGAATTCTAAAAGTAAGTTTAATAATATGTTGTGAAGGATAACGAACACAGTTAATAAAATTATATTATTTACCTTGATAAATGACGATAAACACTTTAAAAATAACGTAAATGAAACGCGGGAGAATGCAACTCTCGTAAAGGCGTTGAAGAATGTGAATATTTTTTAGCCTTAATTTGTAAAGAACTGTGGGCATTTTATTTTATTATTTTATATATATTTTAAAGGAAAACTGTATTTATTCTGCGTCCTTTTATCATGGCACAGGTGACGTTACTGACTGAAGTAACAACAAACGTAATTAATTTGGTTAACTAAAAATTCTAGAAAACTGGCGTAAAGGCGTATGTGTGTGTGTGTGTGTGTGTGTGTGTGTGTGTGTGTGTGTATGTACGTACGTTCGCGTATAACTGTAATGATCCATAGGTAATCGTCTATCTTTTGTAATAAATTTCTTTTTCTTTTATTTTCTTATCCTTAACCACTAGAACTTTAATAATTTCTTTACAAAGTTTGATGTAGCATTACTCTTCATTCGCAATGTAAAACGGTTAAGCCATTGTCGCGGGGTCTAATTGTGGAGAAGATTGGAGACGTCTACATCCTCTCCTCTCTCTCTCTGGTCCTCTAAGCAGTGTAACGCTTTCTGGTTCAGGCTAATTACACTGTGAATCTTGTACCCAGGTCCAATGTGCCCGAAGCTTCAACAAATGTAAGCACATTTCAAATAGAGGATTGATTGATTGATTGATTGACATACTTTTTTTGTTGATTTTTTGTCTCGTTTTCTTCGTTCTCTTTCTAGGATGAAAAGAATCAAGTCATCACACTAAACGTCTGGCTCGATCAGGTACTGAATAACACAGAACATTTAAATTTAAAAATTAATTTTATTTTTTATTTTTTTTTATACATCTAATAACCGTTAATATGATGAACTGTAGTCAAAACACCATTCGTCTGTACATCTGTCATTCTTCTGTTCATTCATCCTTTTCTAAGTTATTCATTTATTTATTCTTTCGTTCATTGTTTTTTTTTTTTTATCCCATACTATCATTGATTACACCATCAGTTATTCATTACAAAATTATATGAGAAATGGATTTCAAAATGAAAGTAGAACTTTTTATTATTTTATTATTTCTTTAACGCTTTTGTTTTCATTTTGAAATTTATTTACTGACATAAAAACATCGCATGTACTCTCTGAGTCTTCATAATATATAACAATAGATTAGTAATAATATATAATTATTCATCAACTTATATTAATTAACTACTAATGTGTAAATAAATTATAATTTCCTTCACGTCATTGATGTATCACACTGGGTTAATGAAAATTTTCTGAAGTTTATATCTGATTATTTATTTTGTAAAAAGTGTACCATTAATATTTAAAAGCTAAATTAAATAATGATCAACTGCTTTAACCACTTTTTAAGTTTATTCATTTTGAAAATATTTTTATTTGATAAAATACTAAATTTCATTAATTTCACGAAGGCCTGTTCTGTTAATTGATTTTTAAGTTTATTAAAATATCAACTTTTATTTCAGGAGTGGTACGATGAAAGACTGAAGTGGGATAAACATCTGTTTTCAAATATATCTATCCTGAGAATCCCGTGTGATTTACTTTGGCTTCCAGATATTATTCTTTACAATAGGTATATACATATATCAGTTTATAATCTATCCTTCTATTTATGTATCTATCTCTCTGTATATGTGTTTGTTTTATGAGTATGTGCGTGTGTATGTATGTATGTATTATATAAAATTTAATTAAAACAAAATGAAACTAGTTTAAACCATAAACCAGACATAACAATATTTAGGATAATGAAGTCATAACTGAGGAATTCGCTTACTTATTAGCTATCATTTAAAAGAGCCTTTGTATTTAACGTAACCCGATTTCCTCTCCTTTTATCGAACTAATAACGGACATTCGGACTATAAAAATACCAAAATATCTCAGGCTGTTTCTGTTCAGTAATTGCAGTATATTACCTGCTAATCAGTTGAGACTTTTGCGCTCGTATAACTGCAGCCATGTCTTTATTATCATTTCCTCGAGATCAATTTGTCCTTATCCTGGACATATTTCCTATTTTCTAAATCCTAATGGCAAAAACATATCGCAAAATTCATTATTTAGTGTCTTGAAAAGAATACTAAACTTCATTTTAAAAAGGCAATTTCAGTAAAGGGAAGAATATAACTTTAATGCTGAAATAATATTCAAGGCAAACATATATCAGCCAAAAACAAAAAAACAAAAAATTAATGGGCAAAGCACCTCTGCTTTATCTCCTTGGAAACACATGTGATAAAATATTTTATGATGGACAATTCCCAACGGAGGCATTTTTAATAGAGAGCAGTGATAGAATCAGGGCATCTTTTCTACATCAGGACTAGAAATTGTCTGTCTCAATTTTCTGTTATTTATAAAGCATATTATACTTAATACCATGTCTATTGATACCGAATTATATTGGATTTATATTATTCAAAGTATTTTATGTTTTACAGAGGCAGATGCTCACGCATTTATATATACACACATAAAACAAACAGACACGCAGATACGCATCCAGTGTCTGAGTAGTTAATAGTATATTATCGAGGCATCTAGTAATAGCTATTTGACAGCTCGTCCCTATATCATCTGCCACTGGCTTATCACAAGACAGTGTACTTTTGTAACGGCCGAAGTGATTACACGTGTCTTAAGTGATCCTGAACGTAACGCTTGCTCGTAACTCAGAGCCCGAACACACGATATATTTCATTACATTAGGAATTATCATGTTTCATTGTTTTTTTTGTTTTTTTTTTTCATTTATTCATGCAATTACTGTGACTCCTTGCCTTCATTCAGTAAATATTAATTATTAATAAACTGGAGAGAGGGAATAAAAAATAGAGAGAGAGAGAGAGAGAGAGAGAGAGAGAGAGAGAGAGAGAGAGAGAGAGAGAGAGAGAGAGAGAGAGAGAGAGAGAGAGAGAGAGAGAGAGAGAGAGAGAGAGAGAGCTAGTTTGTTAAAGTCTGATAATGACATAATCGAGATTTCAGAATCACGCTACGTTTTAAAAAATAACTTGTTACGGTCTCGTTGGTAATGTTACATTTATATAGGAATGTATCGCCTTTTCAGTTTAAAAATTCAGTTTTTAAGTTTAATGCAACCGTTTGGTGGTATTTCGTTTTGAAATACTATCATATACTGACGCTATTAAAGAGTGCTTATCTTTATATATTACTACTACTACTACTACTATTACTACTACTACTACTACTACTACTACTACTAATAATAATAATAATAATAATAATAATCAAATAAACTGTTGACATTTATCTAGATCTTTTGTTTTTTCTGCAATAAAAGATATTTGAAATCAGTAAACACCAGTTTCTTAATAATAACTAAATAAAAAAAAAATTAAAAGTTTTCTCAACAAACGCTCGCTTTGCTGACAACCATAACGTGCTGAAGGGTCCTAAAAAGTAATTGCAGGAACTTAAAAAACAAAAAACTTGAAATGTCGGCCAAGAAAACCGTGAAATAAAAATGAGCTCAGAGAAAAAAATCAAAAAAAAAAATCTTGAAAAACAATAGCATGAAATTAAAAAAACACGAAAGTAATAATGAACTGCCTTCAGACGGTTTCAATCTGGTGCATGTAAGCTAAATTAAAAACACCGATGCTGCTATAATATTGGCTGGAAATTCGTAAGAAGTAAACAAAGCTACAGTAAGCTCTACAGAGTATTAGACAAGTATACAGTAAAAAGAAAGTAACTACAGTAACAGCGTTTAAACTGTCTAAATATGTGATGTAATAACAGTACCAGTAGTGGTAGTAGCAATAGTAGTAGCAGTAGTAGTAGTAGTAGTAGTAGTAGTAGTAGTAGTAGTAGTAGTAATAGTAGTAGTAGTAATAGCTGTTGTTCAGCTATGTGGTTGTTTTAAAAATATTTTTCAAAAATTCTCAGAAATATTTTATGCGCATGCTATTGAAAAGCATTTTGTAGGCCGACGATGCTTTGTTTGATTAAAAAAAAGATTAAAATTTTAGTTTAGTTTATTTTCAATAGGCTGGTCGGTACACTTACAAATTGAGAACGAAAACAGTTTATACAATTAATTTTTCAGTGTCGATGACCACAATAAAGGATACATGAGAAGTCTTACTATGGTACAGGACGACGGAAACGTATTCTGGCCGCCGATAGTACGCATGCGCAGTTCTTGTAAAATGGATATAACGTACTTCCCCTTTGACGAACAGGTGTGTCAACTTAAACTGGGGTCTTGGGCCTACGACGGTTTCCAGATAGACGTGATAAAACGAACAATGGAAATAGACATAAACAATTACGTGGACAACGGGGAGTGGATTCTGATCGACACGCGAATCAAGCGCCACATTGTCTTCTATCAGTGCTGCCCTGAACCGTACCCTGACTTGACTTTCTACATTCACATCCGGAGACGGGTTCTATTTTACACCTTTAACGTGATCGTTCCCTGTGTGCTGCTATGCAGTCTTTCTCTCACGGGCTTTATGCTTCCCTCCGACTCCGGTGAAAAGGTGACGCTTGGTCTCACTGTCTTGCTGGCGTTCTCCGTGTTCATGCTTCTTGTGGCTGAAAACATGCCGCCTACCTCTGAGTACGTGCCTCTGATAGGTAAGTTAACTGTATCGAGAATCTTATAAATATTTATTATTATTATTATTATTATTATTATTATTTATTTATTTATTTATTTATTTATTTATTTATTTAGATATTTATTGACTATAAATATATTATTTCAATGGATTTCCTGCTCATATCCTTCGAACAAATGTTTATACCATTTATGTAAATAATATTAAACCCTCTCCATGCCAAAATATATTAATTTTAATATTAACTGGGACCCCCAAAAAATAAATAAATAAAAATACATAAAAATCTACCAACTTTAATAAATATTTCCGCGATAGTCATATTAAATGTTAAAGAACCGCGATACATGCTTTGGTCACATCAATTATAAGGATTTACTATGAATAATATATATTAACTGAAGCTTTTTACGTCATAAATAAGCCAATATATCACCCATATATCCCTGAATTATTCAAATTATTCAAATTGCAAATATATGTCCTGGTTTGACTTCGACTGACTTCAAGCATAGAAAAAGGAAAGGGCGACGTTTCAGAAGACAGCCAGGCTTTTAGATCAATGTCCGAAAACAGACGTGCCTGAACTATGAATTGATCATAAGCTTACTCGAAATGATTATTTTGATTAGTTGCATGAAAACCTTTTACGATCGTTTCTGGTTCGTTAAGGATAGAATGTCCATTAATTCCTCGAAAAATTAATGTAAGAATATACACTTTAACAATCGCTATAGTTTGTGGCTAAGTATTATTGCTAATCATAAGAATATTACACAAAAAGGCAGTGTATTTCTTTTGTTAATTTTATAAATGTATTTTCAGGTATCTATCTTACCGTTGTGATGGCGATGAGTGCGATATCTGTGGCACTGGCTGTGTTCGTTTTAAACTGTCATCACAGAGGTACGGTGTTAAAAATGCCACCAATCTGGATGCAGGCAGTAATCTCGTTTCTGGCTAGATCACTTTGCCTCAAGCTGTTTTTCATAGATACTAAAGACGTGAGTAGAAAATGTAGTAAGCAACAGCAGAAACTAACCGAGTTACTAAATAACGAAGGGAACTTTCAGAAGGATCGTTCGACAGTTCAAGATAATGGTTTAACAGGATCTACAGACCGTGGTGGTGACATAATGACCTGTCTCACAGTCTTAATGAGTGCGTACGAGAGAAGTGTGTACGAACAGAAGATTGTTTTACAGTGGCGAGAAATTGCGAGAGTTGTCGATAGACTGCTTTTCGTCTTGTTTCTCTGCATTACTCTAGTTTCTAGTCTTATTCTGCTTGTAGTTCGTCCCCTCTCGAAGAGAGCATCACTGTCAGATATTGCATAGAAAGAAAAACAACCCAAAACAATAAGATAAAATAAAAAAATAATAATAAAAAGAGAGAGAGAGAGAGGGGGGGATTTGACCATAAAACGTAATAAAATATTTAAAAAAAAAAGAAAAAAGAAAAAAGAAAACAGAATGATATGTAAGTGTACCGACCAGCCTATTGAAAATAAACTAAACTAAAATTTTAATCTTTTTTTTAATCAAACAAAGCATCGTCGGCCTACAAAATGCTTTTCAATAGCATGCGCATAAAATATTTCTGAGAATGTTTGAAAAATATTTTTATAAACAACCACATAGCTGAACAACTACTATTACTACTACTACTACTACTACTACTACTACTACTACTACTACTACTACTACTACTGCTACTACCACTACTGGTACTGTTATTACATCACATATTTAGACAGTTTAAACGCTGTTACTGTAGTTACTTTCTTTTTACTGTATACTTGTCTAATACTTTGTAGAGCTTATTGTAGCTTTGTTTACTTCTTACGAATTTCCAGCCAATATTATAGCAGCATCGGTGTTTTTAATTTAGTTTACATGCACCAGATTGAAACCGTCTGAAGGCAGTTCATTATTACTTTCGTGTTTTTCTAATTTCATGCTATTGTTTTTCAAGATTTTTTTTTTTTTGATTTTATTTCTCTGAGCTCATTTTTATTTCACGGTTTTCTTGGCCGACATTTCAAGTTTTTTGTTTTTTAAGTTCCTGCAATTACTTTTTAGGACCCTTCAGCACGTTATGGTTGTCAGCAAAGCGAACGTTTGTTGAGAAAACTTTTTTTTTTTTTTTTTATTTAGTTATTATTAAGAAACTGGTGTTTACTGATTTCAAATGTTTTTTTTTGCAGAAAAAACAAAAGATCTAGATAAATGTTAAAAGTTTATTTGATTATTATTATTATTATTATTATTAGTAGTAGTAGTAGTAGTAGTAATATATAAAGATAAGTACTCTTTAATAGCGTCAGTATATGATAGTATTTCAAAACGAAATACCACCAAACGGTTGCATTAAACTTAAAAACTGAAATGTTTAAACTGAAAAGGCGATACATTCCTATATAAATGTAACATTACCAACGAGACCGTAACAAGTTCTTTTTTAAAACGTAACGTGATTTTGAAATCTCGATTATGTCATTATCAGACTTTAACAAACTATCTCTCTCTCTCTCTCTCTCTCTCTCTCTCTCTCTCTCTCTCTCTCTCTCTCTCTCTCTCTCTCTCTCTCTCTCTCTCTCTCTCTCTCTCTCGCGTGTCCTCATATTCATTAATTTTTCAAAATCTTGACGACATCTTCATTCTGAAAACCTTTCTCCAAAGGTTCCATGAATCTGTTTCTGAGTCAATGTTTCTGAGTCATTCAGTGAGCTTTCTGAAGCATG
>CM022669.1:3663993-3676493 GCA_012295275.1 Chrysomallon squamiferum
AGTAAAATAAACAAATAAAATAGAATAAATAAAATACAAATTCACAATAAAGTAAAAACGATAGATATTTAAAAAAAAAAAAAAAAAACAAGGAAAAATAAAATAATAATAATAATAATAATAATAATAATAATAATAATAATGAAATAAAAACGAAAAAGCTACGAAAATTGTTATATGTCTATACACTGAGTAGAATTGTATTTTGGGGGGGTATTTATTCAGTTAACACAGATAACTCTTAATATGTTCTGAATGTTGCATTATGAAGTCGATAATCTTGTACTTGTTATCATTATTATTATTAATATTTAAATTAGAAATGTTACAATATAATAATAATAATAATAATAATAATAATAATAATAATAATAATACAAACTTGTACTGTATTTCTATCGATATTTTCGTTCATTCCTCCTTTCTATTGATTCAGATGAGAAATATGTTAGCACGTCAAGCTGATAACTGAAACTGATTTTTAGTAATTGCATATCATTAAATTTATCATCAATTAAAAATAAAACGTGTTTTGATAATGACGACGACAGCGCTAATTACAACGTTACATCAATTACTACAACGATAATTTAGAATAAAATAATATCTATCTGTCTGGCTGTCTGTCTGTCTGTCTGTCTATCCACCTGTCTCTATATATACACAAAAATAAAAATATACATGTGAGTGTGTGTGTGTGTGTGTGTATAGACAGACAGACAGACAGAGAGCGACTTAGAGAGTGAGCTAGATGCATAGATATGCAGATATGCAAATAGACAAATAGCCAGACAGATGTATTGAGAAATAGACGGACAATAAGACATTACAAACAGGATAAAGAAGAATTTTATTTTTAAACATCAGGAATCAAACCTGGCCAAAAAGATAATAACATTACGTGTAAACTTGCAGCTTGCAAGCAATAGCTTAATGACAGAATTTGCAAGGGTCGTTATGGCAGAAACTTAACACTTTATGTAATGACTTGTTGCCACAAATCTTCTTAAGATGTTTTTAATGACACGGAGAGATCGAGAGAGATGATTGATTCCACGAACGTAGTCTGGCTTATTGAAGCGCGATAATAGGATATCATCTTCGCTTAACTTCGCAGTGACAATCGATTATAAACGGAACAGGTTTCTCCCGCTGGACATTTGCTTCCATTACATATTTTGTAATATTGTTCATCACTGACATCGTAACTATCATCATTTAATTTTTTTTTTTTTTTTTTTATAAAAGAAGACTAGAAATATGTTACTTAATATGCGGCATGAAATGATTATTAAAAGTGACTTCCGTGAAAATCCACAAGAAGAAGAGAAAAAAAACAAAAAACCCAACTAATATAATAAAATTAAATTAGAAAAAAAGCTACAGAACAAATAAGATGGCAAACCCACGCCATTACAAATAGCAACACGTACAAAAGAGATTAAAACATCGAACTTCTGTCTCGTCTTTTCACACCAAACTTCTCTCACTGCTACTACTTTTTACACTGTCACTTCTCCTCCTCCCACTACTACTCTCACCACTATTACTACTACTACTACGACAACATATACCGCTACAGCAACTGATATTACTAATACTATTACTACGACTGCTTTTAATGCTGCCTCTACTACTACTACTACTACCACCAGTATAACTATTACTACTACTACTACCATTAACAACTATACTACTACTACTACACCTATTGCTACTACTGCTACAAAACTGTTACTACTACTGCTACTGCCAGTACTACTAATAATCATGGTGATGAAGATGCTGACGACGATAACGATTATGAACACGCAGAGATAACATGTAAAAAAAAAAAAAAAAAAAAAAACAACCTTTAAAACCAGAAAAAAAAAAATTTGGTTTGGCTTCAGTTTTATCTTGTTAAATGAATGTCTCTCTTTTCTTTTCATTATTCAGAAACTAAAAAAATGTTAATAATAGAAGAATGTGAAGAATCGCTTGTTCTTCTTAATCGTGCATTTTGTTCGTAAAACAAAGAATTAGAGAGACGGCCTGCTGAGTTTAAGAATCTAGGTGTTTGACGTAAACTGAAATACACGTAGTGCATTTAGTTTTATCTGTTTCTTTTATTATTATTACTGCTGTTCCTGATGTTGTTGATACTGTTGTTGTTGTTGTTGTTATTACTATTATTTCATATTTTTGTACACAAGGACACACAAAAAAGCGAACAATGAAAGAAAAACTCACAGACTCATAGAGAGAAATAGAACTATATAGATAGATAAATATTAATAAATGTATATTATTTTTCTAAATTATTTTTGTAAATTATTTATGAATTAAAGTTAAAAATGAAGACAAAAATCAAAGAAACGCTCAGTGAAGAAATCGGGATGAAGAGTATTTTCAGAAGACACAGACAAATCATTTTTTCAATTTACCATTTCACTTGTTTATTAAAGAGCCCAGTGTTGTTGTTTTTTCTTCTTTTGTTGTTTGTTTTGTTTTACTTATTTATTAATTAGTCTTCGTTTGGAAAAGGAGAAAACCTTGTCACAATCGGACATTAAATTACAAAATTTTATCCAAAAAGTTAGGATCGAACTAACAGTAATTGGAAAATCAGCTGAAATAAACAATCGATTCGTGGTTCGGATTTGACGGAGTTAATCGATTAAATAATTAATGTGTAAGAATCTTCTGTTTCTTTGCAAATCTTCATTCTTTGTATCAACAAGATCGTAATTAATATTTTTGTTTTTTGTTTTAATATATTGAATATGAAATATGTTTTTGACATCTGCATGTTTAGTTTATCACAGGAAGTGCTTCTGATGTTCTTGTTTGGCGGCTTAATTTCACCAATTACTTTACTTATCGACTTAACATTGCCCGATTGTAATATATCGTTTCGACCGTCAAAATCGTAAGGACTGAAAATTGATTTTAACCGATAATCGATTAAAAAAAAAAATCTACGTCCTAAAAACGATTTATCATCAAAAATTTAAAGACTTCCGGGTTGCTGAGAATGACGAACTAATTCCAAAATCAGCTCGAAGATCTTTCTTTTTTATTTCCATTTTCATTATTATACTGCAGTTACAATACTCGAGTTTTCATATCAGTAACCAATGTATCAAACACAACTTCTGTATTGTTTCGTGAACCACGACTAGAACACTTTTTTGCATGGTCCCTTTAAAGATCGAGTTATCAGTTTCTCAAACTTTGCCTATCTATCTACCTGTCTTTCTGTCCGCAACAGGTAATTAGCAAAATGAATAAAGGCAGACACGTGAGACAATTTCCGAGCATTCCTGGCACGAAAGGACGCCAATACAATTACTCTGTAATTGCACAGCTAGCAAAACGCTGAATGATGGCTGCCCTAACTAGCAGCATCTTGTCGGACGGACTATCGATTGCGAAACTGTGGAAAATGATGACTCCGTATGGCTATTTTCGCACGAGAAGTGCGAAACTAACATTGTTTTAATAAATACATTACTACTGCTGCAACTACTACTACTACTAACATGATAAATTTCGAAAATATTCTTTATATATATATTGTTTTGAAACAAGTAAAAATCAACCATATATATATATGGTTGATTTTTATTTGTTTCAAAACTTTTAAGTTACTAAGTACTTAACTTATAAATGTGCTACTTAAATATTCAGTACGTAGGTATACACACTTGTACCTATATATATGTATGTGTGTGTGTGTATATATATATATATATCTTTGTATGTATGTTTGCTTGTATGTATGTATATGTGTATATATGTGTGTGCCTGTGTGTTTGTGTGTGTATGTATATATATATATATATATATATATATACATACACAGTCATACAGACATTAATGCATATATATATACAACATACACATGCATAAGTAAGTACATACTATCCATACATACATACATATATATATACATACATATTATCACATATAAATAATACAGAACATATTACAAGTCAAATGTTTATCATTAACAATAATCATGTTCATAATCAAAATTTGAAATCTCTTCAAGACAAACACGACGATTTACAAATGCATAGATAATTAAATGACTTTATAAATATCTTATGATAATATGATTATAAAACAGATCAGTATTTAGACAAAGTATGACGATTAAATTCATAACATGTTATTGTCATTATACCTGCCAGGAAAAAAAATTAAAAAATAAATTCTCAGTAATAAAAACGATGTAGAAATTGTGTTAAGTACACGTGCGCTGATCAAATTTCGATGTCATGATGGCTTAAGTGTTTCTCAAGGCCGTATCACAACTTTGAAAAACATGAATCCTTACGCTGATCAAAATAAGGTCGTTGACTTGCAGAAAAAAATATTTTGATTGGTTGGTTGTTTCGCTAAGAAGATAAAAAGTGAATATGACATTCCCTTAAGATTTCTGAATGAATGCAATCACATTAAAAATAAATTAGATATGGATACATTAAGTTATTGGTTGATTAAACAAACTTTTAACACGGAAAAAAAAACAACAACAACGTGCTTCTCAAAGACAAAATATAAAATGTAATAAACACAAACATACACTTTCACAGACACGCAACATATTCACACAAAAATACAGTTAAACACACATTATACACGTAAACTGTGGACAGAAGGATACATGCATGTCACATTCACACACAAATGAAAAAAACGTACGTTGATTAAGATATCAGTTTTAAGATGCAAGACGGAGAGATAGATTCTTGATATCCGCAACTTTATAGATTTAATTAGGAAGTTAACAAAACTAATAATCTAACACACAAACTCATTAACACAGTAATACTAACACTAACGTGGATTTGAACATCCAGAAAATATAAATCCATTTTCAAATGTTGATTGTGGATCAGAACAAAATAAAATAATACCTTGTTAATGCCTGTTTTAGTAGGAACAGCAGTAGTAGTATAAATAGTAGTGATAGTAGTGATAACAGTAATAGCTGAGAGTAGTAATAGTCGTTGTTATAGTGTTTCTACTAGTAGAAGTAGTATTCTTGTTAATATAGTAAAATAATAATAGTAGTAGCAGTAGTACCAATCGTGGTAGTAACAGTGGGAGGACTAGCTGTAGTAGTTGTTGTTATAGTAGTAGTAGTAGTAGCGGTAACAGCAGTGATATATATATATATATATATAAAGTACTAGTGGTAGCTTATAGTAACGGTAATACTAAAAGTAGTATATAACCAAAGCAGAAATATGAATGTATGAAATACAGTAATTTACCTACACGCAGATATATTCTCTTCTTTATACACATATAGGTATATATATATATATATAGATATAGATAGATAGATAGATAGATAGATAGATATGTAGGTGTATATACATTTCGTGAGGAAAGCAATAAAGCCGTGTGACAGTATTTAAAACATTTGGTTGGCGATAATGTGTCTAACATGCTACTCGAATCAGGCCTAATGCCTTATCGATCAAGGCGGCATTTCATCTGACTCTAGTCTTTGCAGTCGCGGAAATGTGAGTGGCTGTAATGTATATGACTTCCCATAATATGCCGCGAGTTCGGAGCAGGAGAGGATGTGTCTACACGAAAAACACATTTTAAACAAATCACACATAATACGTGATGTCTATTAGGGAGTCAGGTTCGTCAAATGTTTCTCTGTGTCAGGATGGATGTTTGGTAAGTGTCTTTTCCATCATACTGGCTTTCTTTTTGTTTCTTCTGTGCGATTTGAAAAGAAAAAAAATATTTATAATTTTAAGAAGATGGCAAGTTTTGTTATAATTGAGATAATTCGTAGAAAAAGTATGTATATATTCGTTTTACGTGTTTGCGTCTGTTATATGTGATGTACTTACATACATATAGTTTATATCTTTATGTAGCTATCTATGTATGTATGTATTGACACTCAGATACACACACACCATACTAAAACACGTATTACGTACATACAAATACACATATTCATATACATACATACATACATACATACATACATATATATATATATATATATATATATATATATATATATATATATATATATAGATATATATATAGATAGATATATATATATATACAATAAATAAATAAATAGAGAGAGAGAGAGAGAGAGAGAGAGAGAGAGAGAGAGAGAGAGAGAGAGAGAGAGAGAGAGAGAGAGAGAGAGAGAGAGAGAGAGAGAAATATTTTTTTATATCCTCTGCTTTTTTTCTTCCGTTCACTTTCCAAGATGTGACTTTCCATTCATGAAATTTCAACTAACAGAAAATGTGGTGAAGTGAGATGACAGATATGAATGACCTTTTAAAGTGTTTATTCAAGGATATGAAACGTGTGAACCCACAATGAACCGAATCTCTACGAGTGTTTGAGCAGCGTTCTGCTGTTTGAGATTGTTTGGTGGTGCTAATCTGACTACAAGGTGAAAAGGAACTTTACTAATACCTAAATAACGTTCTGTTGTACAAGTGAATGTTTTCTATATGTGATAAAGAAACATTAGCAGTTTCTAGATGATGGTAAGACGTTACAGTTGATCTCAGCTAGAGTCTACAAACGTTCTCTTATGCAACACTGACAGTTATTTGACAAAATGTGACAAAGGAACAACCAGTTCTAAGTAACGTTTTACTGTACTACAGCAACATTCGCAACGCCCTTTACATTAAATCACAACACAGACTGGTGCTACAAGCTACATAGAAGCTCTGATCGTTTCTAAATGATATATATTTTTATACTACATCGGTAGCGACGGTTACATACTTGTAACAGTATTCTGTTGTACAACATGGTGTTGGTAATTTAAGATGATGACTTCTTAATAATGTTTTAGTGTACAACACAGAAATATAACAATACAAGAAGAAGGAATCTGTTAATAATGCGTTAGTGTACTAACTGGACTAATAATAGTAATACGAACTGGAAACATCGGATGGTGATGGTTCTTTGTTACCATGTTTCAAAAGACCTCCGCTGGTTTCAAAATAACGTTCTGTTGCACAAGAACAGATGACGTTAGTATTGTACAAAGGACTTGTATCAGGCTTTAAATAAAATTCTATTGAACAAGTTCAGATGGAATCATCGTACACAGAAACTATGAGCTTTATAAATAATGTTCTATGCGAAGGTATCAGCTAGTGATATTACTAATCAAAGAAACTCTGAATTTTTAAATAATAGTCTACTGTATAATATAAGCTGTCATTACGAAGAAGCTAAGAGTTTTTAAACAATGTTACAGTGTATAACCATAAGCTGATATTACCTTACAAAGGAACCTATGACGTTTTAAACAATACTGTCTTGTACAGTATAAGCTGACATTGTTTTACAAAGAAACAACGTGTTTTGTATGTTATGTTGTGTAATAACAGCTGGTGACGGAAGTTTGAAAAAAAAAATCGGATATGAATTTTATTCACGGCCTGACATGGATGTGTTTCCTCGCGTCGTTATTGATTACATACGGTAAGTTGTGTCTGCTTTTGTTTCCGAGTAGGAGTGAGTTGCTAAAAGCTTTTCTTTATTTATTTCTTTCTTTCTTTCTTTCATTTTGTTTTCTTGCTTGTTCACTATTTTAAATACATATTTCTGTACTCTATTCTAATACCTATTTCTGAAAAAAACTATTTGTATACGCTGTTCTAAAGAACTATTTCTGTGCGCTATTCTAAAGAACTATTTCTGTAATTGTTCTACGATCTATTTCTGACAATAACTATTTGTATACGCTATTCTAAAGAGCTATTTCTGTACGCTATTCTAGAAACCTGTTTCTCTATCCTATTCTGAAAAACCTATATTTTCTAAAAACGTATGTTTTTAGTTTAAAAATGTGGGTATTAAACTATAACATTAACTAATCCCCACATCTAATACGGATCCTTTGCTGATCAAACACTTAAATCGATTTATACTTGTACAAAAACCTTTTTATATTAATAAAGGAATACGTGGAAATATAGATCAGCATTAAATTGATGCTAATCTCAAACACGCACGCGGGATTATGATAAACCCTTAGACGAGTATTTTTAATATTACGTGTGTTCGTTTACGCCTACATAAAATATTGCACAGATGTTCATCACTGCTATCAGACCTTATATTAGCTTCCTACAAATCTGATACTTATCAAATGATTGCAATGAAATCTACACTGACATCTTAGTGAACTATCAAATATTTTACTATTCGTATTAAATCTCTTTTTCATTTCTCCTGCGCGAGGACAAGAAGATGGAAAATATTTAACACTCGTATACCAAACTACAAACATAATGATCTTAAACAGTAATCTAACGATTTCGTACTGACCTCATACAACATATGTAGAATTTTAGCTTCTTTCTTTGGTGTACTAAACAAATTAACATAGTCAGATAGATAGATGGATAGACAGATAGATAGACAGACAGACAGACAGATATGTATACAGTGAGATAACACACAGAGAGAGAGAGAGAGAGAGAGAGAGAGAGAGAGAGAGAGAGAGAGAGAGAGAGAGAGAGAGAGAGAGAGAGAGAGAGAGAGAGAGAGTTACCAAATCTTAATTTGTTCCATCACATTAATTGCCTCGGTGTTTCATCCGTGTTCCTTGTTACATAATATCAGTTACCAAGTAATAACTACAAACAGGACGTCAATATCCGTTATATTATTTACACCCAACTTCCGGCCTTGTTGCTGTGGATTCGTTTGTCACAAGTATGGTTGTATTTCCCCGTGAAAATGATGAATGAACATCTCGACATAAACTGATACTACTGACCTTTTAAATTACAAGCATCTAAATACCTAGACTGTTCAAAAACGTGGATACATATCACTGAAACACGCATTTACAACATTACAGTCGAAATAATTAAGACATCTATTAAAAAACAGGATGATATGGGATCGAATCCGTATTCAGGCTGTTAAAATGCAACTTTAATGACAAGACTACCAGATATATTCTGAATTTATCAAAATTAAGTTTTATTTATTTATTTACTTTTTATTTTATTTTATTTTGTTTTATTTTATTCCCCCATATTCCTGATTTATAACGAAGTATAACAATAAAAATTATTGTTTTAAAATATTAGAGCTCCTCCATTTTTCTGTAATGACGTCATCAAGGGCGGTCTGGTTTATTCTAGAATCTTCTAGTGTTGTCAGAAAAGTCGAGCTATCAATCCACCACGTATCTATGACGTCAAAAACCCGATACTGAAAATTTAAAACTGTAGTTTCATAACAGCATTATTTTATTTTCATTCTTTGTTACGATCGCCCAAACTAATGAAATAATAACTAACTGGAAATATAAAGAAGTCTTTCAGAACTTTTATTCTGTTTTAAACATAAAACCCACACTTAAATGTGAGATTACTGAATTAACACATCAGAGGTCTTGAACTTTCAGTGTACATGAAACCGTATTTCCAATGGCTAATTAATTCAACAACAATATAACAAAATATATTATAATCATTATCAAATTATAGCTTAATATTATAACATTTAAAGGGATTACACTTGACTAGTATTACAGAACTGGCTGGGAATCTAACTGTACTGAAAAAAAGCACAGTGGTAGTAACGAAACTGAAGTTTTCCATACTTGTACATTATGAAGGTTATCAAAATGCAACTTAATGATTATTATAATTGTGATATCTTTAGCATATGTCAATGATTTTAAATCCAGTGTGTTAGTAACATTACTAGAACTGGCCAACGTAAATAAATTGGCCAATCCACCTAATTACAACAGCACTTGTGGGAAAATGTATCATATACTTATATAACTTTGCTGTATCCATCATTATATAACTTAGTAGTTATAATATAAGATGCAAGCTGTGAGATACAGTTTTAATAACTCCCCTGGGAACAGACGGATGAATCTGTTGCACTGTACAAAGTGAGTATATTGATGAATATTCCTTAACAATCTCCTGGGTTTTGTTCCGACGCCAGTACATCTAAAAATCTATTCAAAGGGAGCCCAGACCACGTAGAGAGTTATGCATATAACTGCCACATATTAGACTGCTGTATGGGAAAACATAGATGAGAATTGAAAGATGCTATTTCAGTAAAATGACTTGGTGCATCGATGAATATCTACATCGTTTTGTTTCTGGAAATCTGCTGCATTCGGAGACATCCTCAGTAAAATTATGTTCTCCGATTTTCTGTTAAAAGTACAGGGTTTAATTGTTACATGATATAATACAGGATGTAATATTAGAATTTTAAGTAAGTTCATATAGATGCATATATCACTGCATAGAGTTGAATACTTTCGACAGAGAAAGCCAATTTGGTATATTTATATGAATAATTCATGTGAATAGAGGTGATTTATCATCAGAACGGGCTGGCTTCAAAAACTGCCATCGCAATTAATTATGAGAAGGATTTCGTGGTCTTGTTGTTATTGTTGTTGTTGCTTTTATTATTATGATTATGATTATTAGTATTAGTATTAGTAGTAGTAGTAGTTGCAGTAGTAGTAGTAGTTGCAGTATCAGTAGCAGCTTGTTTTACAAGTGTATTATTATTTCGAGTGTTACAATAATGTAATAGTATGAAACAACAACGACAACATTATCAGTAAGGGACAAAAAAAAAAAAAGAAGTAATAACTAACTAACTAAATAAATAAATTAAAATAAAACAAATAAAAGAAAATAATAAATCAACAACAACCCCCTTAAAAAAATCCCCAATACCAACAACAACAACAATAACAACAATAACAACAATAACAACAATAACAACAATAACAACAATAACAACAATAACAACAATAACAATAATGATTAGAAGAAACAAACTAAAATAAATCGATTACGCTTCAGACACACAGTGCACGAAAGATTTTATCTACTTCATAAACAACGAAGAAATTTCTTTCTTAATGTAAAAAAATAAGATGTGTGTAGATTTCGTGATTGATTTTAACTTTAACTGCGAAGCCTTGACGAAAAATCGAACGTGACGTCAGGATAATTTTATCAATTGTAATGCAGCAATACTCATTTATTGTTTGAGAGACAAACAAGTTAATGTGATCGATAAAAATTGCGCTTTTCCCTCAAGAAATAAATTGTGCTGTGGGACTGCCAAAATTTCATTCATAAATGGTAGGCAGATAAACATGGAATCACTTGAGAATAGATCGGCCAAGCTTAATAAATAAATAAATAAATAAATAAATAAATAAATAAATAAATAAATAACAAAAATAAATAAATAAATAAATAAAAAGATAAAAAAGAATAGGAAAGAAACAATACAAAAATAAATAAACAAAGAAAGAAAGAAAAAAAAAATTATATATTGAAAAGAAAGATGATGATGATTATGATGATGATGATAATAACAAATGATTTCAAACATTAATCTGAACGCGTTCGAGCATTTTAATCCAAACAAACTTTGATTACTCCCGCACGCACACAAACTCTGAGAGAAACAAAACACAAATAAAAGTCAAACCTTTACAGTTCTCAGTAGAAATACTTCTGAGGCGATTGCAGATAGCTACAGAAAGAAAATTGCAGAGGCAATAAAAGGCTAATGGAATAAGACAAATGTAGTTACAAATATATTGCTTTGCGTAAATCTACTGCCACGAGAGTTTTGAACACGCTACAAGCAGGGACTGACCCCAGTGTACTGAAAGGAGGGTTTCATTCGTAGTCAGAGTAATAACAATAATAATAATAATAATAATAATAATAATAATAATAATAATAATAATAATAATAATAATAATAATAATAATAGTAATAGTAATAATAGTAATAGAAATAATAATAATAATAGTAATAGTAATAATAATAGTAATAATAATAATAATAATAATAATAATAATAATAATAACAATAACAGTAATAATAATAAATAAATAAATTTATAAAAATAAATAAATAAATAAATAAAAAAAAAAAAAATAAAAGCAGGATGGGAATCTCCTTCCTAGGTTCGTATTTTTTTTTTTTTACTTTTGGCTACATAAATACATAGCTAGCTACGTAATGACACACGCATACACACACTCACGCACACACAGATACACATACAGAGAAAGATATATGTACATAATACAAAAGTACACACATACATACATACAAACATACATATATATATACAGACACATACACACATATATACATACATACACACACAAGCACCCGAATTCCAGTGGTACTGTAGTATCCATATAACACTTATCTAATTACGGGTGTTCGATATTTGACAGGATATTTCATAAATTCCGACTCAAAGATTGTGTTTCATTTGCATGATTGTGTTTGATGAGTATGCACAAGTTGATTCATTAAGACTGTGGCGTGCTCCCGGAGTTCAGCGCGCGACGTTCGTGTCTATGTTTATAAGTAGATACAACTCCACAGTAGAGGGATGGAACCAGAGAGGTTGAAAAACACACCAGTGGAATTAGTAGATTTATCTAATTA